>CM041788.1:53584540-54178877 GCA_023375725.1 Nephotettix cincticeps
GTCTGTGTGCATACGCAGATTACTGATGTGACCAACCGTACACACGCTGACTTCGGAAATTCGTCAGTTCAATGTGTAACACCAAAATTGAAATTGTCCACCCATCAGTTAATTCTAGCGAATATTCTATAGGGAAAAAGCTATTACTGTAGGTCTCATGGCAAGACTTAAGCCATATTTAGGTGCCCAGAAGTAAAAAAAAATAGTCGTTAAAATTTATATATATATATATATATTATTATTAAATTAAAAGAACTTGAGCTCCCTTTAAACATTTTATTTTCATGATACACGACACGTGTTTTGAATCTTCATTTCAAGTTCATTTTCACAGTGTACTTTTACTTAAATTTATGTTAATAAATAAATAAACAAATATCAGTCATGTGATTAAAAAACATGTGTGTAAATTAAATTTGAACTAGTGATTTTGATTAAGTTGTAGATTATTTATTCCTAATGTTCTGTATTATATCAAAAATAGGGTTTTCTTTTTAAAAGTTTGTTATAAAAAGAAAACCCTAAAAAAGTGAACTACATAATCAAATATATATACGTATATATATATATGTGTGTGTGTGTGTGTGTTTGACGAAATCATAAACCAGGCATATCGGTCAATCAGAACGGGTAGTTTGGGGGGGGTTTTGTACTCAAAAATTGGTTTTTTGCGTTTTTCATATGTAATTTAAAAAGGTTTTTAATTTTATCTACAACCATTAAATCCGCTTAAAAAACTACGTAATTTAGTTTTTAAAGTTTTTCTCTATCTCCAACGGTTACCGAGATATTAAAATATACAACACGGTACGTTGTATTTTGGGGCTCAAATGTAATCTTATGAAGGATAAAGAAAAATTAATGTTTCACTTATCAATCAAATTTTTTCGGATCAAACTTGGTATTTACCCTCAAGTGGTTGAGATCTAATGCTTCAAATGCTTAAAAATCATAGTTTATGTGTTTATCATGGCAGCTTACCTGCATACTCTTTTCCCATGTTAATTATTTAGAGAAAAGGCAAAGTAATTTATTTATAGACAGATGTTTATGAAACTTGATATAAATGGTCAAAGTAAAAAATTTTTATGCTAGAAACACGTACTTTCAATGTTCCTCACAGCAGCAAACCTGTACTCTTTTCCATGTTAATCTTATGGAGAATAGGAAATTAACTCTCATATTTATCGACAGATAATGAGAAAACTTATCATAAATTATATTATTATTATTATGTTATTGATTTGGAGTTGAAATTCGCTGAGTACGCAGGTCTGCTGCGACGGTGGTATTTATAATTAGTCCTACAGACCCAAGCATGTGTATATTGCATTGTTGACTGTATTGGAAATATGCCAACATAAAAAATAGCCTAATATTTTATTTTATCACCTGCTAACCTTATATCATATCAAAGTATTGTTTGCTAATGATACCAACCATATTACTGTAATAAAAAAATATTTTTCATATAGGCTTTTCAGCTACAGAATTGTAAAACTCATATTTTCTATTTGTGGTTCACATGGTAAAGCGTAAAACAAATTGGATTGGATTACCTAATTTACACAAAAAAACACTACTGAATCAACTTCCAAATTTTATTTTTCTATCCCCTAGACATTGAATAACAATAATGAAATTTACTAACTTCTGAATCTTCATGAAATTACAAAAGAACTTATTTCATTGTTATTTATTCATCAATATGGTTTTACAATTATATAACAGAAGGAAGCTATAAGTGTCACCAGTGTATTGTGTGTAAGGGTACTGTCTTTGTAAAAACTCTAGAAACCATTAAATTTTAATCAAAATGATTCTTCTCGAGTTTCTTAAAATGTTTCCTCATCTTTCCTTGCCATATTGAATTGTAGCAAAATAATTGAAACTTTTATTTTTATTATTTTTCAATATCACTATATTTTTATTGTTTGTTTGTCAGTGGAGAAAATTAATTTCTCCATTTTGAAACATCAGTGCCTTCGACCAATATTCTATGTAACAGTAGCATATAGGCGCTAAAACATTTCTTGATATCTCTTGGAGTTATGATGTGTTAAAATAATTACATGAAATGCAATTTTTTTATCAATTATTGATTTCTAGCATATTCTATCTGGCAAGTACTTGTAAACACTTGAATTCCAAGAGCAGATTTCATGAAAACCTCTGAAGTACTTTGTTGTTTGTAGTTCACTAAAATCTTTGTAGAAACTGAATGTCAAATGAATAACCTTTACAGTTATTTTGGTTATGGTTTTGTGATTGTCAAATAATATTATTTTGTCATATTTCCATCTCTTTAAGAGACATATTGGTAAGTTCATTTGAATTAATTATAAACCCTTTGAAAACATAGACATTAAAATGAGAATAATTTTATTCCAATGAATACAATAATTACTGAATTTTATTAGAAATCTCAAAGAAATATACTTATAGTACGAGCCAATTTTACACTATAAATGGCCAACTCAGTTTGTGTTGTACTCTAATAACAAATTTCATTAATAACTCAAATTTAACTGATGCAGTTTTCCTCAATATGTATTTAATGTACATGAATCAAAGGTAAAATATGTAGATGACTAAAAAAAATTAAAATAAAAGCTTCTTAATTATAGAAAATTAAAAATACCCCCGTCGCAGCAGACCTGCGTACTCAGCGAATTTCCAAATCAATAATATAAAAATAATATACGACAAGTTAAAAAAAAATCCGTCCATAAACATGAGAACTATTTGCCTATCCTCCATAAGATTAAAATTAGAAATTTTTAAAAATGACATGTGAAAAACGCAAAAACCTCATTTTGGGGTACAAAACACCCCCAAACTACCCGTTCCCATTGACCGATATGTCTGGTTTACGAACTCGTCCGAGCACTTGTAGGAATACACGTCTCTACCAAATTTGGTCTTTATTGGACCTCTTTTACGAGAGTTATCGTGTTCACAGACACACATATATATATATATATATATATATATATACCCCCGTCGCAGCAGACCTGCGTACTCAGCGAATTTCCAAATCAATAATATATGACAAGTTTAAAAAAAATCTGTCCATAAACATGAGAATTATTTGCCTATTCTCCATAAGATTAACATGGCAAAGAGTGTGCAGGTTTGCTGCTGTGAGGAACACTGAGAGTAGGCATTTATACCATCAAAAATTTTTATTTTTAACATTTATACAAACTTTCATCAACATCTGTTCATAAATAAAGGGGTTTGCCCATTCTCCATATGATTAACATGGGAAAAGAGTATGCAGGTTTGCTGCCATGATAAACACATAAACTATGATTTTTAAGCATAAATGGATGAACCTCAACCACATGAAGCTAAATATAAAGTTTTATCCAAAAGTATTGGTTAATAAGTGAAATATTAATTTTTCCTTATTCTCCATAAGATTAACATTAGAGCCCCACAATACAATGTACTGTGTTTAGATTTTTAATATCTCGGTAACCGTTGGAGATAGAGAAAAACTTTAAGGAACTTAATTGTGTAGTATTTTAAGCTGATTCTAATGGTGAAATATAAAATTAGAAATTTTAAAAAATTACATGTGAAAAACGCAAAAAACCCCTTTTTGGGGTACAAAACCCCCCCAAACTACCCGTTCCCATTGACCGATATGTCTGGTTTACGAACTCGTCCGAGCACTTGTAGGAATACACGTCTCTACCAAATTTGGTCTTGATTAGACCATTTTTACGAGAGTTATCGTGTTCACAGACACATATATATATATATAAATTTTTACGACTATTGTTTTTGGACTCTGGGCACCTAAAGAAGAAAAAATAACATGGTCCCGGGCTTAAGTCTCACCATGAGACCTACGGTAATAGCTTCTTCCCTATGGGAAATTCGCTAACAAATAAAGGCTAGAGAAAAACCTTGAAAAATTACAAAGATTCTAAAGGTTGATAGTTTATAAATCATCTAATGAAAGTTTATTAGTTTTAGACAAACAAGTTTAACCCTTGAGTGGGAGCTTTGCCGGTGAAACGTGAGAGGGCGCATGCGGAGTTTTTCTCCGCAACGCTAAATCGCACGAATTCAACACATCCTACTTGTTTTATAACAAGTAGGATAAATGTCAAATAAATTGATAAAATACAAAGTTCCATCGTTGATTTAATTCATTATTTATTAAATTTGAGTAACAAAGTAATCAAGAATGGCATTACAGGAGAGGGCGTATGCAGAGTATTGTTCCGCAATAATAAAATTGAACATCGATGCAAACCAAATATATTAAATGACAGTAATATAAATTAAATAAAAACTAAATTATATTTTGGTTCACACACACACGTTCATATGTGTAATCCTTTTAGAGAAAGCCTCCAAAAATTGACATCGCTTCACTGCATTGTGACTCACAAGGAAACAAAAAGAGTGTAGAGGTTGTAAATAGTTTCGGGGGATTCCTGAAATGAGGCGCGTGAGGTACGAAGCCTGACACGGCTGCCGATACCCGATATGCATGTTTATTTTAACAAAAACTATACGTGCGAAGGAAAACTCCGAAAGCACTCTCTTGAGGGTAAAAACCTTTGTCTAGATTTTCAAAAGTAAATTTTAGACACCTTTCTTCTTTTTGCTTTGTATGCTCCAATTGATGATATAAATTTCATAGAAACTAACTTTTTAATATAGTATGATTTCGAAATGGGTTTAAAATCAATGACCAATATAAACTAACTAATATAAATTAGAGAGCTATTTGTTTTTATTTCTATTAAATCTTTAAACTACAAAGACAGCTGATTATTACCAATAGGTTATTCATTGAAAACTGGATCAAAATGTGAGTGATATCGCGTAAAAGTGGGTTTTTAAATGCTCGTTATTTACTTTTCAAGGGGCGGTGGGTAATTTCAAGCATTTATAAACCTTCTCTGGAACGTAGAGAATACATGAAATAAGTTTCATTATAATCAGTTCTCCCGTTTTATCGGAGAAGACGGCGTAAAATGCCCCCTGAAGCGTCACAGACAAACAGACAAAAATTGAGATAAGACCGGTTTCGGCTTCTCTAACGCACGAAAAGTAAAAATAACTAAATACCCCCGTCGCAGCATGCCTGCGTACTCAGCGAATTTCCAAATCAAAAATATAATAATAATAATAATATATGACAAGTTTGGTCAAAATCTGTCGATAAACATGAGAATTTTTGCCTATTCTCCATAAGATTACAATGGGAAAGAGTGAGTAGGTTTGCTGCTGTGAAGAACACTGAAAGTAGCCATTTATACCATCAAAAATTTTATTTTTAACATTTATACCAACTTTCATCAACATCTGTCCATAAATATAGGAGTTTGCCTAATCTCCATATGATTAACATGGGAAAAGAGTATGCAGGTTTGCTGCCATGATAAACACATAAACTATAATTTTTTAGTACAAATGTAAGGCTTCATCTCAACCACATGAAGCTAATTATCAAGTTTCATCCAAAAATATTAGATAATAAGTGAAAAATTAATTTTTTTAATCCTCCATAAGATTAACATTGGAGCCTCAAAAATACAACGTACTGTGTTTAGATTTTTTTATATCTCGGTAACCGTTGAAGATAGAGAAAAACTTTAAGGAACTTAATTGTGTAGTTTTTTAAGCTGATTCCAATAGTGAAATATAAAATTAGAAATTTAAAAAAATTACATGTGAAAAACGCAAAAAAACCCTTTTTGGGGTACAAAACCCCCCCAAACTACCCGTTCCAATTGACCGATATGTCTGGTTTACAAACTCGTCCGAGCACTTGTAGGAATACACGTCTCTACCAAATTTGGTCTTGATTAGACCATTTTTACGAGAGTTATCGTGTTCACAGACACACATATATATATATATATATATATATATATATATATATATATATATATATATATATAAATTTTAACGACTATTGTTTTTGGTCTCTGGGCACCTAAAGAAGAAAAAATAACATGGTCTCGGGCTTAACTCTTGCCATGAGACCTACGGTAATAGCTTCTTCCCTATGGGAAATTCGCTAAAATTAATAATTCTAAGCAATGTACGGACAAAACTCTAATTTTTTTTATATAGATTGTGAGTAAAATTAGACAATTAACTCTGTACCCCCCCCCAACATGCAACCTCTAACTCCCCCATGCTGATCAGTACCACCATGAAATGGGGGACTGATTAAAATTTATCATTATTATTTTATCATAATACTGATCAGATGGTGGGATAATTATTAAACTTTTATGGGAATGTTCAGATATCAGTCCACACATACAGGCAGACATCCATACAAAAACTTTTTTGGATTAATTGATTATGAAAATGCATATTTCTATTCTCAGATCTATTATTAATATGGTGAGAAAAACAATACTTTCTAAAAATAGAATGTGTACAGGAACAAGCTAAACAAATCATTGAAATATACATGGGCGGAGTTAAGGGAGGGGAGGAGGGGCATTGCTCCTTCTAGCCTGTTATACTTTTGTGTCTTATAACACTATTGTAGGAAATACAAAAACTGTTATTATTTTAATGTCGTTCATTTGTTTATAATTTTTAGGTCATCATGGCACTGCTAAGCAATTCACTATGGGTTGACCTTATCGTAGGAATTGTTTCAATCATAATTCTAGTCGTGCTGTTCTTCAATGATAAATATAAGTATTGGAAAAATCGTGGAGTCCCATATGTCAAGCCTCTGCTTTTATTCGGAAGCTCTAAAGATAACTTGTTTGGAAAAGAAAATATATTTGAGACTCATTGTAAAATATACAATCAACTAGAAGGGGAGAGGTTTGGAGGTTTTTATGAATTTCATGCACCCAACTTGATGATAAAAGACCCAGATTTGGTCTACAGAGTGTTGGTGAAAGACTTTGCTCATTTTCACGACCGAGGAATGATCCCGTCAGACCCACAGAACGACCCATTGACCAACTCAATTACCTCACTCACTGGGCAAGATTGGAGGACTTTACGCTACAAACTCAGCCCCACTTTCACCTCGGGAAAACTCAAAGGCATGATAGAACAGATCTACAACAGTGGTGAACACCTACTGAGCAAGATGGATGAACTAGCGAGCAACAAGCAAACTGTGGACTGTCGGGAACTGCTAAACGAGTTCACCATTGATGTCATTGCTAGCTGTGCGTTTGGCTTGCAGTTCAAACTGGACAGCCCTGAGGGAAAAAGGTTCAAAACCATGATCATGAATGCCTTCCCCCAATCAAGGCTATCCTTTCTAATTATGCTGATGAGGTCGATGTACACAAGATTTTCTAATATGATTGGACTCACAACATTCACTAAAGAAGTGACAGAATATTTTGTGAATCTAAGCAAAGAAACTGTAAGGTACAGGAAGGAAAATGGAATAAAGAGGAATGATTTCCTTCAGCTTCTATTGGACTTGAAGGATAAAGAGGAAAACATGAGTGTTGTCCTTGAAAGTGAAGATGCTGAAGACGATGACGTGGTCAATCAACTTAAATTCTCATCACTATATAGCAATGACTCACAAAACCAAAAAGGTAAAAACTTACAGCCATTATAATGTATCTCCATCTATCTATTTAATAATAATATTTAATAATTTAATCCTATCTATTTAATAGGTTCAAAAGTACATATTCTTCTTACAGGTTCAAATACAGTACATGTAGGAGTTCAACTGAGTTGAACCTTTTGGCAATCACTGAAAATGGATTCCTGATTATCACTTGTCTGAAAATTTCTGACATTGTGTGGAGAGTGAATTCTGCTCAAAAGGGTCGAATAGAGTTAAAAGAGTGTATAATATGAATCCAGCCATTTTTCTGTATTCTATTAAATTTTTATGATTTCAGTGATTGATAATATTGAAAACGATTCACTAAATCATATTTTAGGCATTCAGAAAAAGATATACTGATTTTTCATTTATGCTTACTCATTTTTCAGCATGATTTATTAATAGTCCAATGAACAAAGGCAACTGGGTCCAGTATCTAACCATCGCAAAAGATTTTTCTTAGGAATTACTGCCTAATGTTCCCAACAAAGATTGTTTCCTGTAAGCTCCAACCAACATACACTCATCTAAATAAAAAACTTAACATCAACTCTATTGTGGTTGAGTTACCTACTATATTAGATCTTGTGGCGCTGAGTGCAACACAGTACAAGTGTACTGTGTGTGGGCAAGTGCCCATGTTAAGTTTCAGCCCATTCACTTTTAACCAGCATAGAACTTTTTCAAGGTCCAAGTTAATAATTTGAATTGCCAGGCCAATGCTGAAGGGTGATATGACAAGTGCAACTGTGAGTCATCAGCATACAATGAACTGTGCAGTATTGTACACAGATTGGCCAGTTATTGCCAGTATTGGCAAGTCAGGTATACACAGTGTTTAATGTAAATCTTTAATAAATACTAAGGTGTTAAGTGTGGGAATTGTTTGTAGCTAAGTCTTGTATGTGTTTTTTTCTGTTGTTGATTAATGTTACGACAACTAGTGATTACGATAAGTGATTATGCTGACAACTATAAGGGGGCCTTGGAGCAAAGCCTCTCTCTCGGAGATCTACAGGTACAAAAAAGGCAAACAATTTCATATACATAAAAAAATCTCTAAGCTAGGTAGCATACAATATTCTAAAGGCCCACAAAGAGGTTTAAGCCTTTAATTTTATAATATTACGTGCCCATTCATGCACCAAACTTTTTTTAAATATTACACAGGTTACCCAAGTAGGTTCTAAATATATTCTGGGAAAATTTCAACTCCCTAACCTTTATACATTTCATTTCTTTTACAGTCATGACGGACGGGTGTTTGGCAGCTTCATCTTTTGTATTCCTTGTTGCTGGCACAGAAGTGTCTTCTGTGATGGTCTTCACCATGTATTGTCTGGCAACAAACCCTGAAGTACAGGAGAAACTTCAGCAAGAAATCGACCAAGTCCTCGTGAAACACAAAACATTCAATCACCAGACCCTCAAGGACATGAATTATTTAGACAAAGTTTTGTGTGGTAAGGATGTTTAATCTATATGAATTAAATTAGAATTGTGCGTGTACATTGCTTTAGAATTTCAGTTATATTTACATTTTTTGTCCTAGAAAACTCTAAATCAATTTTATCTCCAAATTATGTCTGTCTGTCTGTACTATAATGATAAACATGTTTTTAACGCCTCTCCGTCCAAACGCCTACTTTTATCAAACTTATTTTCATTATTCTATACCTTATGGGTAAGTTTTTGTTTTCAGTACCGCTATTGCTGGCCCAAATAAACGGTACCAGTGGACTGACACATACTTTCTCCCTTAAGTAAATTTAAAAAAGACAATCTGTAATAAAACTATCATGTTCTACATAGTAATTCTAAATATCATTTAATAATTTATTGTTCAAATTGTATGGGGGGAACCCCCCCCCCCCCGGTAATACCAAGCTTTTTTGAGCTGGTTTTGTTCGGTAATTTGACCTTACACTTCATACCAAGTTTCATGGAAAACGATTGAAAAGTAAGGAAGAAATTGATTTTTTTATATTCTCCATAAGAATAACATTGGGCGCTTTCAGACAACGTACTGCGTTTATCTTGGACACTAAATTTAACTTTTCTCTGGAACCGTTAGTCGTAGACAAATAATTCAAAATACTAATTTGTTTAGTTTCTTAAGCTGGTTTCAATGGTACCAGTCAAGTTATACTTTACTTTTATTGTTTTCACTGAAAATTTAAAAATTTGATTTTTTTGACATTTAAAAGCCCATAACTTTTGAACCGTCATTTTTACAGACATGCGGGTGGTGTCAAATTATTTAGTGCTCTGTGCACTATAAACTATCAAATTTTAATCAAAATCGTTAGAGCCGTTTTTGAGAAAATTGGATTTTTCACGTTTTTTAAGGGTTTTTGGGGGTGAACTACCCTTAAAAATCAAAAATTCAAAAAAATGAAAAAAACGCCTGGAGATACGGTGACTATATATATACATGCCAAATTTCATCTAAATCGGACAAACGGGGTAGGCTGTGGCACTGTACACATCCAGACACACACACACACACACACACACACACACACACACACACACACACACGGACGGACAGACATCACGCCAAAACCCAGAAAGTAAAAGGGTCCCTTTTACTTTCTCCCCTTATACATAGTATATGGAGAAAGTATTGTTTTCGTCAAAATTTTCGAATTTGAGTTGAGGGTGGATATATCCGTTTTGAGGTCCCCTGAATCCAAAAAAGTGGGTTTTGGCATGATGTCTGTCCGTCCGTGTGTCTGTGTGTGTGTGTGTGTGTCTGGATGTGTACAGTGCCACAGCCTACCCCGTTTGTCCGATTTAGATGAAATTTGGCATGTATATATATAGTCACCGTATCTCCAGGCGTTTTTTTCATTTTTTTGAATTTTTTATTTTTAAGGGTAGTTCACCCCTAAAAACCCTTAAAAAACGTGAAAAATCCAATTTTCTCAAAAACGGCTCTAACAATTTTGATTAAAATTTGATGGTTTATAGTGCACAGAGTACTAAATAATTTGACACCACCCGCATGTCTGTAAAAATGACGGTTCAAAAGTTATGGGCTTTTAAATGTCAAAAAAATCAATTTTTTAAATTTTCAGCGAAAACAATAAAAGTAAAGTATAACTTGACTGGAACCATTAAAACCAGCTTAAAAAACTAAACAAATTAGTATTTTGAATTATTTGTCTACGACTAACGGTTCCAGAGAAAAGTTAAATTTACTGTCCATGATAAACGCAGTACGTTGTCTGAAAGCGCCCAATGTTATTCTTATGGAAAATATAAAAAAATCAATTTCTTCCTTACTTTCCAACCGTTTTCCATGAAACTTGGTATGAAGAGTAAGGTCAAATCACCGAACAAAACCAGCTCAAAACAGCTTGGTATTACCGGGGGGGGGTGTTTCCCCCATACAATTTGAACAATTAATTATTAAATTATATTTAGAATAACTTTGTAGAACATGATAGTTTTATTACAGATTGTCTTTTTTAAATTTACTTAAGGGAGAAAGTATGTGTCAGTCCACTGGTACCGTTTATTTTCCATATTCAGAGAGAAAATGGACAGTATGCAGTGAGTAATTAAAACATAGCAAGTTTGAATGCGCTAATTTAACTCGAGATTAACATTGTTAAGTTATGTTTATATATGTGTGTATAATGAACACGATAATGTAAAAATGGTCCGATCGAGACCAAATTTTGTAGAGACAAGTATTCCTACATTTTCCACATTAAATCGGGTATTTATTGCAACATTACAGAGAGTAAAATTTCATGTATTTATTACTTTAACCTCTTTTAGCATACTTCTTTTCTCAACACACTGAAACTGTGTCATGACTGTGACCTAATTTTGATCACACCAGGATAGTGGATGTCGCCACCAGGACGGTGGCGACGTCCTGTAATCCAGTTACTTTGATGTCACGAATTGTGGATAGTTGTGAGCGATGGTCGGTGGGTGTAGTGTTCTCTTGTGTGGGTTAACGTCCGCACTATTAAATACTACGTTAATTCGCAAAGACCATCTTCATAATTAGACCAATTTGTAATTCAGAAGCTGTGGTTTGGATTCCTTGTTAAACTGTCCCTTAGTTAGTTGTCATCGGCTGTTGGGCTATTAATTAACAGTCCTGTCTAAGGAACATGTCAGCCTTAGTCAGTAACAAGACGACAAGATCATGCCACAATCATCGTACACTCAATCCTCATTCATACTTGGCTTAACTACTTACCTTGTGGTATGGTCGCCATTTCAATAATCTAATCTAATCTAAAAGTCTTCTACAAACTTGAAAATGCTCATGGTGATTGACCAAGTTATAAAACTTTCTTTAGTAATATTGTTTTTGTTAGATGCCATCTAACATCGATCCTGCTTGTAGATTCAAGATTTTTATTCGAACAAAGACAAGGTTATAGCAAGGGTTACTGGTAAGCCATTCCATGAGCCTTGACATAAAGGACTCGAGATCAACCTGGAGAGCATTAGGTGGGAGATTATTAGACATTTTTAGACCAATATGATTGTGAGATTCCTGGGTTTGTAAGTCTAGTGTATGGCAAGTCAATTTTATTGCTAAATCTAGTTGAATAAGGGTGAAAGTTACTTTTTAAGATAAGAGAATCAGGCCTGATCTTCACATTTATTAAAGATTTAAAAATATACAGATTGTAAACAGTAAGGATTTTTTTCACTTATAAATAATGGTTTACAATGACCTGAGTGAGTTATTATTCAAATGGCCTTCTTTGGTAATAGTAAGGGTTTTGTATAAAACATGAGTAGAAACCCATAGCAATAACCCGTAGCTGATAATAATATTTAAAAAAGGAAAATAAGCTATTTTAAGGAAAAATGTAGGTATAATATTCTTAAGATTGCGAAGGTAAATCCCCAGTAATTTAACACTCTCCTGCAGATTTGATAAGTTATGCTGATGGTCACGTAAACTAAAAAGAACCAACTGAGTTTTGCTTCCATTTAACAACAATCCATTACATTTGAACCAATTGTTACACTCTGAAATACTTTTTGACATCTGAGCATTGATAACAGTTATATCTTGATTGCAACAACAAAAAGTTGAATCATCAGCAAAAATAATAGAGTTATAAGGTCGAGAAATATTAGAGGGCAGATCATTGATTAGTACTGAAAATAGGAAAGGACCAAGGACTGATCCCTGAGGCTCTCCTTTCCTCAAGACTGCAACCTCATAGCCTATTGTTAAGCTTATTATTATTGTTAGCTTATTGTTATTGTTGTGTAAGCCTATTGTTATAACAGACCTTTTGAGTGTGGCCAGCCAGGTATGACCAAAAAAGGTTTAGCTCAAAACCACCATACCATAAAACTCTAATTTGGAGAGGAGTATATCATGCGGAACACAGTCAAAAGCCTTAAAGAGAAAGCACAGATTTTAAAATGTGTTTGAATGCCATCCGATATATGGCGGAGACAAGGCTCTCAAGTTGACAACCCCTTATGAAAACAAAATTGAAATTTTTAAAAACAATTTATTACATTAAAAAAATAAGTTATCTGGTGTATCACAGATTTTATAAAATTTTGGAGAAGATTGGCACCACAGAAATCAGTATATAGCATTCAAGGTGTAAAAAGTTACCCTTCTTAAAAACAATTACAACTTTTAAATTTTTAAGACATTCAGGGAAAATTCCTGACTTTGAACATAAATTTACACTCCCAAGTAAGGGGAAATAATATTTCAGGAAGCACACTTTTCACTAAATCACTCGAGATATCATAGATATCACGGCACTTACTAGCTTTCATGTTGCACACTATTAATTTAATTAGGTAGTCGTAATTTGAAAGAGTCTATTTTTTCTTAGATACCTGGTTAAGTATAACCGCAGCTTTAACCATCTATTGTTACAGAGGCCATGCGAATGTTCCCCATAGGTTCCTTCCTCACTCGCATCTGTACTATTCCTTATCAAATTCCAAACTCCAACATAGTCATCGAGAAGGGTACTCGGATCACCATTCCGGTCTGGGCAATCCACCGGGACCCCAGGTATTACCCGGACCCAGAAGTTTTTAACCCAGAAAGATTCCCAGAGCCCAACTACAAACCTTCACCTACCTACATGCCTTTTGGAGATGGGCCCAGAATCTGTATAGGTGAGTGATCTTCAATTCAACACATTTTTGAGTTTATCTTTTTCTTCCATTATTTATTATTTGATTACAACTGAGCTTAATATGAAATATTTTATTAAACCCAGTACATTGTAAATACATACACATTTTCATAAATGATAGATACATATAATGTAGTCTATTTATATGGTACAATTAGAAATAAATATGATGACCGTAAGTAAATTATCTAAACATATTACAGTGGACCCTCCATAAATCAAACCTCAATAATTCCAAATCCTCATTAATTAACATGTTTTTATCCCCCGTAAACCCTATCTTTGCAATGATAATTTTATCTCTACAAATCGAACAGTTCACGAAACATGCCATGACAATTCGATTTTAACGGTATTTTTCGCTGTTGAAATACCTCTATACCTAATTCAAAGTTATTGCCCAAAAACATCTGTAATTCGAAATGATGCAATCGCTGCACTTCTATAATTCGAGGTTAAGACAAAAAACCCTCGATTATTTAAATCGAATTAAATTTGTTATGATTGAAAACATCGATATTTTACTTCCAAATTCCAATATTTTAGTCGATCATGGGATAGATTTAAAAGTGGCCGTTCTCTTGTTAGTACAATACAGTGTTTAATTTGTTTTAAAGTTTTTTTTTAATTTGTTTTAAACCACTTTTATTCTAAATACTATATAATTCAAAGTTTTCCCATTCCCCATGGAAATTGATTTATCGTGGTTCCACTGTATTCTTATTATATTTTAAGACATTGGCCCAAACTATTATACGTTGGTATAAGATGAATATGAGTAAAGGGAGAGAGTTATGAATGTAAGAATTTCATGACACCTGTAGCTTTGTTCCTGTCAAAGATCAGCTGATTTAATTGTCAGGTTCTTTAATTATTTGTCCAGTGATCAAAGGCAACAGGGTGTTATGTTGCTTGATTATACTATTTTACATCAGACTAAATCTGGTTTCTTGTTCTTTGGAATCATCTAAA
The DNA here is from genome assembly GCA_023375725.1 of Nephotettix cincticeps. Taxonomy (NCBI): domain Eukaryota; kingdom Metazoa; phylum Arthropoda; class Insecta; order Hemiptera; family Cicadellidae; genus Nephotettix; species Nephotettix cincticeps. The sequence goes on from CM041788.1 coordinate 53,599,253, forward strand.
TAAATGATTTACCACAATGTAATTTATTTTTCAGCAATGAGATTTGCCATTCTGGAGATGAAAGTGTGTATAGCAAGGATCATGTCTCAATATAAAATTGCTGTAGGTGAAAAAGTAAAATTGCCTATGAAATTCGAACCCAAAGGCATGGTACCTAGAATACGCGGTGGATTGAAGATCATAGTAGAAAAAAGAAAATGACTCCCAAACCAAGGGCACAACCTTATTTTCCTATATGTTATTGATAATGATATAATAATATGTGAAAAAAATATTATGCCGTTGAAAGCATTTGTATAGGTACCGGTATTCAATAAAATACAGTAAATCTTAATTTTTGTTTTATTCCAATAACTGCAACTATATATTAGTCTTACTTTATAAAATACGATTTTATCACCTAAAAATTGAAAATAGTAATAATAACATAGCATGAAAGCAAAAAATATATTATTCCACTCCCAAAAAAAAACAATTTTTTTTAATACATGGATACACAGACCAACAAATTAATGTCCCCTCAAAAAAACTCTAGGTACTTCCTTGTTACTTTCATGTGGATTTAGTTGTACTAGAACTTGTACGAAGTATGTCACATCTACCATAAGTGCAATGAAGATATTCTTACAATGCCTTTTTAATTTTATTTTGAAAGTCCCGCAGTTCTTGAGCTTCCTCTGATCCGTCACCTCCTTCCAACTCCTCCAGGCGAGCAGACACTCTTTCATTGACTTCACGAAGTAAGTCAATCAATCTAAAGGGCTGATAAAACCAAGATCTTTGTTTCTGAAACATGCGTAGTGTCAATAGTGAAAATAGGGGAGGTAAACTTAATGCAAGTCATAATAATGGGTGCTACAAAGGAATAAGATGGCTTAATATCTTTAAACCTTAAAAGCCAAGTAATATAAGTAAACTAATCTTTTACTTTTTCCCACCTATGTGTGGATTTAAGAGAATAAATTAATTGTTTTGCCAGCTTTCCCAAGTTTGAGTTTCCAGTGACTATATGTTTCGGGGTTCCCTGAACCCAAAAATGTGTATTTTGAAGCAATAACGGTCTGTGCATGAGAATTTATGTTTGCTGATGTGAGAGTTGTGTGTACAATGTACATGTGTAGGTGAATGTATACAGAGCCATAAACACCAGTGGTCCAATTTTGGTAAAATTTAGTACTATGTAAATAAAGATTTCTCGTCATGTTCTGCTTTGACAAACATTTTGACTTTTGAAAACATTTTGAAAAAATCTAATTATCTTAAATGTAATAAATGATAAAATTAGTTATTATATCTGACTATGTGGAAGTCTGATAGTAACAAATGTTTGTGTTTCTTTTAATAAGGCATGATTGCCAAAAAATGGCGGAATAAAATCAGTTACGGGCTGGTGTATAATTTTAATTCATGTATTTTTGTGCAATTTTAATGAATTTCCCATAGGGAAGAAACTATTATTGTAGGTCTCATGGTAAGACTTAAGCCCCAGACCATATGTTATTTTTTCGTCTTTAGGTGCCTAGAGCCAAAAAACAATATATATATATATATATATATATATATTTTGTTTGTGTGTGTGTGTGTGTGTGTGTGTGTGTGTGTGTGTGTGTGTGTGTGTGTGTCTGTTAGCACGATAACTCTCGTAAAAATGGTCCGATCGCGACCAAATTTGGTAGAGAATTTGCTCGGACGAGTTCGTAAACCAGACATATCGGTCAATAGGAACGGGTAGTTTGGGGGGAGTTTGTACTCAAAAATTGGGTTTTTTGTGTTTTTCATACATAATTTTAAAATTTTTTAATTTTATCTTTGACCATTAGAATCAGCTTAAAAAAGCTACACAATTTAGTTTCTTAAAGTTTTTCTTTATCCCCAACGGTTACCAAGATATTAAAAAATCGAAAGATAGTACGTTGTATTTTGGGGCTCCAATGTTAATCTTATGAAGAAAAATTAATATTTCACTTATCAGTCAATATTATTGGATTAAACTTGGTATTTACCTGTATGTGGCTGAGATTTTATGCTTCCAATGCTTAAAAATCATAGTTTTTGTGTTTATCATGGCAGCAAACCTGCATACTCTTTTCCCATGTTAATAATATAGGGAATAGGCAAACTTCTTCATTTATGGAAAGATGTTGATAAAAGTTAATATAATTGTTGAAATAAAAATTGTTTACTTTTAGTGTTCCTCACAGTAGCAAACCTGAATACTCTTTCCCATGTTAATCTTATGGAGAATAGGCAAATAGTTCTCATGTTTATGGACATATTTTGATCAAACTTGTGATATAGTATCAATTTGGAAACTCGCTGAGTACGCAGGTTTGCTGCGACGGGGGCATTTATTTTTACTGTCTTCAATCTCTCTCTTGGTTGAGTCCATAGTTGGCGAAAGCGTTGATAAGTTGTGGTTCAGGAAATGGATACACATACGGGTTATTATTACAAAAATAAGAGGAAGGTTTAAAAATCCTAAGTGGACACTTGGTTACAGAATACATTGAAGGATACAGTGTAACATCAAAGACATAATACATACGTACCCTCAAATGAGTGGAGACAAATTCAGGGTCCTCCTTTTCTACTTGTATAATTAGATCTTTTACTTTTATCAAATCATTTTTTATGAATAAATAATAAGAAATTAGTTGAGAAAGGAATTCGATTTTCTTTAACCTGTCTGGGTAAGTATTGATAATTTCCAATATTTCTTTTTCTGGACTCTCATAAGGGTTGTAAAATTTACTTGTTCTATCGAACCTCATTCTAATCAACTCTTTTTTGGCTGCCAGGTCCCCCAGTTTGGCTGCCTTGGATATGTAATACATCGATTTGTCTGGAATCTATGACATTATTAAGCATGATACTTTGTACAGTATATACTAAATTTATACATATAGTTTTTACTGTAATACATTTAGTTGTAAACCATTCCTGTAATTTAAACTAATTTATAACGTTAATAAAGAGTTACAAATAAAGTTTACTATGAAAATATTTTAAATGAGTAGTATAGTTAAACACAATTCTATAAATGCTACGCAACAATACTTCTCTAAACATCAACACAAAAATTTTTTACTTAAATTAAAGGAATTGACAATTGCAATTGGGTACCTGTTAAACCATGGACCGTTGGACCGGTTAAACCAAGGACCGGTGGAATGGTTAAACCAAGAACTGGTGGCCTTTTTAAACCAAGGACCAATAGACCGGTTAAACCAAGGACTGGTGGACTGGTTAAACCAAGGACCAGTGGACCGGTTGAACCAAGGACCGGTGGACAGGTTTAACCAAAGACTGGTGGACCGGTTAAACCAAGAACCGGTGTACCTATTAAACCATGGACCGTTGGACCGGTTAAACCAAGGACTGGTGGAATGGTTAAACCAAGGACCAATAGACCGGTTAAACCAAGGACCGGTGGACTGGTTAAACCAAGGACCGGTGGACTGGTTAAACCAAGGACCAGTGGACCGGTTAAACCAAGGACCGGTGGACTGGTTAAACCAAGGACCAGTGGACCGGTTAAACCAAGGACTGGTGGACTGGTTAAACCAAGGACCAGTGGACCGGTTGAACCAAGGACCGGTGGACAGGTTTAACCAAAGACTGGTGGACCGGTTAAACCAAAAACCGGTGTACCTATTAAACCAAGGACCAATAGACCGGTTAAACCAAGGACCGGTGGACTGGTTAAACCAAGGACCGGTGGACTGGTTAAACCAAGGACCAGTGGACCGGTTAAACCAAGGACCAGTGGACTGGTTAAACCAAGGACCAGTGGACCGGTTAAACCAAGGACCGGTGGACTGGTTAAACCAAGGACCGGTGGACTGGCTAAACCAAGGACCAGTGGACTAGTCCTTGCAATTTAGCTTTTTAAGATTACACCCGCCAAATATTGTCCTTGTTTCTTCCTGTCTCGCACCAACTGACAAATACCTTACTTGGCATTTCAGTGGCAAGCATGGCAATCTCTTAGTTCTCCCAATGTGCGAGGCTTACTTATTTACTCCCTAGATTTAAAGTAGTTCCACAAAAAAAGTCACAAACGTTAAATTACTCTCCCACATAAATTCCGTTGTAAGAACTCCATCACAGCATGGGTTGTGTGTGCAATTTCCCCATCCTGTTGGAACCAATTCTTTTAAGGACTATGTGTTTTCTCCTTACTTTTTTTGACCTCACTGAAAGTTTCCACAAAACTGCTACTGGGTAGCGATAGTTGAATCGTCACTTTTAAAATATGCTTTAATAACAAACGACATTTGCTCAGGCAACCACTGTTCCATGGCGACTGAAATGGCATTATGTTGGCTTTGCAACAATGCTATTCCCACTTCCCCCAGACGTTCCGCCGCTGAGCGGTTCACAGAAGAAAATAGGTCGTTTTTTTGCTGCACTTGTACAATGTTTTGCCTAGAATAGCACTAGGCACCAGGTCTATGAGTCTGCCAGAGTTTATTTTGTTTATATAATTTTTTTTAATAATTTTACTGTGTCATCTTTCCTCTTATTAAAATGTACCCTACCTCCTTATTACCCTTTTTTCAATTATTAAAGTAAACAGTATAACATACCTTGACTCGCTGGTAATACTTTCCCAGAACATAACATACAGCAGTATCATCTCCTTCAGCAAACCCTCTCTGAAAGAACTGACTGTGCCAAGTGTCGACAGTGCTTTGGTATTTTTTACTTATATTATATGTTAACGACATAATACCACCAAACACAGAAAGGTAATTTTCCTTTGTTGGGTCCATGATGAGACCTTTCCTGAAAATTAATATATAATCATACTATATATCTATATTTTATACATTGCTATACCACTCATACACTTACCATAAAAATTTAGGATGTTTTTGTTTAAAATTAAGATGGATCAAAATGTTATCAGGTTATTAATCAAATAGAAGGAAAAAGTAAGACTTATATTATAAGACATCTTAAAGACATAGCTAATCTGTATAAATGTTAAAATAGCTATAACTTATTTTATCCTAAAATAAACTTACTGAAAACATGAAATCCCATTGTCACGATATTTCCATATCTCGTCACAATTATTGCACTGACGAAAGCATCGATGTTCATTAATTTTATTTTTGAACTCGATGTAATGTGCAATTTCAATGTAGGCATTTCCTAGGCGGATGAAATAAATTCCCTTTTCTTCTAGTGTTATCAACTTTTCGAACAATCTCATTTCTTCAAACCTGGACTCAGCTGTTTCTTCTAAATTATTCATTTCACTTCTCCGAATATATCCTTAACATAAAAATTATATCAAGAACCTGTCAGAACTTATAAGCTGGTTTGATAGTTTCTAACATCTTAAAATTAAAGTTTTATGAAAGAAAATCCTAATACACAACACTGAAAACATGACAGACCATGTACAACAATAATTTAACTTTTCAGCAATCCTGAAATTAGTCAAGCTTAAGCTAATGGTGGTTGTCAAACAATTTTATTATGTTTTTGTTTTACTATTTCTCCGTTTGTAAGTCCATAACTTCTGAACCATCATTATTACAGACATGCAGGTGGTGTCATACAGTGGCGCAGGTGCGGGGGGGATATATCCTCCCATAATGGTAATCTTTACTAATAACTTCAAAATCAAAATACGTATACTGAAATGCTACTATGCAATAACAAATAATACCATGACTATTGGGTTGATGTTATTGTTTCATTGACTGTATTTAACACGTCGCAATATAGAGTATCAGAATCTAGGGATCTTCTCCATGGGTGCAGCGGCTACCGGTGACTATTCGTCAAACAGAATGAGACAATGGTCTTATAACTAGGGGCCTAACCTAAACAGTCATGACCTTGAAGTTGGTGACATATGACATTTTAGCGAATTTCCCATAGGGAAGAAGCTATTACCGTAGGTCTTATGGCAAGAGTTAAGCCCGGGACCATGTTATTTTTTCTTCTTTAGGTGCCCAGAGACCAAAAACAATAGTCGTTAAAATTTATATATATATATATATATATATATATATATATATATATATATATGTATATATATATATATATATATATATGTGTGTCTGTTAGCACGATAACTCTCGTAAAAATGGTCCAATCAAGACCAAATTTGGTAGAGATGTGTATTCCTACAAGTGCTCGGACGAGTTCGTAAACCAGACATATCGGTCAATGGGAACGGGTAGTTTGGGGGGGGTTTTGTACCCCAAAATGGGGTTTTTTGCGTTTTTCACATGTAGTTTTTAAAAATTTCTAATTTTATATTTCACCATTGGAATCAGCTTAAAAAACTACACAATTAAGTTCCTTAAAGTTTTTCTCTATCTCCAACGGTTACCGAGATATTAAAAAAACTAAACACAGTACGTTGTATTGTGGGGCTCCAATGTTAATCTTATGGAGGATAGGGAAAAATTAATATTTCCCATATTAATGAATATTTTGGATAAAACTTGATATTTAGCTTCATGTGGTTCAGATCTACCCATTTATGCTTAAAAATCATAGTTTATGTGTTTATCATGGCAGCAAACCTGCATACTTTTTTCCATAATTATCATATAGGGAATAGACAAACTCCTTTATTTATGGACAGTTGTTGATGAAAGTTGGTATAAATGTTAAGATAAAAATTATTTATGGTAGAAATGTCTAATTTCAGTGTTCCTCACAGCAGCCAACCTGCACACTCTTTGCCATGTTAATCTTATGGAGAATAGGCAAATAATTCTCGTGTTTATGGACAGATTTTGATAAAACTTGTCATATATTAATAATATATGACAAGTCATATAATATATCAATAATATCAATATATCAATAATATAATAATAATAATAATTATTATTATTATATTATTGATCTGGAAATTCGCTGAGTACGCAGGTCTGCTGCGACGGGGGTATTTTTCATGTATTCCCACATCCTTTATGTTTTATTACGTTTTGCTCGGCTTTCATCTAATTTTTAACTTTCTCCCCTTATACATAATATATGGAGAAAGTATTGTTTTTGTCAAAATTTTTAAATTTGAGTTGAGAGTGGATAATCCGTTTTGGGGTCACCTGAATCCAGAAAAGTGGGTTTCAACATTATGTCTGTCCATCCTTCTGTCTGTCTGTGTGTGTGTGTGTGTGTGTGTGTGTGTGTGTGTATGTGTGTCTGGATGTGTGTATGTGTGTGTCTGGATGTATACACAGCCACATTCTACCCCGTTGATCCGATTTAGATGAAATTTGGCATGTATGTGTATATTCTCCGTATCTCTAGGCGTTTTTTTTTTATTTTTTGAATTTTTTATTTTTAAGGGTGGTTCACCCATAAAAACCCTTGAAAAACGAGAAAATCCAAATTTCTCAAAAACGGCTTTAACGATTTTAACTAAAATTTGATAGTTGATACTTGATACTTGATAAAATCTAGGGGAAAGATTGCACTGCGACCTGAGATCTATTGTGCCCCCCAGACTAGTCTCTAGTTCTTGCCTAGAGAACCCCCTCTAGTCCTAATGCCTTAATAAAGTTTAGTATAACGAGGGGTTCTAACTTTGGAAAATCCTCCACCGCCACCTGGTGTGTTCCCAAGCTTCTGGCTCTCTTCTGACCTATCGCGTCACACTCAGCCAATAGGTATCTAGGTGTTTCCTCCCCAGATTGGCAGAAGCGGCATTCACCCTCTTGGACAATGCCCATCTTGCTCAGATGACCCCTGAGCCTACAGTGTCCGGTTAGAAATCGGTCGGTGCCCCCTATGCTTAGACAGGTTCTAATTGGCACTAGGTCCCGTGATACTCTTTGCATCCTTGCTCTGGAGCCCATAATCTTCTTTCTGAGAACCCAGGGTTCCTGGATCAGCACCACCATCTGTCCCTCCCGGGAAAATCTTCTCAAGACCAAGGCCGAGGCTCCCTTGGCATGATGAAGGTTTACCTGGGCTATCCTAAAGTTGAGGAGATCCCGTCCCAACTTTTTATTGACGGATGGCATCCTCCTCGCCATCTAGGGTGCTCTCTACCATCTTGGGGGTCGCTATATTGAGGCTAGAGTGGTCCAGGTCATCGCCCTGTACATCACTTCCCTCAGCTCCCCCTGGCTGGTTGGAGTCTCCCGACTTCTCGCCTGCCTCCTTCTCCGTGGGCTTGCGCGCATGCACAGGGATCCTCCCAAATCGGTAGAAAATTTGGAACGGTTCATAAGTTATTGGCTTTTAAATGTAAAAAATCAAATTTTTAAATTTTCAGTGCAAACAATAAAAGTAAAAGTAAAGTATAACTTGACTATCACCATTAAAACCAGATTCAAACCCTAAACAAATTATTATTTTGAACCATTTGTCTATGACTAACGGTTCCAGAAAAAAGTTAAATTTACTGTCCATGATAAACGCAGTAAGTTGTCTGAAAGCGCCCAATATTATTCTAATGGAGAATATTAAAAAATCAATTTCTTCCTTATTTTCCTACCGTTTTCCATGAAACTTGGTATGAAGTATGGGGGGGTGTTTCCCCCCATACAATTCGAACAATTAATTTAACTCTGCCTCTCTTGTTTTTATTTTCTGTAATGGGATGATTATTTTTTAAACAAATTATTAAATGGTATTTAGATAAACTTTGAAGAACATGATAGTTTTCTTACAGATCGTCCTTTTTAAATTTACTTAAGGGAGAAAGTATGTGTCAGTCCACTGACACCGTTTATTTTGTTCACTTTTCATTTGTTTGGACACATTCTCTAAAAAATAGATTGGATTAAATATTTGATTGGATAAAATTTCTAAAGGGAATGTTTTCAGTTCCTCTAAACAGCTGCTCTTAAAACCATAAGACTGTACTTCCATTACAAATTTTGTTCTGAGGGATTGCCAACTCCCTCCCCCACCCCACTGCTAAGTCATATCCTTGTCAAAACAAGGCACTGGATTTTAAGCAACTAAAAGAAAATTTGGAAGCTATTTATTAAAGTCACTATGATTTTGTTCAAGTAAAGACAGTGCTAGATTATTGTGGTATTGGTAAAGATTGGAAAGTATTCGGACGGCCTTCCCAGTGGGAGCTAGATGATACTCTTAAGTCAAAATTCTAGTTCCAAGAAATAACAAAGCATTGAAATTGAAAATTGAAATATAAATTACATAATCAAAGATAAATAGTAAGGATGAGATTAAAATTTAGCCATTATATATAAATTAATTGTTTAGTTACATTTTGTTATGCCTTCTGTTTGGAAGAAAGTTAAAGTTAAATGGTTTTTGGCAAAACATTTGATCATTATTAGTTTTTTTTCCATGTAACCTATTTCGAAATTTAAAAAATAACTGAACTAAAAAGATTCACAGAAAATGTAATACCATTTTCATTTTAATATCATTAGAATTATGCTATTCTATTAGAATGCTCTACTAAATCAACATTGTTTTGAGTGATATATAATATTTTTAGTTTAGTCTGAGAACTTTCCATTTCGATTTTGAAAGAAACTTTGCCCCATTGCAGGAAACTGCACTAGACTACTCCACACTAGCAATAGCGTAAAATATGCAGAAAATAACCCAACATAAATATGCTGTCACAAAATGTACATCGTTCTTATGGGACCAAAGTCCAAAATGGTGAAGTAATACAGCTTTTCATATGGGTATTCAACCTCTCGTAATGTCCCTCATGTACCCTAGAGTACATCCTCTGGAATAAGTTTTCATCTCAGGGGGGGGTTATATCCCCTCCCATGAAAAAACTGTATCTATACCACAGGTGTCATATTGTCTTGAACCCCAACCGCTCTATAAGCCATGAAACCTAAGTCACATAGTATCCATAGAACAAAATTTGAAGAGACTTCGATTTATCAAATTTTTAAAGATTTTTAGAGGTATAACACACTTGAAAATTCCGAGATTTAATAGTCAGATATGAATTTATTGTATAAGGTAACCTTTGGTTGTATATGGTACTAACATACTAGAATTTACATGAATTGGATCACTAGTGAAGGCTTTGGTAATACATAACAAAACAGACACAGAGAGGGAGAAACATTTCCTAAAGAACGACTTTTTGGGTTCTAACAATAAATCAAAATCCTTATATTTTCCTCCTTAAAATATCGTATAGTTGGGATAGTAAAAGTGGGAATATTAGGAAAGTAAGTCAAGAAAATAAAATGGGATCTGTAAAATTTTCATGTGAATATTACTTACTCATTATTTTTGCAGTCAAGTAAACCCACTTGGGTTCATCAGGGTCAAGCTTCAAGGCCTCTTGAATTATGGGTAGAGCTCGTTCATTGCCTTTACTTCCGTATCGGCTAAAAAACAAAGCCTTGAGACCAAGCTTTGCTGCCCTTAAATGGTCATGTTTAATTTCAATTCCATCTATTAGGTCTATTAAAGCCTTTACCTGTAAAGAGTCATTGTTAGTTGTGAATAAAGGCTTATAAAAATCACAGTTTTATTTAAATTTCAATCTTTTGTTACTTCAGTAAAAAATATGTGTTACGATCAACGCCACTTTTTATAGTATACAACCGATTCGTTTGATGGGGGATCTTGTCGGCCATGTCGTGGTTATTGCGTCTGGCAACCATCATCTATGGTACACCCTCTACGGTGCGGCGGTGGTATTTCTCCCTTTCCACCCACCCACGACTTGGGGTACATTCTCCTACAACTTCAAGAAACAATCTCTGCACTCAAAGGCTATTAACATTGCGTCTCGCCCTTGCCCGGAGTTTTAGAAAATCAAATATGCACTAACTTAGGAAATAAATGTTTGTTCTTTATAAACTCTGAATTTTTGATTTATCGTCTCTTGTATTGTATTAAATCGTCTAATCGTTAAGTTGTTCAATTAAATGTAATCCTGAATGAGGTATCTCAGACTTTTTGTCATACTGTTGAGTACATTATCGAGAGCATATCTCTTGAAATTAATTGTTTATGCTATAGTAGTCCTGAATTTGATTACACGATAAAAATATTTGACCATTGTAGCCTCTAGATTACTGATTTTACTCAAATTAAAGGTTAAAATGCCTGTAGTACTGACGGTGATCTTCAATTATTATGGTGCTGACGACCAATGGTTTCGGACTTAAAAGTCCATTATCAAGTCAGAATACCAATAGTAAATAATAAAATTTATCCTCAACACTGACCTAGGGATGAGCCGTCTTCAAAACACTTACGCACACGGAAACATCGACACATAAAATACAGGTCCCTTCATTTTTGCCGAAAGGAATATCAATGGTGATGTCTATTGTGACATGTTAGAGGAGTAAGTTTATCCTCAGTTGGATGACATTGAGTTGGAGAAAGGTTTAGTTTACTTCCAACAAGATGGGGCGCAGCCACACTTCAGTTTGCGTGTGCGTGAGTCACTAGTCGCTCGTTTCGGTAACAGGTGGATTGGAAGGGAAGGACCTATTCTATGGCCACCAAGGAGCCCTGATATGACTCCGTTGGACTTTTTCTTCTAGGGGCATATCAAGAATCTTGTGTATGCGGAGAAAATTCGAAATGTTCGCCATATCAGGGAACGAATAGTGAATTGCGTGGCGTCCGTTCCCCCAGATATGCTTGCCAGGACATGGGAAGAAGTAGAATACCGTTTCGACGTGTGCCGTGCCACTCACGGAGCTCACGTTGAACTTTACTAAGTTGTTAAAAAATCTTGAAAATGTAAGCTTTCTAATCATGTATAAAACATGTATGTATGTTTTTTACTTTATTAAAATAGTTTGTCTTAAAAAACCGGAGTTCTTTTATAGACACCCTGTACATTTAATTTTGCCAAATTAAAATCAGTGTTGAGGAAAATTGAAGATCACCGACAGTACTACAGGTATTTTAACCTTTAATTTTGATAAAACAATATTTTGCTTCTTAATTCTGAACCATTCAACCCATATAAACTTTTTATGGGTTGAATGGTTAAGAATTAAGAACAGCAATAGCAATACTCTAGCAACAAGCCCATAGCTATGGGCTTTATTGCTAGCAATTGCAATTGCCTATTGCTTATTGGGCATATGGCCATGGTAATATCTTTCTTTATTTGCTAAAATCTCTATACTATTCTTCTTCTTCTTCTTTCTCCTCGCCATTTCCCGTTATGCGGGGTCGGCCTTTCAAATCCTGAGGCGCCATTCCTTCCGATTATAGGCATAGTTTGTAGAAAGATCCAAATCTTTTATGTCCTTCTGGACATTTGTCATCCAGGTAGTTTTTGGCCTACCTCTTTTCCTTGTTTGTGTAGCCATGGAGAGGCATTTTTTCACCACATGATCGTGGCAGTCATAGCTGAGTGGGTAGAGTACTGGCCTACCACCCAAAAAACCCGGGTTCAATTTCCGGTCATGACACATGAAATTTAATTTCTCAGACTGCCACCGTGCTTCGGAAGGCACGTTAAGCCGTTGGTCCCGGCTACATAAGTAGTCGTTAGGTCACGTTAGAGGCAGTAGTGCGACCTGAAAACTCTAACATTAGACCTTGGCCAGAAGGTTACACGAAACTTTACTTTACTTTACCACATGATCGTCGGGTCCTCGCATAACATGACCATACCATCTCAGCCTAGACTCTTTAAGTTTGTCAGCAATAGGCGCTACCTTAAAACTGCCACGTACATATTCGTTACGGATTTTATCCTTGAGGGTAACTCCTCCTGACCACCGCAGCATGCACATTTCTGTAGTATGAAGCTTCCGCTCATGTGTTTTCAATTTATTTATTTATTTATTTACAATCATCTGTTTTCGCCCTTACATGCAAATAAAATTGCTTGGGCATTAGATTTGTCAATTGATACAATAATACATTTCCTTAAGCTAGGAGATACATAACTGCTCTAACTGAAGATGAAAAAAGGCAGTTCAAGTCTATTACCGTCTATTTGTGTACTCGGAGCCATTCAATCTGTATTCAAGTACTCATTGAGGCTGTAACAACACTTCCGAAGAAGGTACTCCGCAGCTAGCTTTTTGAACTTGCTGAGACAGGGCTGATCCTTAATGTGAGTGGGGCAATTATTGTAAATTTTTAAACAGAAATATGATGGTGAGTTTTCGAAGAAAGTTGTTTTGTGGATAGGGTATTGCAAAACTGCTGCATTTCTAGTGGAATATTGATGATGATGGTTATTAGAAAAAAATCTGTGAAGGTTTGATTTAACAAATAGTAGACACTGAAGAATAAAGAGAGATGGAAGTGGAAGAATATGAAGATCCCTAAATTTTTGCCTACAAGAATCTCTAGGACCTGAACCGGAAAGCAGTCTGATGGCTCTTTTCTGCATCTTAAAAACTTTGATTTCCTCGGCTGAATTTCCCCAGAACAATAGACCATAAGAAATTAGAGAATGGAAATAAGCAAAATATACCTGCCTTTGGACCTTGAAATCCACAGATTGAGAAATGGAAAGCAGAGCATAGTAGGCTTTACTCAGCCGAGGAAGAAGAGACTCAACGTGATGATGCCATGAAAAAGTAGAGTCAATTTCAAGGCCCAGAAATCTGGTAGAGACAACCGCATTGAAGTGAGCAGGAAGATAAGAATCGTCTGATTGAGGATTTCTACTGTGATTGATGTGGAAGTTAATAAATTGAGTTTTGGTTTGATTCAATTTGAGGCCATTTGCATCACACCAAGAGTCTATTTTGTCTAGAGTATTAATCAGATTCTGGGATAGCTCAAATTTGTTGAAGCTGGATGAGACAACGGAGGTGTCATCTGCATACATCAAGATCTGTGCATTGGATGTTAGGTTTGGAAGGTCATTGCAATATACAAGAAAAAGAAGGGGACCCAGGATGGAGCCTTGAGGGACTCCCGAAACCACTTTACTAAAGCCACTTTGTGCTCCTGAATTCACCATCACCCTCTGTTCTCTACCTGTCAGGAAAGACTGCAGCCAGCTCAAAGCAGTTCCAGCAACGCCACAGCACCTGAGCTTCTCAATGAGGATCTCAAAGTTGACAGAATCGAACGCCTTGGATAGGTCACAGAATGCCCCAACAGTAAACTGTGACCCATCCACGGCATTAGCAATCCGATCCACAAACTCAAATATTATATGTGCTGTGCTCTTACCCTTTCGAAACCCATATTGAAAACATGATAACAGTTCATTTTCCTCAAAAAATTCATACAATCTTGCAAAAACTATCTTTTCAAAAACCTTTGAAAAGACTGACAACAGAGAGATTGGCCTCAGGTTGTCTAAAGTGGGAACGTTGTCTTTCTTTGGTATTGCTTTGATTATTGATTGTTTCAAAAGGTTTGGAAAAATTCCATACTGGAGTGAGTTATTAATGAGAAAGGTAAGAGGAGCAGTCAAAATGTGGAAGCATCTTTTTAATAAAAAAGGAGAAACCTCATCCCAGCCAGCAGATCTCTTTGGTTCAAGAGATTTGATCACCTGAAAAACCTCTCTCTCTGTTGTTGGCCGAAAACATGTCAGCACAGCCTTATGGTTAACAGTATTTTTTACATTCAAAAGAGCCTGTGACAAGTTTGGGTTAAGATTCAGTTTCTTAGTGACATTACAAAAATGACTATTGAGAGTTTCTGCTATTTTCTTTTTGTCTGTAATTAAAATGTTATTATCAACCAATTTTTCGATTTCTGTTTTTTTTGTCCTTCCTACCACTTTCCTTTGCCACAACCTCCCACACAGCTTTGACTTTGTTTTTTGATTTTGAGATGTAATCACTGTTGGCCTTAAGTTTTGCTGCTTTTACAACTTTTTTGAAAATTATTTTATATTGTTTTACAAAATCAAGAAATTTCTTATCATTACACCATCTGGACATCTCATGCAACTCCCTTTTTCTTTTACTAGAAATCCTGATTCCTAAAGTTATCCAATTTTTTTGACCCTTCTGAGATGAAGAAGCCTTACAAATTTTGAAGCCCATGTTTCGCCTCCATAAAGTAGAACCGGTCGTATGCATGTTTTGTAGACCCTTGCCTTTTGTTTTAATGGGCATTCTTGGATCACAAAGGACACCTGTTAGTTCGCGCCATCTGTTCCATGCAGATGTTGTTCTATGTCTTATATCTGCTGTTATTGTGCCATCGTCTGAAATTACTGACCCTAGGTATTTGAATTTGCTCACTCTAGGTAGTATGATGCCATCTAGTTTGAGATCCGGATTTGTCCTACCAAATGTGTCTGGGTCGAAGTTGCACATCATATACTCGGTTTTGGTCCTGCTAATGCGCAGCCCATTTGTTTCGAGAGCTCCTCGCCACTGGCCAGGAGTATCTTGTATTTCTTTTACGCTGTCTGATATTAATGCTACATCATCTGCATACAACAGGTTCCATGGCAGGGGTCTCTGTATCTTCTCAGTAAGGTAGTTCATTGTAATGTTGAATAAAATTGGGCTGAGAGCGCTACCTTGATGAACTCCTATACTTTTACACCAAAGAAAGCTCTTTGATAGACTTGCTGTGCTTCTAACACATGTTTGTACATTGTCATACATGTCCTGGATGAGATTTATATACACTTCAGGAATGTTATGATATCGCAAGGCTTGCCATATTACTGTCCTTGGTACACGGTCGAAGGCCTTTTCAAGGTCTATAAACACCATCCAGAGATTTTGATTATTCTCTCGGGCTTTTTCCATCAACAGCCTTATTGCATCAGTAGTTCCTTTACCTGCAGTGAAGCCAAATTGATTTTCGGTTAGGTTTATTACATTCTGAAGACGTTTGCTTAGAATTCGTTCCCATATCTTCAATGTTTGAGAAGTAAGTTTAATACCACGGAAGTTTCCACATTCTCGGACATCACCCTTATTCTTATAAAATGGGACTAAAGTGCTTTCTCTCCATGCCATTGGCATTTCCCCACTTGTCAAGATGTTATTAAATAGCCCTGCAAGCCACACAACTCCATTCGAGCTGAGAAATTTCCAGAGCTCAGCCGGTATATCATTTGGTCCAGTTGCTCTATGATTTTTCATTTTTGAGATAGCTCTTCTTACCTCTGCTTCAGTGATTTCGTTTATAGGCCCCTCTGTCCTTGGTTGCTCTACTTCTGGCTCTCTTGGTAATTCCTCATTCAACAAGTTTTGGTAATATTCATACCATCTTGAACAGATGTCTTTGTCTTCAGTAAGTAAAGTACCTTGTTTATCCTTGATGTATTTTGTAGCTCCAAAATCTTTAGTTTCATTTATGTCTACGTTTAGCAATTCTATATATTTCATTTCCATTTACTTGCTCAAGCTGCTGGTATAAGTCTGTTTCAGCTTTTTCTTTTTCAGATGCCACTGTTCTTCTTGCTACTTTCTTTGTCTGTTTATAGTTTTCTTTATCAGCCTCATCTTCAAAGTTTGCCCATATTGTCGAAGGGCTGTGGTCGCGTGGGTAGACTGTTTTGTTAAAATATTCTACTACTTTGTGTCTCACATTTTTTCCTTTCTCATCGTTCAGTGCATACCATTTTATCTTCTCTACTTCGGGTCTTTTCATCTTAATGGGTGTTTTCAATTTGAAGGCAGTTAATAATAGTCTGTGTTGAGAAGTAAGTGGTTCCTCAGGGATAACCTTACAATCTTTGATCTGCCCAAGATATTTCCTGTCAATGAGAACATAGTCAATCTATACTATTATAAAATCTCTATACTATTATATTTGCTAAAATCAACAAAAATGAACTGTAGTGTGACATTACCTTTTCATACTGTCCCATTTTCAATAGCAGGTGTGCTTTTGAGCTGTATAGCACATGTTTTAATGCTGTGCTGTTCTTTATAGTGAAATCATCCATAGATGTTTTATTGGCGACAAATGCCTCCCATTTATCCATATTTTGTAGTGCATTTGCAATATCATTTTTATTTTTTAGTTCAAATATCCTTAGCAAATACTGTGAGTAGCTATAAAATAAAGTATAAGTGTAATATAACAATTATACTGTAGTAAAGATTTATCACAAATGTTTTGGGAAAAGTTAGACGGTAAAATTCTTACATTGGCAAAACTGTAGTATAAACCCCAATGAATATTATAATGTTATAATAATATAATATTATAATGTTTTGTACGCCTTAAAAAGACGTTTTAATTTCATCAAAACTTGATGTCATAATAAATTACTAACAACAGAATCGCAAAGCCAACCTCAGGTAAATAGCCAATCAATGGTGTAAAATAATCAAAATATTTTTGTAATATACTCGTTTTTTATAATATTTTTTGTATCTATGTTAATTGTTTTCAGCTGATAACTCAAGTAACAAAACTAACACAGGAAAATCAGGTTATTTTTTTGTTTTATATAATACGTTATTGACAAGCATTTAAATGGTAAGAAAGACTCGAATGACTTTCTCAACAGTCAAGAATTTTTTAGAGGTACAGTCCTAAAATATGAAGGGCATAAACACTATTAGTAGGTAGGTCCCATGTTGACATTCAGGCAACATACCATATGGTCCCTACTGATTTTAGCGAATTTCCCATAGGGAAGAAGCTATTACCGTAGGTCTCATGGCAAGAGTTAAGCCCGAGACCATGTTATTTTTTCTTCTTTAGGTGCCCAGAGACCAAAAACAATAGTCGTTAAAATTTATATATATATATATATTATATTTATATATGTATATATATATTTATATGTGTGTCTGTGAACACGATAACTCTCGTAAAAAAGGTCCGATCGAGACAATTTGGTAGAGACGTGTATTCCTACAAATGCTGGACGAGTTCGTAAACCAGACATATTCAATGAACGGGTAGTTTTTGTACCCCAAAGGGGGTTTTTGCGTTTTTCACATGTAATTTTAAATAATTTTATATTTTATTGGAATCAGCTTAAAAATACACGTTTTAATTTTTCTCTATTTCAATTTAGATATAAAAAATCTAAACACAGTATTGTATACCAATGTTATATAAAAAAAATAATTTTTCACTTATTATATAATATTTTTTATATAAATTATTTTATAATACATTTGTGCTAAAAAATTATAGTTTATGTGTTATATTCTCTTTTATGTAATCATATAGGCAAACTCAAATTTAACAATGGATAAATAGGTATATGTTTTTTTTTTTGATATATAATTATTTCATGTAAAAATACTATTATGATCTTAGGAGAATAGCAAATAATTCTCATGTTTATGGACATTTTTTAAAAACTTGTCATACATTATATTTATAATGATTTGAAATCCATACGCAGGTCCTAATATTTGTTTTATTTTGTGGATGTAAAAAACATGATAAATATTTTTTTAAGTTTACAAAGTATGCCAACGACTTAAAGAGAGTTGAAGGGTCCACAGGGTAAAAATTTAAACATTTTTGTTCTTTGTTGAAATGTGTTCTCTACACATTTCTGCACATTTTGATACCAAACATTATGAATAAACTATTTTATATCATTTAAAAAAGTCTAAATTCCCTTATTTGCGATCAGTTTCGTAGCAACGCCACTTGATGTTGTAATTAATTATTGACATATTTGTTATAGTACATAATAAATGTAAGGTGTTCAGGGTAGAGGAAAAGCAATGTTGGTCACACTGATTTCAATCTCACCCAATACTGCCCAGGAGGATTTTAAAGTTAGTAAAACTAAAAAATCCTGAAATCAGCCAAAGTTATCTTGTTTTCTGACGTTACTAATAACTTGTTTTTTATTCTAATTTAAGAACATATTTCTCAGGACCCAGTTGAGGTATTGCAACCAAATTTGTACAGGCTGCTCATACATGTGTAATGTACATTAAAGACTATTATTGTAAAAAAATCTTTACATAAAAAAATTATTAAAAATTAAAATATAAAAAATTAGCTATTTTAAATAAAATATTTAAAAAATGTTAAAATATTATGTATAATCCCAGTAATACCAATTAATACGATCTGTATTTTAATAATATCAATTATTAATATTAATGATAAATAATATCTGTTTTGATTACCAACATACACTAAACAGGAACAAAAAATTTAAAAGTCATAGTTGCTATGGTTTCTGAGATATATGTTCCTAAAAATACCATTTGAGCAAATTTCCCATAGGGAAGAAGCTATTACCATAGGTCTCATGGCAAGACTTAAGCCCGAGACCATGTTATTTTTAGCGAATTTTCCTTGGGAAGAAGCTATATAGGGACCATGTCATTTTTTCTTCTTTAGATGCCTAGAGACCAAAAACAATAGTCATTAATATATATATATATATATATATATGTGTGTGTGTGTGTGTGTGTGTGTGTATAACATAGATAGGACCCTTAAACTCCCCTTAAATGTTGGAAAATTGTGTAAGACAATTACGTTTTTTTTTTATGAAAATCGTATGAATGACAATTATATAATTTTTTATGACTATTATAGAAACTATAGACATTTTGGGAATTTAATTTAATACTAATAATTTATCTTATCCTGTTAATCTATCCAAAGATCATTTCCAATAGAAACTTACGTTTTCAATTTATTTCCATCATCATCATTAGGATTGTTCCTATCCAATAAAAACAATGGATCAGTAGCTTGAAATTCATGGATCTGGCATCCAATAAAGGAGATGTTGATAATCTTCTAGATTTTGAAGAACCTATTTCATAGTTTGCCATACTTTTCAAAATGACACAAAGAAACAAATGTAAAAAGTTTTATTTTTTATTTTTAAAATAACTCCATCTAATATGGAAAATTCTATTCACAGATATTAGTTAATGATTTTTTATGAAGTGATATATGGAGTTTATAACTACATTATCATTTACAATGTTTTAAAAAATTATAATCATTATAACTGTTTCATATCCATGTCAGTCATCCAAAAATTAAATAAAAATATCATAAATATTTTATTCTCAATATTTCATTATTTTAGGATTCCAGTCCCTATCCCGCCCATGTTAAAAAGCTAAAGTTTAGGTACCTTAGTAAAAACTATTAGGTATACAGATTAAACTTTGTACCATGTTTTTATAAACCTTATTGAACAATGTTTACTAACTTTCAGATTAAATTGTGTTCATAAAAAAATATAAAAATATAAAACCAACAAAAATTTCATTATTTTTAAAATTATTTATTTTTTAAAACTTGCAAATATTATTTGTAACCATAGATTTAGTTAACATTGTGGTATATACAATACACAACAGAAAAAAAATCACACCAATACTTCTAGAGGTTAAGTAAAAAAAGTGTACTTAGTGTCGGAAAAGTTGATTTTTCAGGATACACTGCCGGTGTGTCCTGTTAGTGCCGCTAGAATAGATAACGTATTAGTTTTCAACATTAAATATCTAAGGAAATATATGTATTAAATATACATGTGTTGTATATCAAAATGTTCAGAAATAATTGTAGTCCAATAAAATGAAAACAGAAAAAATAAAAAATTAATTTTTTACTAAGGTTTGTTTTTAAATAGACCTTGTAGTAATGATATTGAAAATAATTACGTAATTTTTGGGACCTTGTTTATATGAAATCTTTTAGTTATGGAACGCTCCCAACTATTCACATGACCCATATGGTGACAGTTAAGCCCGGGAAGTTCATAACTCAACACCCTGAACACGTTTTGGGGGAGATTCATAATTGTACATATATAATAATTGCGGCCGTTATCGTGCCATTATCGATCTGATACTTTCTGTAATATTTTGTGTAATGCAATCAGACTACATTAACTACACTTTTGGGGGGGTTTTGTACCCCAAAAATGGGGTTTCAATTCATATTTGTATAACTTTTGAAAATTTCTAACTTTCCTTTTCACTATTGGATTTAGCTAAAAAAAAACACAATATAGTACTTTTAATCATGACTCTAGATCAATTGGATACTGTGATATTCAAAATGATAAACACAGTACATTGTCTAATGTTAATCTTACAGAGAATACCTAAAAACCAATAACTTACTTATTTACTTAGGTACTATGAAAAATTTTATATAGGTACAAGTTCATTTAGTTAACTTTTATCATTAAGTAAAATCCCAAAATTTAATGTTTCTTACGACAGCAAACCTACAGATTCATTGCCCATGTAATTAATATGGCGAATAGATAAATTGGTGTAACTCGCTTTTAACTATTGACATACTTTCATAACATTTAAAGTGAGTTTATTCTTGGTTAACAGTATTCATATATACCATGTAAAATAACCCTTTATTGCAGCAAACCTGAATACTCAGTCCTATTCAATTACTATGATGGAAATAACATAAGTTCTATGAAATTCGCTCTACTCACGCCAGCGTGCTTCGTGCGATCTCGTATTAAACTGAACTATGTCTCGGAGCTAAGATTGCTCAGTCCTGTCTCTCTTTATGCCCGAGGAGACTGAATGGTTGAAAGGTTTGAGAGGTCGAGAGGTGATAAAAACTTCGTCGACCATCGACCACCCCTCAACTGTGTTTGTTTATGAGTCATGAATAATGGTCTTTGTCACCAGCATCGCCATGACTCATCAGTCTCAGATAAGGACAATTATATATCTGATTCTGATAACAATAATTGTCCCTAGTAGCACAAAAATATTTTTAAAATATTGTAGGAAACATTTTATAATGTTATGGAAATATTTTATAAATATTTTGAAAACATTTTGACGATATTTTAAAAATATCTTTTTGCTCCATTTTTCATTTTTACAACAATATTTTTGCAACATTGTCAAAATATTTTCATAATATTGTTCAAAATATTGTTAAAGCATTATTAAAATATTTTTAAAATATTGTAGAAAACATTTAAAAATGATTTAAGTTACATTGACTGTAATAGAAGTACAGTGTTCGTACTGTTAAGTATTCGGCTCGGCTTAATGTTCCGTTGTCTTTGTATTTTTCAGCTTTGATTTTAGCTCTTATTCCTCTTTGAACGGCAGTACTTCAATATTTAGATTCAAATTCTCTAGCAAATTGTTCCCATTCTACAAGTTCAGATCGTACTAAATTGTAACCATCGTGATGTGGGTCCTTCAAATGATGTCTCTAACGTGTCCTTGAAATATTCAATTGGATCGTAGCTTGGGTTTCTTTCCAATCCTTTCTCGTAATATCTTTTTTATTTAGATAAATATTCTGTCGGATTTCCGCTCCTTCCATTAAATTTAGGGATTCCTGATTCATCTGTCATTGTACTCATTGCCGCTGCATATGACCGACCGGTTGGTTTGTTTTGGGGACTGACTTGTTTAAGGTTGTTAACCTCAGATTCACATTTACTTAGGTTTTGAATTAGTGTTTGGATCTCGACCTGTTGAGCTTCAATTATTTTTGTTTGTAATGTAATTTTAGTTAGGACTTCATTTTGTAAAGTCGTAATGTTTATCTTAGAATTTCTCTCAACTTCCATTTGGGTATTAATTGTAAATTTCTCTAATTTTTGTTCAATATCAGATTATTAAATTAACAATTAGTTGGACTTTTCCAACGCGTCTTGTGTTTAAAATCTACACTTCAGAAGATTGAATTGAAGAAGAATTGAGCACTTAAGTGTAGATTATAAACACAAGACGCGTTGGAAAAGTCCAACTAATTGTTAATTTAATAATTAATAACCAACGCCATAATTCATTCAGGAAGCACACTTTTCACTAAATCACTTGAGATATCATAGATATCACGGCACTTACTAGCTTTCATGTTGCACACTATTAATTTAATTAAGTAGTCGTAATTTAAAGGAGTCTATTCTTTTCTTAGGTACAGTACCTGGTTAAGCATAAACGCAACTTTAACCATCTATTGTTACAGAGGCCATGCGAATGTTCCCCATAGGTTCCTTCCTCACTCGCATCTGTACTATTCCTTATCAAATTCCAAACTCCAACATAGTCATCGAGAAGGGTACTCGGATCACCATTCCGGTCTGGGCAATCCATCGGGACCCCAGGTATTACCCGGACCCAGAAGTTTTTAACCCAGAAAGATTCCCAGAGCCCAACTACAAACCTTCACCTACCTACATGCCTTTTGGAGATGGGCCCAGAATCTGTATAGGTGAGTGATCTTCAATTCAACACATTTTTTTAGTTTATCTTTCTCTTCCGTTATTTATTATTTGATTACAACTGAGCTTAATATGAAATATTTTATTAAACCCAGTACATTGTAAATACATACAATTTTCATAAATGATAGATACATATAATGTAGTCTATTCATATGGTACAATTAGAAACAAATATGATGACCTTAAGTAAATTATCTAAGCATATTCAGTGGAACCTCCATAAATCAAACCTCAATAATTCAAAATCCTCATTAATTCAACTTTTTTTATTCCCCCGTAAACCCTATCTATGCAATGATAATTTTATCTCTAAAAATCGAACAGTTCAAGAAACATACCATGACAATTCAGTTTTAATGGTATTTTTCACTGTTAAAATACCTCTATACCTAATTCAAAGTTATTGCCCAAAAACCTTTGTAATTCGAAATGATGCAATCGCTGCACCTCTATAATTCAAGGTAAAGGCAAAAAGACCCTCGATTATTCAAATCAAATTAAATTTGTTATGATTGAAAACATCGATGTTTTACTTCCAAATTCCAAACTCTTAGTCGATCATGGGATGGATTTTAAAAGTGGCCGTTCTGTTGTTAGTACAGTGTTTAATTTGTTTTAAAGTTTTTTTTATATTTGTTTTAAAACACTTTTATTCAAAATACTCCACAATTCAAAGTTTTCCCATTCCCCATGGAAATTGATTTATCGTGGTTCCACTGTATTCTTATTATATTTTAAGACATTGGCCCAAACTATTATACGTTGGTATAAGATGAATATGAGTAAAGGGAGAGAGTTATGAATGTAAGAATTTCACGACACCTGTAGCTTTGTTCCTGTCAAAGATCAGCTGATTTAATTGTCAGGTTCTTTAATTATCTGTCCAGTGATCAAAGGCAACAGGGTGTTACGTTGCTTGATTATACTATTTTACATCAGACTAAATCTGGTTTCTTGTTCTTTGGAATCATCTAAATAAATGATTTACCACAATGTAATTTATTTTTCAGCAATGAGATTTGCCATTCTGGAGATGAAAGTGTGTATAGCAAGGATCATGTCTCAATATAAAATTGCTGTAGGTGAAAAAGTAAAATTGCCTATGAAATTCGAACCCAAAGGCATGGTACCTAGAATACGCGGTGGATTGAAGATCATAGTAGAAAAAAGAAAATGACTCCCAAACCAAGGGCACAACCTTATTTTCCTATATGTTATTGATAATGATATAATAATATGTGAAAAAATATTATGCTGTTGAAAGCATTTGTATAGGTATTCAATAAAATACAGTAAATCTTAATTTTTGTTTTATTCCAATAACTGCAACTATATATTAGTCTTACTTTATAAAATATGATTTTATCACCTAAAAATTGAAAATAGTAATAATAACATAGCATGAAAGCAAAAAATATATTATTCCACTCCCAAAAAAAACAAATTTTTTTAATACATGGATACACAGACCAACAAATTAATATCCCCTCAAAAAAACTCTAGGTACTTCCTTGTTACTTTCATGTGGATTTAGTTGTACTAGAACTTGTACGAAGTATGTCACATCTACCATAAGTGCAATGAAGATATTCTTACAAAGCCTTTTTAATTTTATTTTGAAAATCCCGCAGTTCTTGAGCTTCCTTTGATCCGTCACCTCCTTCCAACTCCTCCAGGCGAGCAGACACTCTTTCATTGACTTCACGAAGTAAGTCAATCAATCTAAAGGGCTGATAAAACCAAGATCTTTGTTTCTGAAACATGCATAGTGTCAATAGTGCAAATAAGGGAGATAAACTTAATGCAAGTCATAATAATGGGTGCTACAAAGGAATAAGATGGCTTAATATCTTTAAACCTTAAAAGCCAAGTAATATAAGTAAACTAAACTTTTACTTTTTCCCACCTATGTGTGGAATTAAGAGAATAAATTAATTGTTTTGCCAGCTTTCCCAAGTTTGAGTTTTCAGTGACTATATGTTTTGGGGTTCACTGAACCCAAAAATGTGTATGTTGAAGCAATAACGGTCTGTGCATGAGAATTTATGTTTGCTGATGTGAGAGTTGTGTGTATACGTGTAGGTGAATGTATACAGAGCCATAACCACCAGTGGTACAATTTTGGTAAAATTTAGTACTATGTAGGTAAAAATTTCTTGTCATGTTCCGCTTTGACA
Organism: Nephotettix cincticeps; assembly: GCA_023375725.1. Classification (NCBI taxonomy): domain Eukaryota; kingdom Metazoa; phylum Arthropoda; class Insecta; order Hemiptera; family Cicadellidae; genus Nephotettix; species Nephotettix cincticeps. The sequence goes on from CM041788.1 coordinate 53,624,471, forward strand.
TACATTTTGACTTTTGAAAACATTTTGAAAAAATCTAATTATCTTAAATGTAATAAATGATAAAATTAGTTATTATATCTGACTATGTGGAAGTCTGATAGTAACAAATGTTTGTGTTTCTTTTAATAAGGCATGATTGCCAAAAAATGGCGGAATAAAATCAGTTAGGGGCTGGTGTATAATTTTGGCTGTATGGGGCTGAGATTTTATGCTTCCAATGCTTAAAAATCATAGTTTTAGCGAATTTCCCATAGGGAAGAAGCTATTACCGTAGGTCTCATGGCAAGAGTTAAGCCCGAGACCATGTTATTTTTTCTTCTTTAGGTGCCCAGAGACCAAAAACAATAGTCGTTAAAATTTATATATATATATATATATATATATTTATATATATATATATATATATTTATATATATGTGTCTGTGAACACGATAACTCTCGTAAAAATGGTCCGATCGAGACCAAATTTGGTAGAGACGTGTATTCCTACAAATGCTCGGACGAGTTCGTAAACCAGACATATCGGTCAATGGGAACGGGTAGTTTGGGGGGGTTTTGTTATATCTGACTACGTGGAAGTCAGATAGTAACAAATGTTTGTGTTTCCTTTAATAAGGTATGATTGCCAAAAATGGCGGAATAAAATCAGTTAGGGGCTGGTGTATAATTTTAATTCATATATTTTTTATGCAATTTTAACGAATTTCCCATAGGGAAGAAACTATTATTGTAGGTCTCATGGTAAGACTTAAGCCCGAGACCAATGTTATTTTTTCATCTTTAGGTGCCTAAAGACCAAAAAATAGTTGTTAAAAATTATATATATATATATAATTTTATTTGATATATATATATGTGTGTCTGTGAACACGATAACTCTTGTAAAAATGGTCCGATCGCGACCAAATTTGGTAGAGAATTTGCTCGGACGAGTTCGTAAACCAGACATATCGGTCAATGGGAACGGGTATTTTGGGGGGGGGTTTTGTACTCAAAAATTGGGTTTTTTGTGTTTTTCATACGTAATTTTAAAATTTTGTTAATTTTATCTTTGACCATTAGAATCAGCTTAAAAAGCTACATAATTTATTTTCTTAAAGTTTTTCTTTATCCCCAACGGTTACCAAGATATTAAAAAATTAGAAGACATTACGTTGTATTTTGTGGCTCCAATGTTAATCTTATGAAGAAAAATTAATATTTCACTTATCAGTCAATATTATTTGATTAAACTTGGTATTTACCTTCATGTGGCTGAGATTTTATGCTTCCAATGCTTAAAAATCATAGTTTATGTGTTTATCATGGCAGCAAACCTGCATACTCTTTTCCCATGTTAATAATATAGGGAATAGGCAAACCCCTTCATTTATGGACATGTGTTGATGAAAGTTGGTATAATTGTTAAAAATAAAAATTGTTTACTTTTAGTATTCCTCACAGCAGAAAACCTGAATACTCTTTCCCATGTTAATCTTATGGAGAATAGGCAAATAATTCTCATTTTTATGGACAGATTTTGATAAAACTTGTGATATAATATCAATTTGAAAACTCGCTGAGTACGCAGGTTTGCTGCGACGGGGCATTTATTTTTACTGTCTTCAATCTCTCTCTTGGATGAGTCCATAGTTGGCGAAAGCGTTGATAAGTTGTGGTTCAGGAAATGGATACACATACGGGTTATTATTACAAAAATAAGAGGAAGGTTTAAAAAATCCTAAGTTGACACTTGGCTACAGAATACATTGATGGATACAGTGTAACATCAAAGATATAATACATACATACCCTCAAATAAGTGGAGACAAATTCAGGGTCTTCCTTTTCTACTTGTAGAATTAGATCTTTCACTTTTATCAAGTCATTTTTTATGAATAAATAATAAGAAGATAGTTGAGAAAGGAATTCGATTTTCTTTAACCTGTCTGGGTAAGTATTGATAATTTCAAATATTTCTTTTTCTGGATTCTCATAAGGGTTGTAAAATTTACTTGTTCTATCGAACCTCATTCTAATCAACTCTCTTTTGGCTGACAGGTTCCCCAGTTTGGCTGCCTTGGACATGTAATACATGCATTTATCCGGAATCTATGACATTAATTAAGCATGATACTTTGTACAGTACATATATACTAAATTTATACATATAGTTTTTACTGTAATAACATTCAATCCATTCCTGTAATTTAAACTAACTTATAACGTTAATAAAGATCTACAAATAAAGTTTACAGTGAAAATATTGTATATGAGTAGTATACTACTTTACACAATTCGATAAATTCTAAACATTCTAAACTTCTCTAAACATCAACACAAAAATTGTTTACTTAAATTAAAGGAATTGACCATTTTTGCAATAGGGTAAATCAAAAATTAAATCTAATCTGGTTAAACCAAGGACAGATGGACTAATTAAACCAAGGACTGGTGGACTGGTTAAACCAAGGACCGGTGGATTAGTTAAACCAAGGACCAGTGGACTGGTTAAACTGGAGGAATTGGTGGTTAACAAAGATGCCGTCTAGAGGAGCAAATGAGAGTGTTGTGCTTAAAAGAGTTAAGTTATGGGGTATGCCCGGCAAAAACATAAGAATTATTCCTGGTAGACTAAGTATTGTAAGGGTGCTTTTATAAATTGTGGTGTAAAGTACAGGGTGCAGAAAAAAATTGACACAATTTAAATTTTGAATAACTCAAGGACGATCAGGGGTACAATAGGTTTAATTGATTATTACATACTGTTGTTAATTGCCATTTTAACGAAAAACTACACAATAATATCAAAATTGACCATGCAGTTTAGGTTTTAAAGATTACGCCCGCCAAATGGTGCCCTTGTTTCATCCAGTCTCGCACCAACTGACAAATACCTTACTTAGCATTTCAGTGGCAAGCATGGCAATCTCTTAGTTTTCCCAATATGCGAGGTTTACTTATTTACTCCCTACATTTTAAGTAAGAACTCCATCACAGCATGGGTTGTGTGTGCAATTTCCCCATCCTGTTGGAACCAAATTCTTTTAAGGACTATGTTTTTTCTCCTAACTGTTTTTGACCTAACTGAAAGTTTCCACAAAACTGCTACTGGGTAGCGATGCTTGAATCGTCACTTTTAAAATATGCTTTAATAACAAACGCCCATTGCACAGGCAACCACTGCTCCATGGCGACTGAAATGGCATTATGTTGGCTTTGCAACAATGCTATTCCCACTTCCCCCAGACGTTCCGCCGCTGAGCGGCTCACAGAAGAAAATAGGACGGTTTTTTTGCTGCACTTGTACAATTTTTTTCCTAGAATAGCACTAGGCACCAGGTCTATGAGTTTGAGCTGTAATTCCCTAAATAACCACTTACCATTTGACACCCCAACCATCTGTTTACAACTATCGTGTATCTAGTAATGCAGTCACAAAATTAACATTGTTCTTAGGGGCCTAAAACAAAACATTTTGCCGGTAAATTCACTCAAAATGCTGTTCGTCCTGCAGGCTAACCAATGGGGTGCGATATCTTGAATTCTATTATGTTATGTCGTTCATTCATAAAAATGAATAATGATTGAGTGATTATATTTATATTTTGATTTACAACGTATACTGTGATTAAGGTTATGCTATTATCTGTGTATTCTATGCTTGTTTTCGTGCTGAGTAGTCTAGTGCAGTTCCCTACACTGTGACGGAGGGTTTTTTTTTAATTGAAATGTAAATTTCTCAGGCTAAATGGAAAACTCACAAAGTTTGTTTGGTAGCGCATTCTCTGAAAATGGCATTACATTTCCTGTTAATGTTATATTTCATGTTTGTTGATCGGCTACGTAGAAAAAATTTAATCATGATAAAAAAATATTTTTGCCAAAGATCCCTGACTTAATTTTTTCAAACAGACGAAATAACAATGACATGAAGTTAAAAGGTTTATTTATAGCACCGTTATCATTTTCACAATATTAATTTCGTTCCTTATATCATTGATAATTTAATTTATAAAGAACATATATTTTTCAATGCTTTACTTCTTGGAACTACAATTTTGACTAGGGACAATTTATTCTAGCTTTTCTGTGGCCGTTCATACAATTTTTTCCTATCGTTACCACTACCACAATAATCTAGTGCTGTCTTGACATGATCAATCACTTTCGAGGTTTCTTTTAGATGTGATTCACGTTACTTGTGTTTACACTATTTATTATAATGAAACAAGTCAAAAGTAGACAAAAACACGAATGCCGCACAGAAAACGTAGAGGGTGCGGCAAATATATGAGATAATACGTCATATACATAAAGATACGTATATCACAAACGTAAAGATCTCTACTGTTTAGGTTAGACCTACAGTATATGTTATAAGATTTTGCGGCTGAGCGATCTGCTTGATGGCGGTAGGGATGACCGGGAGACCAGTCGGGGAAGATCTCTTAATTAAAATACTCTTGTATACTGTATTTCGACATGCAACATACAGTAACACCAATGCACTGCTTTTTTATATTATTTAATTGCGTAGCGGTATTTCAGGATATTTTTGTTTTGAAATTGTTAGTAAAGGTGACCGTTATTGGGGGGGATATATCCCCCTTATTCCCCCCGTATCTAGACTACTATTTAGCTTACTATTGTAGCTAACTTGGCGTAGGGGTTGGCGATCCCACCGCCCAGTGGCGAAGCCACTGCAAACAGCCTCCCTGACTCTCTACTCTCCTCTTGAGCAGGGTCTTTTCTATCTACCCACGTTTCTTCTCCCCTCCAATGCGTGGATAGACTGTCTTCATCTATCTGTACAAACCCATTCTCTTCTTCTTCTCCCATCTTCTCCCCTGCTCTTCCGCTTTGTTTCAGGCCAACTCAAGGTGTCACGTGGACCGTGCCAAGGAGTGGATGGCACCAGGCCTTATATATGGTGTCTAGAACGGTACCTGCAGGATACCGGGCGACCTCCTGCAGTAAGCAGCCTTACCTGGACATGCGGGGCTCTGTTCAGGCGGACAGATATTTCCCCAGCCACTCGTGGGAACAGACATGGAAGAAGAAAAACAAAATAAAAATAATTCAGGGCAGGATCAACTGCCACGGGCAAGTACCGCACAAGCAAATACTAAGAACACAGGGCAGGAGCAACTGCCGTGGGCAAGTACCGCAAAACATAGGAGGGGGGGTCAAAGGTATCGACCGTTGGCTAGATACCCAAAACTGGGAGAACCAGGGGGTAAGGACGACCCTCGTAGACAGGGACTGAGTGGGGCAGGAACCCGCAGATACCTTCGACTCCTGGAGCAGGGAATGGAACCTGACGAGGCCAGGAAGAGGGTAGAAGAAAGGAAGGCAGCAGGGCAGAACGAACCTGCGCCCAGTCAGGGGAAAAGGGGTATGCAGGAGATCACCCCACCCCAGAGGGAGTACGATGCTAAGAGGAGGAGAGTGGGTACAGAGGGTTCACCCTACGCACCTGCACGTGGGCAAGCAACCACATATGCTAAACTACCACTAAACCACTAAACTCGTCAAAGTTGCTGTACTCCCAAAGGAGTACCCTAAATTGAGGCTGGGGAAGGAGGAGCTCTCACAGCTAGAGGACGCTATCATCAGAGAGATAGCGAGAGGTACCTCGTGCAAAGTTAAGTTTGCGGGCGTGCACTTCAGGCCTGGGTATATGCTGGTGGAGTGCATCAACCAAGAAACTGCTGACTGGTTGAGGAGTAAGGCCACCCAGCTGCAGGAGTGGAAGGGGGTAGAGCTGATGGCGTGCCTTGGGGACGATATACCCAAGGCTCATAACGTCACGATCTTCTTCCCAAGAAGCAAAGGCGAGGACGACAAGTTCATCCTGTCCCTGGTTGAAAGCCAGAACGAGGGGCTTGGTACCCAGACGTGGCAGGTTCTGAGGAGTAAAGAAGAGGGACAGGGAAAGCTCCTGCACATTGGGATTGATGACCAGGCATGGGAGCAAATCAAGAAGGAGAAATTCCAAATTTTCTATCGATTTGGGAGGATTCCTGTGCATGCGCGCAAGCCCACGGAGAAGGAGGCAGGCGAGAAGTCGGGAGACTCCAACCAGGAGGAGACCAACCAGCCAGGGGGACCTGAGGGAAGCGATGTACAGGGCGATGACCTGGACCTCTCTAGCCTCAATATAGCAACCCCCAAGATGGTAGAGAGCACCCTAGATAGCGAGGAGAATGCCATCCCTCAAGAAAAAGTTGGGAAGGGATCTCCTCAACTTTAGGATAGCCCAGGTAAACCTTCATCATGCCAAGGGAGCCTCGGCCTTAGTCTTGAGAAGATTTTCCCGGGAGGGACAGATGGTGGTGCTGATCGAGGAACCCTGGGTTCTCAGAAAGAAGATTATGGGCCTCCAGAGCAAGGATGCAAAGAGTACCTATCACGGGACCTAGTGCCAATTAGAACCTGTCTAAGCAAGCATAGGGGGGACCGACCGATTTCTAACCGGACACTGTAGGCTCAGGGGCATCTGAGCAAGATGGGCATTGTCCAAGAGGGTGAATGCCGCTTCTGCCAATCTGGGGAGGAAACACCTAGACACCTATTGGCTGAGTGTGACGCGATAGGTCAGAAGAGAGCCAGAAGCTTGGGAACACACCAGGTGGCGGTGGAGGATTTTCCAAAGTTAGAACCCCTCGTTATACTAAACTTTATTAAGGCATTAGGACTAGAGGGGGTTCTCTAGGCAAGAACTAGAGACTAGTCTGGGGGGCACAATAGATCTCAGGTCGCAGTGCAATCTTTCCCCTAGTTTTTTATCAAGTATCAAGTATCAAGTACTATTGTAGCTAACGGCTGACATTTTTGACTACACAGAATCACTCGATCGCAGCCGGTTCAATCAGGGGGAAGGACATGCCGATTGAACCGGTATTCTGTGTAGGCAAATGTCAGCTGTTTGCAAATTGTGTCAATTGCGTAATTTATTTTATTCATGTTTGTTTATCTTTTGGACTATGTTTTTGCTCAAGTTTTTATTTAATGTTTTAACTTTGACAACCTTCATATGAAGTGAGAAATCAGAGAAATAAGTATCCTTGTGCCTGATGATGGCCTTATGTAGGCCGAAACTATAGTTGCAACTACTTAGGATTGCTACAGATACGGGTATTTAAACCATTTGATACATTTTTGTTGTTTACTGTGTCATTTTGCCTCTTATTAAAATGTACCCTACCTCCTTATTACCCTTTTTTCAATTATTAAAGTAAACAGTATAACATACCTTGACTCGCTGGTAATACTTTCCCAGAACATAACATACAGCAGTGTCATCTCCTTCAGCAAACCCTCTCTGAAAGATCTGACTGTGCCAAGTGTCGACAGTGCTTTGGTATTTGTTAATTATATTATATCTTAACGACATTATTCCCCCAAACACAGAAAGGTAATTTTCCTTCGTTGGGTCCATGATGAGACCTTTCCTGAAAATTAATATATAATCATACTATATATCTATATTTTATACATTGCTATACCACTCATACACTTACCATAAAAATTTAGGATGTTTTTATTTAAAATTAAGATGGATCAAAATGTTATCAGGTTATTAATCAAATGGAAGGAAAAAGTAAGACTTAGATTATAAGACATCTTAATAGACATAGCTAATCTGTATAAATGTTAAAATAGTTATAACTTATTTTATCCTAAAATAAACTTACTGAAAACATGAAATCCCATTGTCACGATATTTCCATATCTCGTCACAATTATTACACTGACGAAAGCATCGATGTTCATTAATTTTATTTTTGAACTCGAGGTAATGTGCAATTTCAATGTAGGCATTTCCTAGGCGGATGAAATAAATTCCCTTTTCCTTGAGTGTTATCAACTTTTCGAACAATCTCATTTCTTCAAACCTGGACTCAGCCGTTTCTTCTAAATTGTTCATTTCTCCTCTCCGAATACGTCCTTAAAATCAAAATTATATCAAGAACTTATAACCTGTCAGAACTTATAAGCTGGTTTGATAGTTTCTAACATCTTAAAATTAAAGTTAAAGTAAATTAAAATTAAAGAAAATCTTAATACACAACACTGAAAACATGACAGACCATGTACAACAATAATTTAACTTTTCAGCAATCCTGAAATTACTCAAGCTTAAGTTAATGGTGGTTGTCAAACAATTTTATTATGTTTTTGTTTTACTATTTCTCCGTTTGTAAGTCCATAACTTCTGAACCATCATTATTACAGACGTGCAGGTGGTGTCATACAGTGACGCAGGTGCGGGGGGGGATATATCCCCCATAATGGTAATCTTTACTAATAACTTCAAAATCAAAATATACTGAAATGCTTCAATGCAATAACAAATAATACCATAACTATTGGGTTGATGTTATTGTTTTGTTGACTGTATTTAACATGTCGCAATATAGAGTATCAGAATCTAGGGATCTTCTCCATGGGTGCAGCGGCTACCGGTGACTATTCGTCAAACAGAATGAGACAATGGTCTTATAATTAGGGGCCTAACCTAAACAATCATGACCTTGAAGTTGGTGACATATGACATATTTTTTCATGTATTCCTGTATTCTTTACGTTTTGTGCTCGGTTTCCATCTAATTTTTACTTTCTCCCCTTATACATGGTATATGGAGAAAGTATTGTTTTCGTCAAAATTTTTTAATGTGAGTTGAGAGTGGATATATCCGTTTTGGGGTCCCCTGAATCCAGAAAAGTGGGTTTCGACATGATGTCTGTCCATCCTTCTGTCTGTCTCTGTGTGTGTGTGTGTCTGGATGTGTAGGCCCTACACAGCCACATCCTACCCCGTTGGTCCGATTTAGATGAAATTTGGCATGTATGTGTATATTCTCCGTATCTCTAGGCGTTTTTTTTTAATTTTTATTTTTAAGGGTGGTATACCCATAAAAACCCTTGAAAAACGAGAAAATCCAAATTTCTCAAAAACAGCTTTAACAATTTTAACTAAAATTTGATAGTTTAGAGTGAAGAGAGTACTAAATAATTTGACACCGCCCGCATGTCTGTAAAAATGACGGTTCATAAGTTATTGGCTTTTAAATGTAAAAAAATCAAATTTTTAAATTTTCAGTGCAAACAATAAAAGTAAAAGTAAAGTATAACTTGACTATCACCATTAAAACCAGATTAAAAACCTAAACAAATTAGTATTTTGAACTATTTGTATACGACTAACGGTTCCAGAAAAAAGTTAAATTTACTGTCCATGATAAACGCAGTAAGTTGTCTGAAAGCCCAATATTATTCTAAAGGAGAATATTAAAAAATCAATTTCTTCCTTATTTTCCTACCGTTTTCCATGACACTTGGTATGAAGTATGGGAGGGGTGTTTCCCCCCTTCAATTCGAACAATTAATTTAACTCTGTCTCTCTTGTTTTTATTTTCTGAAATGGGATGATTATTTTTTAAACAAATTATTAAATGGTACTTAGATAAACTTTGAAGAACATGATAGTTTTCTTACAGATTGTCTTTTTTAAATTTACTTAAGGGAGAAAGTATGTCTCAGTCCACTAATACCATTTATTTTGTTCACTTTTCATTTGTTTGGACACATTATCTGGAAAATAGATTGGATTATGGATAAAATTTCTAAAGGGAATGTTTTCAGTTCCTCTAAACAGCTGCTCTTAAAACCATAAGACTGTACTTCCATTACAAATTTTGGTCTGAGGGATTGTCAACCCCCTCCCCCACCCCACTGCTAAGTCATATCCTTGTCAAAACAAGGCACTGGATTTTAAGCACCTAAAAGAAAATTTGAAAGCTATTTATTAAAGTCACTATGACTTTGTTCAAGTAAAGACAGTGCTAGATTATTGTGGTATGGGTAAAGATTGGAAAGTATTCGGATGGCCTTCCCAGTGGGAGCTAGATGATAAGTTAAAATTCTAGTTCCAAGAAATAACAAAGCATTGAAATTGAAAATTAAAATATAAATTACATAATCAAAGATAAATAATAAGGATGAGTTTAAAATTTAACCATTATATATAAATTATGTTTGGTTACATTTTGTTATTCCTTCTGTTTGGAAGAAAGTTAAAGTTAAATGGTTTTTGGCAAAACATTTGATCATTATTAGTTTTTTCCATGTAGCCTATTTCGAAATTTAAAAAATAACTGAACTAAAAAGATTCACAGAAAATGTAATACCATTTTCATTTTAATATCATTAGAATTATGCTATTCTATTAGAATGCTCTACTAAATCAACATTGTTTTGAGTGATATATAATATTTTCGGTTTAGTCTGAGAACTTTCCATTTTGATTTTGAAAGAAACTTTGTCCCATTGCAGGAAACTGCACTAGACTACTCCACACTAGCAATAGCGTAAAATATGCAGAAAATAACCCAACATAAATATGCTGTCACAAAATGTACATCGCTCTTATGGGACCAAAGTCCAAAATGGTGAAGTAATACAGCTTTTCACATGGGTATTCAACCTCTCGTAATGTCCCTCATGTACCCTAGAGTACATCCTCTGGAATAAGTTTTCATCTCAGGGGGGGGGGGGTATATCCCCTCCCATGAAAAAACTGTATCTATACCACAGGTGTCATATTGTCTTGAACCCCAACCACTCTATAAGCCATGAAACCTAAGTCACAATCCATAGAACAAAATTTGAAGAGACTTCGATTTATCAAATTTTTAAAGATTTTTAGAGGTATAACACACTTGAAAATTCCTAGATTTAATAGTCAGATATGAATGTATTGTATAAGGTAACCTTTGGTTGTATATGGTACTAACATACTAGAATTTACATTAATTGGACCACTAGTGTAGGCTTTGGAAATACATATCAATACAGGCACACAGAGGGAGAGACATTTCCTAAAGAAAGACTTTTTGGGTTCTAACAATAAATCAAAATCCTTATATTTTCCTCCTTATAATATCGTATAGTTGGGATAGTAAAAGTGGGATAATTAGGAAAGTAAGTCAAGAAAATAAAATGGGATCAGTAAAATTTTAATGTAAATATTACTTACTCATTATTTTTGCAGTCAAGTAAACCCACTCGGGTTCATCAGGGTCAAGCTTCAAGGCCTCTTGAATTATGGGTAGAGCTCGTTCATTGCCTTTACTTCCGTATTGGCTAAAAAACATGGCCTTGAGACCAAGCTTTGCTGCCCTTAAATGGTCATGTTTAATTTCAATTCCATCTATTAGTTCTATTAAAGCCTTTACCTGTAAAGAGTCATTGATAGTTGTGAATAAAGGCTTATAAAAATCGCAGTTTTATTTAAATTTCAATTGGTTGTTACTTCAGCAAAAAATATGTGTTACGATCAACGCCACTTTTTATAGTAAACAACCGATTCGGTTGATGTGGGATCTAGTCGGCCATGTCGTGGTTATTGCGTCTGGCAACCATCATCTATGGTACACCTTCTACGGTGCGGCGGTGGGTATTTCTCCCTTTCCACCCACGACTTGGGGTACTGAGGATTTGCATTCTCCTTCAACTTCAAGACACAATCTCTGCACTCAAAGGCTATTAACATTGTGTCTCGCCCTTGCCCGGAGTTTTAGAAAATCAAATATGCACTAACTTAGGAACTAAATGTTTGTTCTTTATAAACTCTGAATTTTTTATTTATCGTCTCTTGTATTGTATTAAATCGTCTAATCGTTAAGTTGTTCAATTAAATGTAATCCTGAATGAGGTATCTCAGACTTTTTGTCATACTGTTGAGTACATTATCGAGAGCATATCTCTTGAAATTAATTGTTTATGCTATGGTAGTCCTGAATTTGATTACACGATAAAAAGATTTGACCATTTGTAGCCTCTAGATTACTGATTTTACTCAAATTAAAGGTTAAAATGCCTGTAGTACTGACGGTGATCTTCAATTATTATGGTGCTGACGACCAATGGTTTTGGACTTAAAAGTCCATTATCAAGTCAGAATACCATGATAAATAATAAAATTTATCCTCAACACTGACCTAGGGATGAGCCGTCTTCAAAACACTTACGCACACGGAAACATCGACACATAAAATACAGGGTGTCTATAAAAGAACTCCGGGGTTTAAAAAATAATGTTTTTAAAACTATAAAAGATAGCAAAATTTGATCAATTCCTTTGAAACAAGCAGCTCAAAGAGTTTTACTCATACCAATTGGTAATGTTCTCTCAACATTTGGCAATGCTGCAGAGCGTTGACCTTGAAATGACGTAGCGGCTGCGGCAGACAGTCAGTGTCGTCTGGACTGCCGCGCTATGGCAACGCCTCATTAAAGGCACAATGTGTTATTTGGCTCATAGAAACTAATTCTGTTGTTATTGTACAAAGAAACCTTCGACGTAGCTATGGTGTTGACCCGCCTACAGACAAAACAATTCGTCAGTGGTTAAGTGCGTTCAAGGAAGTTGCGTTAAGAGAGAGTCATAGATTCCTTCATTTTCGCCGAAAGGAATATCAATGGTGATGTCTATTGTGACATGTTAGAGGAGTATGTTTATCCTCAGTTGGATGACATTGAGTTGGAGAAAGGTTTAGTTTACTTCCAACAAGATGGGGCGCCGCCACACTTCAGTTTGCGTGTGCGTGAGTCACTAGTCGCTCGTTTCGGTAACAGGTAGATTGGAAGGGAAGGACCTATTCCATGGCCACCAAGGAGCCCTGATATGACTCCGTTGGACTTTTTCTTCTAGGGGCATATCAAGAATCTTGTGTATGCGGAGAAAATTCGAAATGTTCGCCATCTCAGGGAACGAATAGTGAATTGCGTGGCGTCCGTTCCCCCAGACATGCTCGCCAGGACATGGGAAGAGGTAGAATACCGTTTCGACGTGTGCCGTGCCACTCACGGCGCTCACGTTGAACTTAACTAAGTTGTTAAAAAATCTTGAAAATGTAAGCTTTCTAATCACGTATAAAACATGTATGTATGTTTTTTACTTTATTAAAATATTTTGTCTTAAAAATCCGAAGTTCTTTTATAGACACCCTGTACATTTAATTTTGCCAAATTAAAATCAGTGTTGAGGATAAATTTTATTATTTACTATTGGTATTCTGACTTGATAATGAACTTTTAAGTCCAAAACCAATAGTCGTCAGCGCCATAATAATTGAAGATCACCGACAGTACTACAGGTATTTTAACCTTTAATTTTGATAAAACAATATTTTGCTTCTTAATTCTGAACTTTGTATGGGTTGAATGGTTCAGAATTAAGAACAGCAATAGCAATACTCTAGCAATAAGCCCATGACCACCATGACTCCATCCCCAGGAGACCCATAACTCCTCCTGACCACCGCAGCATGCGCATTTCCGTAGTATGAAGCTTCCGCTCATGTGTTTTCAATGAAGCCCATGTTTCGCCTCCATAAAGTAGAACCGGTCGTATGCATGTTTTGTAGACCCTGCCTTTTGTTTTAATGGGCATTCTTGGATCACAAAGGACACCTGTTAGCTCGCGCCATCTGTTCCATGCAGATGTTGTTCTATGTCTTATATCTGCTGTTATTGTGCCATCGTCTGAAATTACTGACCCTAGGTATTTGAATTTGCTCACTCTAGGTAGTATGATGCCATCTAGTTTGAGATCCGGATTTGTCCTACCAAATGTGTCTGGGTCGAAGTTGCACATCATATATTCGGTTATGGTCCTGCTAATGCGCAGCCCATTTGTTTCGAGAGCTCCTCGCCACTGGTCTAGAGTATCTTGTATTTCTTTTACGCTGTCTGATATTAATGCTACATCATCTGCATACAACAGGTTCCATGGCAGGGGTCTCTGAGTCTTCTCAGTAAGGTAGTTTATTGTAATGTTGAATAAAATTGGGCTGAGAGCGGTACCTTGATGAACTCCTATACTTTTACACCAAAGCTCTTTGATAGACCTGCTGTACTTCTAACACATTTTTGTACATTGTCATACATGTCCTGGATGAGATTTATATAGACTTCAGGAATATGTTATGATATCGTAAGGCTTGCCATATTACTGTCCTTGGTACACGGTCGAAGGCCTTTTCAAGGTCTATAAACACCATCCAGAGATTTTGATTATTTTCTCGGGCTTTTTCCATCAACAGCCTTATTGCGTGGATTGCATCAGTAGTTCCTTTACCTGCAGTGAAGCCAAATTGATTTTTGGTTAGGTTTATTACATTCTGAAGACGTTTGCTTAGAATTTGTTCCCATATCTTCAATGTGTGAGAAGTAAGTTTAATACCACGGAAGTTTCCACATTCTCGGACATCACCCTTATTCTTATAAAATGGGACTAAAGTGCTTTCTCTCCATGCCATTGGCATTTCCCCACTGGTCAAGATGTTATTAAATAGCCCTGCAAGCCACACAACTCCATCCGAGCTGAGAAATTTCCAGAGCTCAGCCGGTATATCATCTGGTCCAGTTGCTCTATGATTTTTCATTTTTGAGATAGCTCTTCTTACCTCTGCTTCAGTGATTTCGTTTATAGGCCCCTCTGTCCTTGGTTGCTCTACTTCTGGCTCTCTTGGGAATTCCTCATTCAACAAGTTTTGGTAATATTCATACCATCTTGAACAGATGTCTTTGTCTTCAGTAAGTAAAGTACCTTGTTTATCCTTGATGTATTTTGTAGCTCCAAAATCTTTAGTTTCATTATGTCTACGTTTAGCAATTCTATATATTTCATTTCCATTTACTTGCTCAAGCTGCTGGTATAAGTCTGTTTCAGCTTTTTCTTTTTCAGATGCCACTGTTCTTCTTGCTACTTTCTTTGCCTGTTTATAGTTTTCTTTATCAGCCTCATCTTTGGTGTTTTGCCAAATTTTGAACAGGCGTTTCTTTTCAGCTACACTGTCTTGGGCTTGCTTATTCCACCACTTGGTGCTTTTAGCGTTATGTAGCGCTCCTTTTGTGACTCCCAGTTCTTGTCTTGCTATAGCAACACAGAAAGATTCAAAGTTTGCCCATATTGTCGAAGGGCTGTGGTCGCGTGGGTAGACTGTTTTGTTAAAATATTCTACTACTTTGTGTCTCACATTTTTTCCTTTCTCATCGTTCAGTGCATACCATTTTATCTTCTCTACTTCGGGTCTTTTCATCTTAATGGGCGTTTTCAATTTGAAGGCAGTTAATAATAGTCTGTGTTGAGAAGTAAGTGGTTCCCCAGGGATAACCTTACAATCTTTGATCTGCCCAAGATATTTCCTGTCAATGAGAACATAGTCAATCTATACTATTATAAAATCTCTATACTATTATATTTGCTAAAATCAACAAAAATGAACTGTAGTGTGACATTACCTTTTCATACTGTCCCATTTTCAATAGCAGGTGTGCTTTTGAGCTGTATAGCACGTGTTTTAAAGCTGTGCTGTTCTTTATAGTAAAATCATCCGTAGATGTTTTATTGGCGACAAATGCCTCCCATTTATCCATATTTTGTAGCGCATTTGCAATATCATTTTTATTTTTTAGTTCAAATATCCTTAGCAAATACTGTGAGTAGCTATAAAATAAAGTATAAGTGTAATATAACAATTATACTGTAGTAAAGATTTATCACAAATGTTTTGGGAAAGGTTTAAGTTAAACGGTAAAATTCTTACATTGGGAAAACTGTAGTAAAAACCCCAATGAATATTATAATGTTATAATAATATAATATTATAATGTTTTGTACGCCTTAAAAAGACGTTTTAATTTCATCAAAAATTGATGTCATAATAAATGACTAACAACAGAATCCCAAGGCCAACCTCAGGTAAATAGCCAATTAAAATGTAAAAATAATCAAAATATTTTTCTAATATACTCGTTTTTTATAATATTTTTTGTATCTATGTTAATTGTTTTCAGCTGATAACTCAAGTAACAAAACTAACACAGTAAAATCAGGTTAGTTATTTTTTTGTTTTATATAATACGTTATTGACAAGCATTTAAATGGTATGAAAGACTCGAATGACTTTCTCAACAGTCAAGAATTTTTTAGAGGTACAGTCCTAAAATATGAAGGGCATAAACACTGTTAGTAGGTAGGTCCCATGTTGACATTCAGGCAACATACCATATGGTCCCTACTAATTTTTTGTTTTATTTTGTAGATGTAAAAAACATGAAAAATATTTTTTAAGTTTACAAAGTATGCCATCGACTTAAAGGGAGTTGAAGGGTCCACAGGGTAAAAATTTGAACATTTTTGTTCTTTGTTGAAATGTGTTCTCTACACATTTCTGCACATTTTGATACCAAACATTATGAATAAACTATTATATATCATTTAAAAAAGTCTAAATTCCCTTATTTGCGATCAGTTTCTTAGCAACGCCACTTGATGTTGTAATTATTGACATATTTGTTGTAAGGTAGTACATGATAAATGTAAGGTGTTCAGGGTAGAGAAAAAGCAATGTTGGTCACACTGATTTCAATCTCACCCAATACTGCCCAGGAGGATTTTAGTTAGTAAAACTAAAAAAATCCTGAAATCAGCCAAAGTTATCTTGTTTTTTTGACGTTACTGATAACTTGTTTTTTCTTCTAATTTAAGAACATATTTCTCAGGACTCAGTTGAGATATTGCAACCAAATTTGTACAGGCTGCTCATATATGTGTAATGAACATTAAAGACTTTTATTGTAAAAAAATCTTTACATAAAAAATTATAAAAAATTAAAATATGAAAAAGTTTGCTATTTTAAATAAAAAATGTTAAAATATTATGTATAATCCCAGTAATATCAATTATTAATATTAATGATAAATAATATCTGTTATTTATTACCAACATACACTAAACAGGCACAATAAATTTCAAAGACATAGTTGCTATGGTTTCTGAGATATATGTTCCTAAAAATACCATTTTAGCAAATTTCCCATAGGGAAGAAGCTATTACCATAGGTCTCATGGCAAGGACCTCTCGGGTTCGAATCCCGACCATGAGCAATCCCAATTTGGCTTGCAAATGTGTGGTAAAGCGGAGTGGAGGGCCCACCTTAAATACACGGTGACCGGCTTGGGTGGAAGTTGACGGCATTTGTAGGCTTAATTGGGATTGCAGTGGACACCTGTTTTGCTTTTGTGGCTAGTGGTTATAAGGGGGGGGGCATGTTTTAAGCTTTTTTTGTTTAAACTTTGATATTTCAAGAAGATATTAGTAATTATTTTTATGTTACAGTTAAGAGTAAAAAGCTTGCCACTTCTAGGGTTAATGATAAATAATATCTGTTATTTATTACCAACATTGGGTGGAGCGATGCCTCTAGGTGTCAAACGAGGCAACTCAACCTTACATAAACCTCCCATGATCATGATTCTCTACTTAATACTAATGTCACTAAATAAATAATAAAATACACTAAACAGGCACAAAAAATTTCAAAGACATAGTTGCTATGGTTTCTGAGATATATGTTCCTAAAAATACCATTTTAGCAAATTTCCCATAGGGAAGAAGCTATTACCATAGGTCTCATGGCAAGACTTAAGCCCGAGACCATGTTATTTTTTCTTCTTTAGATGCCTAGAGACCCCAAAAACAATAGTCGTTAAAATTTATAAATATATATATATATATGTGTGTATAACATATATGATGGCGAGATAGGACCCTTAAACTCCCCTTAAATGTTGGAAAATTGTGTAAATGACAATTATGTATTTTTTTTATGAAAATCGGATGAATGAAAATTAAATCATTTTTTATGACTATTATAGAAACTATAGACATTTTGGGAATTTAATTTAATACTAATAATTTATCTTATCCTGTTAATCTATCCAAAGATCATTTCCAATAGAAACTTACGTTTTCAATTTATTTCCATCATCATCATTTGGATTGTTCTTATCCAATAAGAACAATGGATCAGTAGCTTGAAATTCACTGCGATCTGGCATCCAAGTGAAAGGAGAATCCGTTGAAGCTAATCTCTCGCCTAGATTTTGAAGAACCTCATCTTCATAGTTTCCAGCCATACTGTTTCAAAATGACACAAAGAAAACAAAAGCTAAAAAAGTTTATTTCTTAAAAATAACTCCATCTGAGCTATGGTAAGAAATTCTATTCACAGATATACCCCTAGTTAATGATTTTCATATGGAAAAGTGAGTTATTCGGGTGGGGTTCATAGCTACAAGGTATCACTTCTACAAGGTCTATGTAAAATTATAATCAAATTATAACTGGAAGGTTTCATAACTCCAAGATGTCAGAACTACAAGGTCTCAAAAATTAAATAATAACACGTGCATCATAACTCCGAGGTTTCATATCTACAAGGTATTGTCAGTTATTTTAAATAGACTTTGTAGTAATGATATTGAAAATAATTACATAATTTTTGGGACCTTGTTGATATGAAATCTTTTAGTTATGGAACGCTCCCAACTATTCACATGACCCACATGGTGACAGTTAAGCCCAGGACCATGATAGAAGTTCATAACTCAACACCCTGAACACATTTTGGGGGACATTCAAAATTGTATATATAATAATTGCGGCCGTTATCGTGTCATTATCGATCTGATACTTTCTGTAATATTTTGTGTCATGCAATCAGACTAAATTAACTAAAAAATTTATGGGGGGTTTTGTACCCCAAAAATGGGGTTTCAATTTATTTATGTATAACTTTTGAAAATTTCTAACTTTCCTTTTCACTATTGGATTTAGCTAAAAAAAACACAATATAGTACTGTACTTTTAATCATGGACAATTGGATGCTGAGACATTCAAAATGACAAACACAGTACATTGTCTAATATTAATCTTACGGAGGATAACAAAAAACCAATAACTTACTTGATTACTTGTATTATGATTATGCCAAAATTTTATTTGCAAGTTCATCTAGTTAAGTTTTATCATTAAGTCCAAATCATTAAAATCCCCAAATTTAATGTTTCTTACGACAGCAAACCTACAGATTCATTGCCCATGTAATTAATAAGGCGAATAGATAAATTTGTGTAACTCGCTTTTAGTTATTGACATATTTTCAAATAAACTGTATCAGTGGACTGACACATACTTTCTCCCTTAAGTAAATTTAAATTGACAATCTGTAATAAAACTAACATGTTCTTAAATGTTTATTCAATTACTATGATGGAAATAACATAAGTTCTATGAAATTCGCTCTACTCACGCCAGCGTGCTTCGTGCGATCTCGTATTAAACTGAACTATGTCTCGGAGCTAAGATTGCTCAGTCCTGTCTCTCTTTATGCCCGAGGAGACTGAATGGTTGAAAGGTTTGAGAGGTCGAGAGGTGATAAAAACTTCGTCGACCATCGACCACCCCTCAACTGTGTTTGTTTATGAGTCATGAATAATGGTCTTTGTCACCAGCATCGCCATGACTCATCAGTCTCAGATAAGGACAATTATATATCTGATTCTGATAACAATAATTGTCCCTAGTAGCACAAAAATATTTTTAAAATATTGTAGGAAACATTTTATAATGTTATGGAAATATTTTATAAATATTTTGAAAACATTTTGACGATATTTTAAAAATATCTTTTTGCTCCATTTTTCATTTTTACAACAATATTTTTGCAAAATTGTCAAAATATTTTCATAATATTGTTCAAAATATTGTTAGCATTATTAAAATATTTTTAAAATATTGTAGAAAACATTTAAAAATGGCTTACATTGACTGTAATTACGTTGTCTTTGTATTTTTCAGCTTTGATTTTAGCTCTTATTCCTCTTTGAACGGCAGTACTTCAATATTTAGATTCAAATTCTCTAGCAAATTGTTCCCATTCTACAAGTTCAGATCGTACTAAATTGTAACCATCGTGATGTGGGTCCTTCAAATGATGTCTCTAACGTGTCCTTGAAATATTCAATTGGATCGTAGCTTGGGTTTCTTTCCAATCCTTTCTCGTAATATCTTTTTTATTTAGATAAATATTCTGTCGGATTTCCGCTCCTTCCATTAAATTTAGGGATTCCTGATTCATCTGTCATTGTACTCATTGCCGCTGCATATGACCGACCGGTTGGTTTGTTTTGGGGACTGACTTGTTTAAGGTTGTTAACCTCAGATTCACATTTACTTAGGTTTTGAATTAGTGTTTGGATCTCGACCTGTTGAGCTTCAATTATTTTTGTTTGTAATGTAATTTTAGTTAGGACTTCATTTTGTAAAGTCGTAATGTTTATCTTAGAATTTCTCTCAACTTCCATTTGGGTATTAATTGTAAATTTCTCTAATTTTTGTTCAATATCAGATTATTAAATTAACAATTAGTTGGACTTTTCCAACGCGTCTTGTGTTTAAAATCTACACTTCAGAAGATTGAATTGAAGAAGAATTGAGCACTTAAGTGTAGATTATAAACACAAGACGCGTTGGAAAAGTCCAACTAATTGTTAATTTAATAATTAATAACCAACGCCATAATTCATTCAGGAAGCACACTTTTCACTAAATCACTTGAGATATCATAGATATCACGGCACTTACTAGCTTTCATGTTGCACACTATTAATTTAATTAAGTAGTCGTAATTTAAAGGAGTCTATTCTTTTCTTAGGTACAGTACCTGGTTAAGCATAAACGCAACTTTAACCATCTATTGTTACAGAGGCCATGCGAATGTTCCCCATAGGTTCCTTCCTCACTCGCATCTGTACTATTCCTTATCAAATTCCAAACTCCAACATAGTCATCGAGAAGGGTACTCGGATCACCATTCCGGTCTGGGCAATCCATCGGGACCCCAGGTATTACCCGGACCCAGAAGTTTTTAACCCAGAAAGATTCCCAGAGCCCAACTACAAACCTTCACCTACCTACATGCCTTTTGGAGATGGGCCCAGAATCTGTATAGGTGAGTGATCTTCAATTCAACACATTTTTTTAGTTTATCTTTCTCTTCCGTTATTTATTATTTGATTACAACTGAGCTTAATATGAAATATTTTATTAAACCCAGTACATTGTAAATACATATACATTTTCATAAATGATAGATACATATAATGTAGTCTATTCATATGGTACAATTAGAAACAAATATGATGACCTTAAGTAAATTATCTAAGCATATTCAGTGGAACCTCCATAAATCAAACCTCAATAATTCCAAATCCTCATTAATTCAACTTTTTTTATTCCCCGTGAACCCTATCTATGCAATGATAATTTTATCTCTAAAAATCGAACAGTTCAAGAAACATACCATGACAATTCAGTTTTAATGGTATTTTTCACTGTTAAAATACCTCTATACCTAATTCAAAGTTATTGCCCAAAAACATCTGTAATTCGAAATGATGCAATCGCTGCACCTCTATAATTCGAGGTTAAGACAAAAACCCTCGATTAATTGAAATCAAATTAAATTTGTTGTGATTGAAAACATCGATGTTTTACTTCCAAATTCCAAACTCTTAGTCGATCATGGGATGGATTTTAAAAGTGGCCGTTCTGTTGTTAGTACAGTGTTTAATTTGTTTTAAAGTTTTTTTTATATTTGTTTTAAAACACTTTTATTCAAAATACTCCACAATTCAAAGTTTTCCCATTCCCCATGGAAATTGATTTATCGTGGTTCCACTGTATTCTTATTATATTTTAAGACATTGGCCCAAACTATTATACGTTGGTATAAGATGAATATGAGTAAAGGGAGAGAGTTATGAATGTAAGAATTTCATGACACCTGTAGCTTTGTTCCTGTCAAAGATCAGCTGATTTAATTGTCAGGTTCTTTAATTATTTGTCCAGTGATAAAGGGAACTGGGTATTATATTTCTTGATTATACTATTTTACGTCAGACTAAATCTGGTTTCTTGTTCTTTGGAATCATCTAAATAAATGATTTACCACAATGTAATTTATTTTTCAGCAATGAGATTTGCCATTCTGGAGATGAAAGTGTGTATAGCAAGGATCATGTCTCAATATAAAATTGCTGTAGGTGAAAAAGTAAAATTGCCTATGAAATTCGAACCCAAAGGCATGGTACCTAGAATACGCGGTGGATTGAAGATCATAGTAGAAAAAAGAAAATGACTGCCAAACCAAGGGCACAACCTTATTTTCCTATATGGTATTGATTATGATATAATAATATGTGAAAAAAATATTATGCTGTTGAAAGCATTTGTATAGGTATTCAATAAAATACAGTAAATCTTAATTTTTGTTTTATTCCAATAACTGCAACTATATATTAGTCTTACTTTATCAAATATGATTTTATTACCTAATTGAAAATAATAATAATAACATAGTACGAAAGCAAAAAATATAAATTCCCTCCCAAAAAAACAAATTTATTTAATACATGGATACACAGACCAACAAATTAATATCCCCTCAAAAAAACTCTAGGTACTTCCTTGTTACTTTCATGTGGATTTAGTTGTACTAGAACTTGTACGAAGTATGTCACATCTACCATAAGTGCAATGAAGATATTCTTACAAAGCCTTTTTAATTTTATTTTGAAAATCCCGCAGTTCTTGAGCTTCCTTTGATCCGTCACCTCCTTCCAACTCCTCCAGGCGAGCAGACACTCTTTCATTGACTTCACGAAGTAAGTCAATCAATCTAAAGGGCTGATAAAACCAAGATCTTTGTTTCTGAAACATGCATAGTGTCAATAGTGAAAATAGGGGAGATAAACTTAATGCAAATCATAATAGTGGGTGCTACAAAGGAATAAGATGGCTTAATATCTTTAAACCTTAAAAGCCAAGTAATATAAGTAAACTAAACTTTTACTTTTTCCCACCTATGTGTGGATTTAAGAGAATAAATTAATTGTTTTGCCAGCTTTCCCAAGTTTGAGTTTTCGGTGACTATATGTTTTGGGGTTCACTGAACCCAAAAATGTGAAGCAAAACGGTCTGTGCATGAGAATTTATGTTTGCTGATGTGAGTTGTGTGTACAATGTACATGTGTAGGTGAATGTATACAGAGCCATAAACACCAGTGGTCCAATTTTGGTAAAATTTAGTAGCCTACTATGTAGGTACAAATTTCTTGTCATGTTCCGCTTTGACAAACATTTTGACTTTTAAAAACACTTTGAAAAAATCTAATTATCTTAAATGTAATAAATGATAAAATTAGTTAATACATCTGACTACGTGGAAGTCAGATAGTAACAAATGTTTGTGTTTCCTTTAATAAGGCATGATTGCCAAAAAATGGCGGAATAAAATCAGTTAGGGGCTGGTGTATAATTTTAATTCATATATTTTTGTGCAATTTTAACGAATTTCCCATAGGGAAGAAACTATTATTGTAGGTCTCATGGTAAGACTTAAGCCCGAGACCATATGATATTTTTTCGTCTTTAGGTGCCTCAAGACCAAAAAATAGTTGTTAAAAATTATATATACTTTTATATATAATTTTATTTGATATATATATTTATTATTCAATTAAAAGAACTTGTGCTCCCTTTAATACACATGTGTATAATGTAAGAAATAAAATGTTTAAAGGGAGCACAAGTTCTTTTAATTTAATAATAACTATATTAGCTGCCCTTACTTGTGAACATAATCAAATATATATATATTTATTTATATATATATATATATATGTGTGTGTGTGTGTGTGTGTCTGTGAACACGATAACTCTTGTGAAAATGGTCCAATCACGACCAAATTTGGTAGAGAATTTGCTCGGACGAGTTCGTAAACCAGACATATCGGTCAATGGGAACGGGTATTTTGGGGGGGGTTTGTACTCAAAAATTGGTTTTTTTTGTTTTCATACGTAATTTTAAAATTTTGTTAATTTTATCTTTGACCATTAGAATCAGCTTAAAAAGCTACACAATTTAGTTTCTTAAAGTTTTTCTTTATCCCTAACGGTTACCAAGATATTAAAAAATTAGAAGACAGTACGTTGTATTTTGGGGCTCCAATGTTAATCTTATGAAGAAAAATTAATATTTCACTTATCAGTCAATATTATTTGATTAAACTTGGTATTTACCTTCATGTGGCTGAGATTTTATGCTTCCAATGCTTAAAAATCATAGTTTATGTGTTTATCATCGCAGCAAACCTGCATACTCTTTTCCCATGTTAATAATATAGGGAAAAGGCAGACCTCTTCATTTATGTACAGATGTTGATAAAAGTTGGTATAATTGTTAAAAATAAAAATTGTTTATACTTTTAGTGTTCCTCACAGCAGCAAACCTGAATACTCTTTCCCATGTTAATCTTATGGAGAATAGGCAAATAATTCTCATGTTTATGGACATATTTTGATAAAACTTGTGATATAGTATCAATTTGGAAACTCGCTGAGTACGCAGGTTTGCTGCGACGGGGGCATTTATTTTTACTGTCTTCAATCTCTCTCTTGGATGAGTCCATAGTTGGCGAAAGCGTTGATAAGTTGTGGTTCAGGAAATGGATACACATATGGGTTATTATTACAAAAATAAGAGGAAGGTTTAAAAAATCCTAAGTTGACACTTGGCTACAGAATACATTGATGGATACAGTGTAACATCAAAGATATAATACATACATACCCTCAAATAAGTGGAGACAAATTCAGGGTCTTCCTTTTCTACTTGTAGAATTAGATCTTTCACTTTTATCAAGTCATTTTTTATGAATAAATAATAAGAAGATAGTTGAGAAAGGAATTCGATTTTCTTTAACCTGTCTGGGTAAGTATTGATAATTTCAAATATTTCTTTTTCTGGATTCTCATGAGGGTTGTAAAATTTACTTGTTCTATCGAACCTCATTCTAATCAACTCTTTTTTGGCTGACAGGTTCCCCAGTTTGGCTGCCTTGGACATGTAATACATGCATTTATCCGGAATCTATGACATAATTAAGCATGATACTTTGTACAGTACATATATACTAAATTTATACATTTAGTTTTAACTGTAATAATATTCAATCCATTCTTGTAATTTAAACTAACTTATAACGTTAATAAAGATCTACAAATAAAGTTTACAGTGAAAATATTGTATATGAGTAGTATACTACTTTACACAATTCGATAAATTCTAAACATTCTAAACTTCTCTAAACATCAACACAAAAATTGTTTACTTAAATTAAAGGAATTGACCATTTTTGCAATAGGGTAAATCAAAAATTAAATCTAATCTGGTTAAACCAAGGACAGATGGACTAATTAAACCAAGGACTGGTGGACTGGTTAAACCAAGGACCGGTGGATTAGTTAAACCAAGGACCAGTGGACTGGTTAAACTGGAGGAACTGGTGGTTAACAAAGATGCCGTCTAGAGGAGCAAATGAGAGTGTTGTGCTTAAAAGAGTTAAGTTATGGGGTATGCCCGGCAAAAACATAAGAATTATTCCTGGTAGACTAAGTATTGTAAGGGTGCTTTTATAAATTGTGGTGTAAAGTACAGGGTGCAGAAAAAAATTGACACAATTTAAATTTTGAATAACTCAAGGACGATCAGGGGTACAATAGGTTTAATTGATTATTACATACTGTTGTTAATTGCCATTTTAACGAAAAACTACACAATAATATCAAAATTGACCATGCAGTTTAGGTTTTAAAGATTACGCCCGCCAAATGGTGCCCTTGTTTCATCCAGTCTCGCACCAACTGACAAATACCTTACTTAGCATTTCAGTGGCAAGCATGGCAATCTCTTAGTTTTCCCAATATGCGAGGTTTACTTATTTACTCCCTACATTTTAAGTAAGAACTCCATCACAGCATGGGTTGTGTGTGCAATTTCCCCATCCTGTTGGAACCAAATTCTTTTAAGGACTATGTTTTTTCTCCTAACTGTTTTTGACCTAACTGAAAGTTTCCACAAAACTGCTACTGGGTAGCGATGCTTGAATCGTCACTTTTAAAATATGCTTTAATAACAAACGCCCATTGCACAGGCAACCACTGCTCCATGGCGACTGAAATGGCATTATGTTGGCTTTGCAACAATGCTATTCCCACTTCCCCCAGACGTTCCGCCGCTGAGCGGCTCACAGAAGAAAATAGGACGGTTTTTTGCTGCACTTGTACAATTTTTTTCCTAGAATAGCACTAGGCACCAGGTCTATGAGTTTGAGCTGTAATTCCCTAAATAACCACTTACCATTTGACACCCCAACCATCTGTTTACAACTATCGTGTATCTAGTAATGCAGTCACAAAATTAACATTGTTCTTAGGGGCCTAAAACAAAACATTTTGCCGGTAAATTCACTCAAAATGCTGTTCGTCCTGCAGGCTAACCAATGGGGTGCGATATCTTGAATTCTATTATGTTATGTCGTTCATTCATAAAAATGAATAATGATTGAGTGATTATATTTATATTTTGATTTACAACGTATACTGTGATTAAGGTTATGCTATTATCTGTGTATTCTATGCTTGTTTTCGTGCTGAGTAGTCTAGTGCAGTTCCCTACACTGTGACGGAGGGTTTTTTTTTAATTGAAATGTAAATTTCTCAGGCTAAATGGAAAACTCACAAAGTTTGTTTGGTAGCGCATTCTCTGAAAATGGCATTACATTTCCTGTTAATGTTATATTTCATGTTTGTTGATCGGCTACGTAGAAAAAATTTAATCATGATAAAAAAATATTTTTGCCAAAGATCCCTGACTTAATTTTTTTCAAACAGACGAAATAACAATGACATGAAGTTAAAAGGTTTATTTATAGCACCGTTATCATTTTCACAATATTAATTTCGTTCCTTATATCATTGATAATTTAATTTATAAAGAACATATATTTTTCAATGCTTTACTTCTTGGAACTACAATTTTGACTAGGGACAATTTATTCTAGCTTTTCTGTGGCCGTTCATACAATTTTTTCCTATCGTTACCACTACCACAATAATCTAGTGCTGTCTTGACATGATCAATCACTTTCGAGGTTTCTTTTAGATGTGATTCACGTTACTTGTGTTTACACTATTTATTATAATGAAACAAGTCAAAAGTAGACAAAAACACGAATGCCGCACAGAAAACGTAGAGGGTGCGGCAAATATATGAGATAATACGTCATATACATAAAGATACGTATATCACAAACGTAAAGATCTCTACTGTTTAGGTTAGACCTACAGTATATGTTATAAGATTTTGCGGCTGAGCGATCTGCTTGATGGCGGTAGGGATGACCGGGAGACCAGTCGGGGAAGATCTCTTAATTAAAATACTCTTGTATACTGTATTTCGACATGCAACATACAGTAACACCAATGCACTGCTTTTTTATATTATTTAATTGCGTAGCGGTATTTCAGGATATTTTTGTTTTGAAATTGTTAGTAAAGGTGACCGTTATTGGGGGGGATATATCCCCCTTATTCCCCCCGTATCTAGACTACTATTTAGCTTACTATTGTAGCTAACTTGGCGTAGGGGTTGGCGATCCCACCGCCCAGTGGCGAAGCCACTGCAAACAGCCTCCCTGACTCTCTACTCTCCTCTTGAGCAGGGTCTTTTCTATCTACCCACGTTTCTTCTCCCCTCCAATGCGTGGATAGACTGTCTTCATCTATCTGTACAAACCCATTCTCTTCTTCTTCTCCCATCTTCTCCCCTGCTCTTCCGCTTTGTTTCAGGCCAACTCAAGGTGTCACGTGGACCGTGCCAAGGAGTGGATGGCACCAGGCCTTATATATGGTGTCTAGAACGGTACCTGCAGGATACCGGGCGACCTCCTGCAGTAAGCAGCCTTACCTGGACATGCGGGGCTCTGTTCAGGCGGACAGATATTTCCCCAGCCACTCGTGGGAACAGACATGGAAGAAGAAAAACAAAATAAAAATAATTCAGGGCAGGATCAACTGCCACGGGCAAGTACCGCACAAGCAAATACTAAGAACACAGGGCAGGAGCAACTGCCGTGGGCAAGTACCGCAAAACATAGGAGGGGGGGTCAAAGGTATCGACCGTTGGCTAGATACCCAAAACTGGGAGAACCAGGGGGTAAGGACGACCCTCGTAGACAGGGACTGAGTGGGGCAGGAACCCGCAGATACCTTCGACTCCTGGAGCAGGGAATGGAACCTGACGAGGCCAGGAAGAGGGTAGAAGAAAGGAAGGCAGCAGGGCAGAACGAACCTGCGCCCAGTCAGGGGAAAAGGGGTATGCAGGAGATCACCCCACCCCAGAGGGAGTACGATGCTAAGAGGAGGAGAGTGGGTACAGAGGGTTCACCCTACGCACCTGCACGTGGGCAAGCAACCACATATGCTAAACTACCACTAAACCACTAAACTCGTCAAAGTTGCTGTACTCCCAAAGGAGTACCCTAAATTGAGGCTGGGGAAGGAGGAGCTCTCACAGCTAGAGGACGCTATCATCAGAGAGATAGCGAGAGGTACCTCGTGCAAAGTTAAGTTTGCGGGCGTGCACTTCAGGCCTGGGTATATGCTGGTGGAGTGCATCAACCAAGAAACTGCTGACTGGTTGAGGAGTAAGGCCACCCAGCTGCAGGAGTGGAAGGGGGTAGAGCTGATGGCGTGCCTTGGGGACGATATACCCAAGGCTCATAACGTCACGATCTTCTTCCCAAGAAGCAAAGGCGAGGACGACAAGTTCATCCTGTCCCTGGTTGAAAGCCAGAACGAGGGGCTTGGTACCCAGACGTGGCAGGTTCTGAGGAGTAAAGAGGAGGGACAGGGAAAGCTCCTGCACATTGGGATTGATGACCAGGCATGGGAGCAAATCAAGAAGGAGAAATTCCAAATTTTCTATCGATTTGGGAGGATTCCCTGTGCATGCGCGCAAGCCCACGGAGAAGGAGGCAGGCGAGAAGTCGGGAGACTCCAACCAGGAGGAGACCAACCAGCCAGGGGGACCTGAGGGAAGCGATGTACAGGGCGATGACCTGGACCTCTCTAGCCTCAATATAGCAACCCCCAAGATGGTAGAGAGCACCCTAGATAGCGAGGAGAATGCCATCCCTCAAGAAAAAGTTGGGAAGGGATCTCCTCAACTTTAGGATAGCCCAGGTAAACCTTCATCATGCCAAGGGAGCCTCGGCCTTAGTCTTGAGAAGATTTTCCCGGGAGGGACAGATGGTGGTGCTGATCGAGGAACCCTGGGTTCTCAGAAAGAAGATTATGGGCCTCCAGAGCAAGGATGCAAAGAGTACCTATCACGGGACCTAGTGCCAATTAGAACCTGTCTAAGCATAGGGGGGACCGACCGATTTCTAACCGGACACTGTAGGCTCAGGGGCATCTGAGCAAGATGGGCATTGTCCAAGAGGGTGAATGCCGCTTCTGCCAATCTGGGGAGGAAACACCTAGACACCTATTGGCTGAGTGTGACGCGATAGGTCAGAAGAGAGCCAGAAGCTTGGGAACACACCAGGTGGCGGTGGAGGATTTTCCAAAGTTAGAACCCCTCGTTATACTAAACTTTATTAAGGCATTAGGACTAGAGGGGGTTCTCTAGGCAAGAACTAGAGACTAGTCTGGGGGGCACAATAGATCTCAGGTCGCAGTGCAATCTTTCCCCTAGTTTTTTATCAAGTATCAAGTACTATTGTAGCTAACGGCTGACATTTTTGACTACACAGAATCACTCGATCGCAGCCGGTTCAATCAGGGGGAAGGACATGCCGATTGAACCGGTATTCTGTGTAGGCAAATGTCAGCTGTTTGCAAATTGTGTCAATTGCGTAATTTATTTTATTCATGTTTGTTTATCTTTTGGACTATGTTTTTGCTCAAGTTTTTATTTAATGTTTTAACTTTGACAACCTTCATATGAAGTGAGAAATCAGAGAAATAAGTATCCTTGTGCCTGATGATGGCCTTATGTAGGCCGAAACTATAGTTGCAACTACTTAGGATTGCTACAGATACGGGTATTTAAACCATTTGATACATTTTTGTTGTTTACTGTGTCATTTTGCCTCTTATTAAAATGTACCCTACCTCCTTATTACCCTTTTTTCAATTATTAAAGTTAACAGTATAACATACCTTGACTCGCTGGTAATACTTTCCGAGAACATAACATACAGCAGTATCATCTCCTTCAGCAAACCCTCTCTGAAAGAACTGACTGTGCCAAGTGTCGACAGTGCTTTGGTATTTTTTACTTATATTATATCTTAACGACATTATTCCCCCAAACACAGAAAGGTAATTTTCCTTCATTGGGTCCATGATGAGACCTTTCCTGAAAATTAATATAAAATGATACTATATAACTATATTTTATACATTGCTATACCACTCATACACTTACCATAAAAATTTAGGATGTTTTTATTTAAAATTAAGATGGATCAAAATGTTATCAGGTTATTAATCAAATGGAAGGAAAAAGTAAGACTTAGATTATAAGACATCTTAATAGACATAGCTAATCTGTATAAATGTTAAAATAGTTATAACTTATTTTATCCTAAAATAAACTTACTGAAAACATGAAATCCCATTGTCACGATATTTCCATATCTCGTCACAATTATTACACTGACGAAAGCATCGATGTTCATTAATTTTATTTTTGAACTCGAGGTAATGTGCAATTTCAATGTAGGCATTTCCTAGGCGGATGAAATAAATTCCCTTTTCCTTGAGTGTTATCAACTTTTCGAACAATCTCATTTCTTCAAACCTGGACTCAGCCGTTTCTTCTAAATTGTTCATTTCTCCTCTCCGAATACGTCCTTAAAATCAAAATTATATCAAGAACTTATAACCTGTCAGAACTTATAAGCTGGTTTGATAGTTTCTAACATCTTAAAATTAAAGTTAAAGTAAATTAAAATTAAAGAAAATCTTAATACACAACACTGAAAACATGACAGACCATGTACAACAATAATTTAACTTTTCAGCAATCCTGAAATTACTCAAGCTTAAGTTAATGGTGGTTGTCAAACAATTTTATTATGTTTTTGTTTTACTATTTCTCCGTTTGTAAGTCCATAACTTCTGAACCATCATTATTACAGACGTGCAGGTGGTGTCATACAGTGACGCAGGTGCGGGGGGGGATATATCCCCCATAATGGTAATCTTTACTAATAACTTCAAAATCAAAATATACTGAAATGCTTCAATGCAATAACAAATAATACCATAACTATTGGGTTGATGTTATTGTTTTGTTGACTGTATTTAACATGTCGCAATATAGAGTATCAGAATCTAGGGATCTTCTCCATGGGTGCAGCGGCTACCGGTGACTATTCGTCAAACAGAATGAGACAATGGTCTTATAATTAGGGGCCTAACCTAAACAATCATGACCTTGAAGTTGGTGACATATGACATATTTTTTCATGTATTCCTGTATTCTTTACGTTTTGTGCTCGGTTTCCATCTAATTTTTACTTTCTCCCCTTATACATGGTATATGGAGAAAGTATTGTTTTCGTCAAAATTTTTTAATGTGAGTTGAGAGTGGATATATCCGTTTTGGGGTCCCCTGAATCCAGAAAAGTGGGTTTCGACATGATGTCTGTCCATCCTTCTGTCTGTCTCTGTGTGTGTGTGTGTCTGGATGTGTAGGCCCTACACAGCCACATCCTACCCCGTTGGTCCGATTTAGATGAAATTTGGCATGTATGTGTATATTCACGGTATCTCCAGGCGTTTTTTTTCATTTTTATTTTTAAGGGTGGTATACCCATAAAAACCCTTGAAAAACGAGAAAATCCAAATTTCTCAAAAACAGCTTTAACAATTTTAACTAAAATTTGATAGTTTAGAGTGAAGAGAGTACTAAATAATTTGACACCGCCCGCATGTCTGTAAAAATGACGGTTCATAAGTTATTGGCTTTTAAATGTAAAAAAATCAAATTTTTAAATTTTCAGTGCAAACAATAAAAGTAAAAGTAAAGTATAACTTGACTATCACCATTAAAACCAGATTAAAAACCTAAACAAATTAGTATTTTGAACTATTTGTATACGACTAACGGTTCCAGAAAAAAGTTAAATTTACTGTCCATGATAAACGCAGTAAGTTGTCTGAAAGCCCAATATTATTCTAAAGGAGAATATTAAAAAATCAATTTCTTCCTTATTTTCCTACCATTTTCCATGACACTTGGTATGAAGTATGGGAGGGGTGTTTCCCCCCTTCAATTCGAACAATTAATTTAACTCTGTCTCTCTTGTTTTTATTTTCTGAAATGGGATGATTATTTTTTAAACAAATTATTAAATGGTACTTAGATAAACTTTGAAGAACATGATAGTTTTCTTACAGATTTGTCATAAATTTATAGGGAAGAGTATTACCGTATCTGAGACTTAAGTACCATGTTATTTTTTTTCTTTAGGAGATCCAATAGTCGTAAATTTTTGTATAGATTATATATATAATGTATATTATATTTTATGTATATTTAGTGTCTGTGAACACTATCTCTGTAAAAAATGGTCCGATCGAGACCTATTTTGTTGAACGTGTATTCCTACATGCTCGGAACGAGTTCGTTTACGTCATATCGGTCAATGGGATCGGGTAGTTTGGGGGGGTTTTACCCAAAGTTTTTTTGCGTTTTTCACATTTAATTTTTTAATTTCAAATTTTTTTAAATTTGAATGCTTAAAAAACTACAATTAAGTAATTAAAGTTTTTCTATATTAAACGGTTACGATAAAAAATCTAACAGTATTTATTACTCCAATGTTAATCTTATGGAGGAAAAAATTATATTTCGCATTTAATGAATATTTGGATAAATTTATATTTAGCTTATGTGGTTGAGATCCATTTATCTTAAAAATCATAGATTATGTGTTTAACATGAAAATGCATACTCTTTTCCATGTTAACATATGGAGAATAGGCAAAACCCCTTTATTATGGATATGTATGAAAGTTGGTTTTCCTAATGTTTTGAAGATATAAATGCCTACTCTCAGTGTTCCTAACAGCAGCAAACCTGCACACTCTTTCATTAATCTTGGAGAATAGATAATTTTGTTTTAACAATTACTTGATTTCGATATTATTATTTTTATATTATTGATTTGAAATTCGCTGAGTTTTCTTACAGATTGTCTTTTTAAATTTACTTAAGGGAGAAAGTATGTCTCTCAGTCCACTAATACATATTTATTTTGTTCACTTTTCATTTGTTTGGACACATTATCTGGAAAATAGATTGGATTATGGATAAAATTTCTAAAGGGAATGTTTTCAGTTCCTCTAAACAGCTGCTCTTAAAACCATAAGACTGTACTTCCATTACAAATTTTGGTCTGAGGGATTGTCAACCCCTCCCCCACCCCACTGCTAAGTCATATCCTTGTCAAAACAAGGCACTGGATTTTAAGCACCTAAAAGAAAATTTGAAAGCTATTTATTAAAGTCACTATGACTTTGTTCAAGTAAAGACAGTGCTAGATTATTGTGGTATGGGTAAAGATTGGAAAGTATTCGGATGGCCTTCCCAGTGGGAGCTAGATGATAAGTCAAAATTCTAGTTCCAAGAAATAACAAAGCATTGAAATTGAAAATTAAAATATAAATTACATAATCAAAGATAAATAATAAGGATGAGTTTAAAATTTAACCATTATATATAAATTATGTTTGGTTACATTTTGTTATTCCTTCTGTTTGGAAGAAAGTTAAAGTTAAATGGTTTTTGGCAAAACATTTGATCATTATTAGTTTTTTCCATGTAGCCTATTTCGAAATTTAAAAAATAACTGAACTAAAAAGATTCACAGAAAATGTAATACCATTTTCATTTTAATATCATTAGAATTATGCTATTCTATTAGAATGCTCTACTAAATCAACATTGTTTTGAGTGATATATAATATTTTCGGTTTAGTCTGAGAACTTTCCATTTTGATTTTGAAAGAAACTTTGTCCCATTGCAGGAAACTGCACTAGACTACTCCACACTAGCAATAGCGTAAAATATGCAGAAAATAACCCAACATAAATATGCTGTCACAAAATGTACATCGCTCTTATGGGACCAAAGTCCAAAATGGTGAAGTAATACAGCTTTTCACATGGGTATTCAACCTCTCGTAATGTCCCTCATGTACCCTAGAGTACATCCTCTGGAATAAGTTTTCATCTCAGGGGGGGGGGGTTATATCCCCTCCCATGAAAAAACTGTATCTATACCACAGGTGTCATATTGTCTTGAACCCCAACCACTCTATAAGCCATGAAACCTAAGTCACAATCCATAGAACAAAATTTGAAGAGACTTCGATTTATCAAATTTTTAAAGATTTTTAGAGGTATAACACACTTGAAAATTCCTAGATTTAATAGTCAGATATGAATGTATTGTATAAGGTAACCTTTGGTTGTATATGGTACTAACATACTAGAATTTACATTAATTGGACCACTAGTGTAGGCTTTGGAAATACATATCAATACAGGCACACAGAGGGAGAGACATTTCCTAAAGAAAGACTTTTTGGGTTCTAACAATAAATCAAAATCCTTATATTTTCCTCCTTATAATATCGTATAGTTGGGATAGTAAAAGTGGGATAATTAGGAAAGTAAGTCAAGAAAATAAAATGGGATCAGTAAAATTTTAATGTAAATATTACTTACTCATTATTTTTGCAGTCAAGT
This sequence comes from Nephotettix cincticeps, assembly GCA_023375725.1. Taxonomy (NCBI): domain Eukaryota; kingdom Metazoa; phylum Arthropoda; class Insecta; order Hemiptera; family Cicadellidae; genus Nephotettix; species Nephotettix cincticeps. The sequence goes on from CM041788.1 coordinate 53,659,042, forward strand.
AAACCCACTCGGGTTCATCAGGGTCAAGCTTCAAGGCCTCTTGAATTATGGGTAGAGCTCGTTCATTGCCTTTACTTCCGTATTGGCTAAAAAACATGGCCTTTAGACCAAGCTTTGCTGCCCTTAAATGGTCATGTTTAATTTCAATTCCATCTATTAGTTCTATTAAAGCCTTTACCTGTAAAGAGTCATTGTTAGTTGTGAATAAAGGCTTATAAAAATCACAGTTTTATTTCAATTTCAATTTGTTGTTACTTCAGCAAAAAATATGTGTTACGATCAACGCCACTTTTTATAGTAAACAACCGATTCGGTTGATGTGGGATCTAGTCGGCCATGTCGTGGTGATTGCATCTGGCAACCATCATCTATGGTACACCCTCTACGGTGCGGCGGTGGTATTTATCCCTTTCCACCCACCCACGACTTGGGTTACTGAGGATTTGCATTCTCCTACAACTTCAAGACACAATCTCTGCACTCAACGGCTATTAACATTGCGTCTCGCCCGCCTTGCCCGGAGTTTTAGAAAATCAAATATGCACTAACTTAGGAAATAAATGTTTGTTCTTTATAAACTCTGAATTTTTTATTTATCGTCTCTTGTATTGTATTAAATCGTCTAATCGTTAAGTTGTTCAATTAAATGTAATCCTGAATGAGGTATCTCAGACTTTTTGTCATATGTTGAGTACATTATCGAGAGCATATCTCTTGAAATTAATTGTTTATGCTATAGTAGTCCTGAATTTGATTACACGATAAAAAGATTTGACCATTTGTAGCCTCTAGATTACTGATTTTACTCAAATTAAAGGTTAAAATGCCTGTAGTACTGACGGTGATCTTCAATTATTATGGTGCTGACGACCAATGGTTTTGGACTTAAAAGTCCATTATCAAGTCAGAATACCATGATAAATAATAAAATTTATCCTCAACACTGACCTAGGGATGAGCCGTCTTCAAAACACTTACGCACACGGAAACATCGACACATAAAATACAGGGTGTCTATAAAAGAACTCCGGGGTTTAAAAAATAATGTTTTTAAAACTATAAAAGATAGCAAAATTTGATCAATTCCTTTGAAACAAGCAGCTCAAAGAGTTTTACTCATACCAATTGGGAATGTTTCTCTCAACATTTGGCAATGCTGCAGAGCGTTGACCTTGAAATGACGTAGCGGCTGCGGCAGACAGTCAGTGTCGTCTGGACTGCCGCGCTATGGCAACGCCTCATTAAAGGCACAATGTGTTATTTGGCTCATAGAAACTAATTCTGTTGTTATTGTACAAAGAAACCTTCGACGTAGCTATGGTGTTGACCCGCCTACAGACAAAACAATTCGTCAGTGGTTAAGTGCGTTCAAGGAAGTTGCGTTAAGAGAGAGTCATAGGTCCCTTCATTTTTGCCGAAAGGAATATCAATGGTGATGTCTATTGTGACATGTTAGAGGAGTATGTTTATCCTCAGTTGGATGACATTGAGTTGGAGAAAGGTTTAGTTTACTTCCAACAAGATGGGGCGCCGCCACACTTCAGTTTGCGTGTGCGTGAGTCACTAGTCGCTCGTTTCGGTAACAGGTAGATTGGAAGGGAAGGACCTATTCCATGGCCACCAAGGAGCCCTGATATGACTCCGTTGGACTTTTTCTTCTAGGGGCATATCAAGAATCTTGTGTATGCGGAGAAAATTCGAAATGTTCGCCATCTCAGGGAACGAATAGTGAATTGCGTGGCGTCCGTTCCCCCAGACATGCTCGCCAGGACATGAGAAGAGGTAGAATACCGTTTCGTCGTGTGCCATGCCACTCACGGAGCACACATTGAACTTTACTAAGTTGTTAAAAAATCTTGAAAATGTAAGCTTTCTAATCATGTATAAAAAATGTATGTATGTTTTTTACTTTATTAAAATATTTTGTCTTAAAAACCCGGAGTTCTTTTATAGACACCCTGTACATTTAATTTTGCCAAATTAAAATCAGTGTTGAGGATAAATTTTATTATTTACTATTGGTATTCTGACTTGATAATGAACTTTTAAGTCCAAAACCATTAGTCATCAGCGCCATAATAATTGAAGATCACCGACAGTACTACAGGTATTTTAACCTTTAATTTTGATAAAACAATATTTTGCTTCTTAATTCTGAACTTTGTATGGGTTGAATGGTTCAGAATTAAGAACAGCAATAGCAATACTCTAGCAATAAGCCCATGACCACCATGACTCCATCCCCAGGAGACCCATAACTCCTCCTGACCACCGCAGCATGCGCATTTCCGTAGTATGAAGCTTCCGCTCATGTGTTTTCAATGAAGCCCATGTTTCGCCTCCATAAAGTAGAACCGGTCGTATGCATGTTTTGTAGACTCTGCCTTTTGTTTTAATGGGCATTTTTGGATCACAAAGGACACCTGTTAGCTCGCGCCATCTGTTCCATGCAGATGTTGTTCTATGTCTTATATCTGCTGTTATTGTGCCATCGTCTGAAATTACTGACCCTAGGTATTTGAATTTGCTACACTCTTTCATGTTTCAATAGCCTGATGGAGTTAAGTGCATTAATTTTGACGTTGTGTTTGTTGAGGCGAACTGCTGGGTGAACAGGAGCCACCTGGCCAGGGACGGTAGACACCTAAATCGTAGGGGTAACTACCAGTTCGGGAAGCATCTCTTGGATGTTTTGGCTGTGGTTAAGACTTTGGTTCCATTTCATGTTCACGACGTGGATGTTGACATAAGCATCCCAACACCACAAGCAGTTTCCCATTCGGGAAACGATCAGTCCAGTCCTTCTCATCCATCTCCATAGCTAATGAAAATTGTAGAACAGTGAACCACTGTCCTGTCAAAAACCCTATTGGTTCATCTCATGGCTCTGTTGATATAGGCATTCTTAGATTTATCCACCAGAACATACAGGGCTTGAGCTCCAAGTGTCATGCCATTGACATTTTAATCGAGCAGTTTTCCCCCGAGATTTTCTGCTTGTCTGAGCACTTTTTGTCTGAATCTGAAATCGATGCCGTTTGTATTCCAGGCTATCATATCGCAGCAAGCTATGGCAGAACTAAAATGGAAAGAGGAGGAGTCTGTATCTTCGTTTCTGACTTGTTGGAAACACAGGTTATTGATGTTGCCTCCTTTTGTGTGGAGGGAATATGTGAGTTTGCCGCGGCAAGCGTTAAGGTATTAGACACTTCATATATTTTTCTGGGCGTCTACAGGCCTCCGAAAAAGTTAGCTTCGGATTACCAAACCTTCTTTGACTCCCTCTGTGGATGTCTGGACAAATTCTTGAATAAAAATTCCCAAGTGGTTGTTGCAGGAGATTTCAACATTGACTTGGCTGTTGGAGATAACCATTCAGGGATGTTAAGGGATGTCTTGTCCTCTTACGGTTTGAGACAAACCATTTTTGAATTTACTCGGGAATATGGTGGATCCTCCTCTACAATCGACAATGTATTCACGAATGTTCCTGATACTAGATTTAAATCATCAGTGCTGGTTACGAGTTTATCTGACCATCATGCTCAGATGTCAGATATAAGGGTGGGCGATTTCAAGGCCATTACTCCAACTTTTAGGCTGTGCCGCTCATTTTCTCGGGACAACTTTCGAGTGTTCAATTTCCTCCTTCAGGGGGAGTCTTGGGAGGACTTGTTCGTGGCTGAAGGTGTTGATCAAAGGTTTGAAGCTTTTATGAACATTGTCAACTATAATTTCAATCTGGCATTTCCCGAAAGGAAGGTTAGAACTAAAAGTAATCCTCCATCTAAAAGAGTGGTTCTTACCCCTTCCCTTCAAAAAGCACGGGATGATTTATTCAATCTGCACAGTCTGATTAGGGATTTCAACTCATCTCACCCCATGAAACAAAAATACGCCAGGAAAAGAAGAATATTCCGACATCAACTTCAGTCACATAGAGCATCATTGGTTCTTGAGCGGATCTCTGCCTCAACTAATAAGCAAAGGACTGTCTGGAGTATTGTTAATGAAAACATCCCTGGCAAGGCTCCCAAGCCCTTCAAAAAGTTCGTCTTGAAAAATAGTGATGGCGAATTGATCGATGACCCAAAAGGATTGGCAAATTACTTAAACCGTTACTTCTCTGAGGTGGGGATCAGAGTTGGTGTTAGTGGGCTGTCTTCTACGGTACCATCTTTGGATAGTGTGGGACCCAGTCTTTTCTTGTCGCCAACAAATGTAGAAGAGGTTTTGAGTGCAATAAAATCTCTGAGGTCAAGCAATTCTTCTGGTGATGATGGGATTTCATCTAAAATCTGAAGTCATCCGCCCACAGCTTATCAGTGCCTCTTGTTTTCATAATTAATTCCTCTTTTCAATGTGGTCAATTCCCATCCTTGCTAAAAACTGCAACTATCAAGCCATTGCCCAAAATAAAGAATGCCCGCATCCCAGAACATTTCAGGCCCATTTCAATCTTGTCAACTTTTTCGAAGGTGATAGAGAAGATATTTCTGAATCGGTTGTCCTCATTCTTGAGTACCCACGATATTCTGTTTAAGAATCAGTTTGGATTCCGTAAGAATACCTCAACTGTTCATGCCTTATTTGACTTTTTATCATATTTATCATCCTCTCTTGACCAGAAAATGTATTCATTGGGTTTGTTTCTAGATCTAAGCAAGGCCTTTGATGTTGTGAATCATACTTTCCTACTCAACAAACTGGAAAAAATAGGCATCAGAGGAAAATCCCATGATTGGGTAGCATCATACTTGCAGGGCAGGTCACAAGTTGTTTCTATTCCATACATTGACGAACAGGGTTGTATTAAGCTGGAAGATTCTGAAAGATTAACTGTCCGATCTGGAGTCCCACAGGGCTCTGTTTTAGGTCCTGTCTTATTTCTTGTCTTTATAAACGACATTTCTAGAAGTGTTTCTAATGCAAATCTTTGCTTGTTTGCAGACGACACGTCTATTGCTCTCTCTAACAAATGTCGGGAAAGACTAGAGTTGGAAATGTTTATTGAGGCAAACTCGGTCTTGCAGTGGTTGAATGAAAATGGTCTTAGTATTAATGCTGTGAAGACAAAGCTTGTTAATTTCTCACTGAGGAAAAGGGATGTTTTGGAGATAGACCATATACATCTAGGTGATTTCGAAGTAACGTCGTCTTCAACTACTAATTTTTTGGGAATAATAATTGACTCTGGTCTTAACTTTCATGAACACATTGAGGGAATATCCAGGAGGCTGAGTCGGACTCTCTTCCTTCTCCGCAGGCTTGCTTATTTCTCGAATCGTGAAATCCTCCTCACTGCCTATTATGGATGTTTTTTTCCCATTCTTGCTTATGGAGTTGTGATTTGGGGCCATGACAATTCAAAAACACAAGCCATTTTCAAAGCCCAAAAGAAGGCAGTTCGAATTATCTTTGGCCTCCACCCAAAAGCATCATGTAGAGGCATTTTCAGGGACAACAACATATTAACGTTCCCGTCAATCTACATTTTCAACTGTTTGATATTTTTAAAGAACAACCCAGATCTCTTTCCAAAACAGCCTCTTTCAAGATTCAACATACGAAATCGTAATATCCTATCCGTTCCCCAGCACAAAACTACATTTTTCCAGCACCAAACAATGTTTTCCTCGATCAAGCTGTTTCACCACCTTCCAGTTACCTTAAAAAATGAGACAGAAATTAATGTATTTAAGAGAAAACTCAAAGCCCTACTAGTTAGAAAAGAATATTACAGTTTGAACGAGTATTACTCAAGTGAGATATAGAAATAAGCTATCATATTTCAAACTGTCAGCTATTTGTAAATTATTGAATTAATTGTATATTGTAATTAATGCTTTAAAAGAAATATGACGATTGTTATGAACTTAAATGTTTTTCCAACAATAAAGAAGTTTGAGTTTGAGTTTTGAATCTAGGTAGTATGATGCCATCTAGTTTGAGATCCGGATTTGTCCTACAAAATGTGTCTGGGTCGAAGTTGCACATCATATACTCGGTTTTGGTCCTGCTAATGCGCAGCCCATTTGTTTTGAGATCTCCTCGCCACTGGTCCAGAGTATCTTGTATTTCTTTTACGCTGTCTGATATTAATGCTACATCATCTGCATACAACAGGTTCCATGGCAGGGGTCTCTGAATCTTCTCAGTAAGGTAGTTCATTGTAATGTTGAATAAAATTGGCCTGAGAGCGCTACCTTGATGAACTCCTATACTTTTACACCAAAGCTCTTTGACAGACTTGCTGTACTTCTAACACATGTTTGTACATTGTCATACATGTCCTGGATGAGATTTATATACACTTCAGGAATGTTATGATATCGCAAGGCTTGCCATATTACTGTCCTTGGTACACGGTCGAAGGCCTTTTCAAGGTCTATAAACACCATCCAGAGATTTTGATTATTTTCTTGGGCTTTTTCCATCAACAGCCTTATTGCGTGGATTGCATCAGTAGTTCCTTTACCTGCAGTGAAGCCAAATTGATTTTCGGTTAGGTTTATTACATTCTGAAGACGTTTGCTTAGAATTTGTTCCCATATCTTCAATGTGTGAGAAGTAAGATTAATACCACGGAAGTTTCCACATTCTCGGACATCACCCTTATTCTTATAAAATGGGACTAAAGTGCTTTCTCTCCATTCCATTGGCATTTCCCCACTGGTCAAGATGTTATTAAATAGCCCTGCAAGCCACACAACTCCATCCGAGCTGAGAAATTTCCAGAGCTCAGCCGGTATATCATCTGGTCCAGTTGCTCTATGATTTTTCATTTTTGAGATAGCTCTTCTTACCTCTGCTTCACTGATTTCGTTTATAGGTCCCTCTGTCCTTGGTTGCTCTACTTCTGGCTCTCTTGGGAATTCCTCATTCAACAAGTTTTGGTAATATTCATACCATCTTGAACAGATGTCTTTGTCTTCAGTAAGTAAAGTACCTTGTTTATCCTTGATGTATTTTGTAGCTCCAAAATCTTTAGTTTCATTATGTCTACGTTTAGCAATTCTATATATTTCATTTCCATTTACTTGCTCAAGCTGCTGGTATAAGTCTGTTTCAGCTTTTTCTTTTTCAGATGCCACTGTTCTTCTTGCTACTTTCTTTGCCTGTTTATAGTTTTCTTTATCAGCCTCATCTTTGGTGTTTTGCCAAATTTTGAACAGGCGTTTCTTTTCAGCTACACTGTCTTGGGCTTGCTTATTCCACCACTTGGTGCTTTTAGCGTTATGTAGCGCTCCTTTTGTGACTCCCAGTTCTTGTCTTGCTATAGCAACACAGAAAGATTCAAAGTTTGCCCATATTGTCGAAGGGCTGTGGTCGCGTGGGTAGACTGTTTTGTTAAAATATTCTACTACTTTGTGTCTCACATTTTTTCCTTTCTCATCGTTCAGTGCATACCATTTTATCTTCTCTACTTCGGGTCTTTTCATCTTAATGGGCGTTTTCAATTTGAAGGCAGTTAATAATAGTCTGTGTTGAGAAGTAAGTGGTTCCCCAGGGATAACCTTACAATCTTTGATCTGCCCAAGATATTTCCTGTCAATGAGAACATAGTCAATCTATACTATTATAAAATCTCTATACTATTATATTTGCTAAAATCAACAAAAATGAACTGTAGTGTGACATTACCTTTTCATACTGTCCCATTTTCAATAGCAGGTGTGCTTTTGAGCTGTATAGCACGTGTTTTAAAGCTGTGCTGTTCTTTATAGTAAAATCATCCGTAGATGTTTTATTGGCGACAAATGCCTCCCATTTATCCATATTTTGTAGCGCATTTGCAATATCATTTTTATTTTTTAGTTCAAATATCCTTAGCAAATACTGTGAGTAGCTATAAAATAAAGTATAAGTGTAATATAACAATTATACTGTAGTAAAGATTTATCACAAATGTTTTGGGAAAGGTTTAAGTTAAACGGTAAAATTCTTACATTGGGAAAACTGTAGTAAAAACCCCAATGAATATTATAATGTTATAATAATATAATATTATAATGTTTTGTACGCCTTAAAAAGACGTTTTAATTTCATCAAAAATTGATGTCATAATAAATGACTAACAACAGAATCCCAAGGCCAACCTCAGGTAAATAGCCAATTAAAATGTAAAAATAATCAAAATATTTTTCTAATATACTCGTTTTTTATAATATTTTTTGTATCTATGTTAATTGTTTTCAGCTGATAACTCAAGTAACAAAACTAACACAGTAAAATCAGGTTAGTTATTTTTTTGTTTTATATAATACGTTATTGACAAGCATTTAAATGGTATGAAAGACTCGAATGACTTTCTCAACAGTCAAGAATTTTTTAGAGGTACAGTCCTAAAATATGAAGGGCATAAACACTATTAGTAGGTAGGTCCCATGTTGACATTCAGGCAACATACCATATGGTCCCTACTGATTTTTTGTTTTATTTTGTGGATGTAAAAAACATGATAAATATTTTTTTAAGTTTACAAAGTATGCCAACGACTTAAAGAGAGTTGAAGGGTCCACAGGGTAAAAATTTGAACATTTTTGTTCTTTGTTGAAATGTGTTCTCTACACATTTCTGCACATTTTGATACCAAACATTATAAATAAACTATTTTATATCATTTAAAAAAGTCTAAATTCCCTTATTTGCGATCAGTTTCGTAGCAACACCACTTGATGTTGTAATTATTGACATATTTGTTGTAAGGTAGTACATGATAAATGTAATGTGTTCAGGGTAGAGAAAAAGCAATGTTGGTCACACTGATTTCAATCTCACCCAATACTGCCCAGGAGGATTTTAGTTAGTAAAACTAAAAAAATCCTGAAATCAGCCAAAGTTATCTTGTTTTTTGACGTTACTGATAACTTGTTTTTTCTTCTAATTTAAGAACATATTTCTCAGGACTCAGTTGAGATATTGCAACCAAATTTGTACAGGCTGCTCATATATGTGTAATGAACATTAAAGACTTTTATTGTAAAAAAATCTTTACATAAAAAATTATAAAAAATTAAAATATGAAAAAGTTTGCTATTTTAAATAAAAAATGTTAAAATATTATGTATAATCCCAGTAATATCAATTATTAATATTAATGATAAATAATATCTGTTATTTATTACCAACATACACTAAACAGGCACAATAAATTTCAAAGACATAGTTGCTATGGTTTCTGAGATATATGTTCCTAAAAATACCATTTTAGCAAATTTCCCATAGGGAAGAAGCTATTACCATAGGTCTCATGGCAAGGACCTCTCGGGTTCGAATCCCGACCATGAGCAATCCCAATTTGGCTTGCAAATGTGTGGTAAAGCGGAGTGGAGGGCCCACCTTAAATACACGGTGACCGGCTTGGGTGGAAGTTGACGGCATTTGTAGGCTTAATTGGGATTGCAGTGGACACCTGTTTTGCTTTTGTGGCTAGTGGTTATAAGGGGGGGGCATGTTTTAAGCTTTTTTTGTTTAAACTTTGATATTTCAAGAAGATATTAGTAATTATTTTTATGTTACAGTTAAGAGTAAAAAGCTTGCCACTTCTAGGGTTAATGATAAATAATATCTGTTATTTATTACCAACATTGGGTGGAGCGATGCCTCTAGGTGTCAAACGAGGCAACTCAACCTTACATAAACCTCCCATGATCATGATTCTCTACTTAATACTAATGTCACTAAATAAATAATAAAATACACTAAACAGGCACAAAAATTTCAAAGACATAGTTGCTATGGTTTCTGAGATATATGTTCCTAAAAATACCATTTTAGCAAATTTCCCATAGGGAAGAAGCTATTACCATAGGTCTCATGGCAAGACTTAAGCCCGAGACCATGTTATTTTTTCTTCTTTAGATGCCTAGAGACCAAAAACAATAGTCATTAATATATATATATATATATATATATATATATATATATATATATATGTATAACATATATGATGGCGAGATAGGACCCTTAAACTCCCCTTAAATGTTGGAAAATTGTGTAAGACAATTACGTTTTTTTTTTATGAAAATCGTATGAATGACAATTATATAATTTTTTATGACTATTATAGAAACTATAGACATTTTGGGAATTTAATTTAATACTAATAATTTATCTTATCCTGTTAATCTATCCAAAGATCATTTCCAATAGAAACTTACGTTTTCAATTTATTTCCATCATCATCATTAGGATTGTTCCTATCCAATAAGAACAATGGATCAGTAGCTTGAAATTCACTGCGATCTGGCATCCAAGTGAAAGGAGAATCCGTTGAAGCTAATCTCTCACCTAGATTTTGAAGAACCTCGTCTTCATAGTTTCCAGTCATACTTTTTCAAAATGACACAAAGAAAACAAAAGCTAAAAAAGTTTATTAAAAAAATAACTCCATCTGAGCTATGGTAAGAAATTCTATTCACAGATATATCCCTAGTTAATGATTTTCATATGGAAAAGTGAGTTATTCGGGTGGAGTTTATAACTACAAGGTATCACTTCTACAATGTATATGTAAAATTATAATCAAATTATAACTGGAAGGTTTCATAACTCCAAGATGTCAGAACTACAAGGTCTCAAAAATTAAATAATAACACGTGCATCATAATTCCAAGGTTTCATATCTACAAGGTATTGTCAGTTATTTTAAATAGACCTTGTAGTAATGATATTGAAAATAATTACGTAATTTTTGGGACCTTGTTTATATGAAATCTTTTAGTTATGGAACGCTCCCAACTATTCACATGACCCATATGGTGACAGTTAAGCCCGGGAAGTTCATAACTCAACACCCTGAACACGTTTTGGGGGAGATTCATAATTGTACATATATAATAATTGCGGCCGTTATCGTGCCATTATCGATCTGATACTTTCTGTAATATTTTGTGTAATGCAATCAGACTACATTAACTACACTTTTGGGGGGGTTTTGTACCCCAAAAATGGGGTTTCAATTCATATTTGTATAACTTTTGAAAATTTCTAACTTTCCTTTTCACTATTGGATTTAGCTAAAAAAAAACACAATATAGTACTTTTAATCATGACTCTAGATCAATTGGATACTGTGATATTCAAAATGATAAACACAGTACATTGTCTAATGTTAATCTTACAGAGAATACCTAAAAACCAATAACTTACTTATTTACTTAGGTACTATGAAAAATTTTATATAGGTACAAGTTCATTTAGTTAACTTTTATCATTAAGTAAAATCCCAAAATTTAATGTTTCTTACGACAGCAAACCTACAGATTCATTGCCCATGTAATTAATATGGCGAATAGATAAATTGGTGTAACTCGCTTTTAACTATTGACATACTTTCATAACATTTAAAGTGAGTTTATTCTTGGTTAACAGTATTCATATATACCATGTAAAATAACCCTTTATTGCAGCAAACCTGAATACTCAGTCCTATTCAATTACTATGATGGAAATAACATAAGTTCTATGAAATTCGCTCTACTCACGCCAGCGTGCTTCGTGCGATCTCGTATTAAACTGAACTATGTCTCGGAGCTAAGATTGCTCAGTCCTGTCTCTCTTTATGCCCGAGGAGACTGAATGGTTGAAAGGTTTGAGAGGTCGAGAGGTGATAAAAACTTCGTCGACCATCGACCACCCCTCAACTGTGTTTGTTTATGAGTCATGAATAATGGTCTTTGTCACCAGCATCGCCATGACTCATCAGTCTCAGATAAGGACAATTATATATCTGATTCTGATAACAATAATTGTCCCTAGTAGCACAAAAATATTTTTAAAATATTGTAGGAAACATTTTATAATGTTATGGAAATATTTTATAAATATTTTGAAAACATTTTGACGATATTTTAAAAATATCTTTTTGCTCCATTTTTCATTTTTACAACAATATTTTTGCAACATTGTCAAAATATTTTCATAATATTGTTCAAAATATTGTTAAAGCATTATTAAAATATTTTTAAAATATTGTAGAAAACATTTAAAAATGATTTAAGTTACATTGACTGTAATAGAAGTACAGTATTCGTACTGTTAGGTATTCGGTTCGGCTTAATGTTCCGTTGTCTTTGTATTTTTCAGCTTTGATTTTAGCTCTTATTCCTCTTTGAACGGCAGTACTTCAATATTTAGATTCAAATTCTCTAGCAAATTGTTCCCATTCTACAAGTTCAGATCGTACTAAATTGTAACCATCGTGATGTGGGTCCTTCAAATGATGTCTCTAACGTGTCCTTGAAATATTCAATTGGATCGTAGCTTGGGTTTCTTTCCAATCCTTTCTCGTAATATCTTTTTTATTTAGATAAATATTCTGTCGGATTTCCGCTCCTTCCATTAAATTTAGGGATTCCTGATTCATCTGTCATTGTACTCATTGCCGCTGCATATGACCGACCGGTTGGTTTGTTTTGGGGACTGACTTGTTTAAGGTTGTTAACCTCAGATTCACATTTACTTAGGTTTTGAATTAGTGTTTGGATCTCGACCTGTTGAGCTTCAATTATTTTTGTTTGTAATGTAATTTTAGTTAGGACTTCATTTTGTAAAGTCGTAATGTTTATCTTAGAATTTCTCTCAACTTCCATTTGGGTATTAATTGTAAATTTCTCTAATTTTTGTTCAATATCAGATTATTAAATTAACAATTAGTTGGACTTTTCCAACGCGTCTTGTGTTTAAAATCTACACTTCAGAAGATTGAATTGAAGAAGAATTGAGCACTTAAGTGTAGATTATAAACACAAGACGCGTTGGAAAAGTCCAACTAATTGTTAATTTAATAATTAATAACCAACGCCATAATTCATTCAGGAAGCACACTTTTCACTAAATCACTTGAGATATCATAGATATCACGGCACTTACTAGCTTTCATGTTGCACACTATTAATTTAATTAAGTAGTCGTAATTTAAAGGAGTCTATTCTTTTCTTAGGTACAGTACCTGGTTAAGCATAAACGCAACTTTAACCATCTATTGTTACAGAGGCCATGCGAATGTTCCCCATAGGTTCCTTCCTCACTCGCATCTGTACTATTCCTTATCAAATTCCAAACTCCAACATAGTCATCGAGAAGGGTACTCGGATCACCATTCAGGTCTGGGCAATCCACCGGGACCCCAGGTATTACCCGGACCCAGAAGTTTTTAACCCAGAAAGATTCCCAGAGCCCAACTACAAACCTTCACCTACCTACATGCCTTTTGGAGATGGGCCCAGAATCTGTATAGGCGAGTGATCTTCAATTCAACACATTTTTTTAGTTTATCTTTTTCTTCCATTATTTATTATTTGATTACAACTGAGCTTAATATGAAATATTTTACTAAACCCAGTACATTGTAAATACATACACATTTTCATAAATGATAGATACATATAATGTAGTCTATTTATATGGTACAATTAGAAATAAATATGATGACCTTAAGTAAATTATCTAAACATATTACAGTGGACCCTCCATAAATCAAACCTCAATAATTCCAAATCCTCATTAATTCAATTTTTTTTATTCCCCGTGAACCCTATCTATGCAATGATAATTTTATCTCTAAAAATCGAACAGTTCACGAAACATACCATGACAATTCAATTTTAATGGTATTTTTCACTGTTAAAATACCTCTATACCTAAGTCAAAGTTATTGCCCAAAAACATCTGTAATTCGAAATGATGCAATCGCTGCACCTCTATAATTCGAGGTTAAGACAAAAAACCCTCGATTAATTGAAATCAAATTAAATTTGTTATGATTGAAAACATCGATGTTTTACTTCCAAATTCCAAACTCTTAGTCGACCATGGGATGGATTTAAAAGTGGCCGTTCTGTTGTTAGTACAGTGTTTAATTTGTTTTAAAGTTTTTTTATATTTGTTTTAAAACACTTTTATTCAAAATACTCCACAATTCAAAGTTTTCCCATTCCCCATGGAAATTGATTTATCGTGGTTCCACTGTATTCTTATTATATTTTAAGACATTGGCCCAAACTATTATACGTTGGTATAAGATGAATATGAGTAAAGGGAGAGAGTTATGAATGTAAGAATTTCATGACACCTGTAGCTTTGTTCCTGTCAAAGATCAGCTGATTTAATTGTCAGGTTCTTTAATTATTTGTCCAGTGATCAAAGGCAACAGGGTGTTACGTTGCTTGATTATACTATTTTACATCAGACTAAATCTGGTTTCTTGTTCTTTGGAATCATCTAAATAAATGATTTACCACAATGTAATTTATTTTTCAGCAATGAGATTTGCCATTCTGGAGATGAAAGTGTGTATAGCAAGGATCATGTCTCAATATAAAATTGCTGTAGGTGAAAAAGTAAAATTGCCTATGAAATTCGAACCCAAAGGCATGGTACCTAGAATACGCGGTGGATTGAAGATCATAGTAGAAAAAAGAAAATGACTCCCAAACCAAGGGCACAACCTTATTTTCCTATATGGTATTGATTATGATATAATAATATGTGAAAAAAATATTATGCCGTTGAAAGCATTTGTATAGGTATTCAATAAAATACAGTAAATCTTAATTTTTGTTTTATTCCAATAACTGCAACTATATATTAGTCTTACTTTATAAAATATGATTTTATCACCTAAAAATTGAAAATAGTAATAATAACATAGCATGAAAGCAAAAAATATATTATTCCACTCCCAAAAAAAAACAATTTTTTTTAATACATGGATACACAGACCAACAAATTAATGTCCCCTCAAAAAAACTCTAGGTACTTCCTTGTTACTTTCATGTGGATTTAGTTGTACTAGAACTTGTACGAAGTATGTCACATCTACCATAAGTGCAATGAAGATATTCTTACAAAGCCTTTTTAATTTTATTTTGAAAATCCCGCAGTTCTTGAGCTTCCTTTGATCCGTCACCTCCTTCCAACTCCTCCAGGCGAGCAGACACTCTTTCATTGACTTCACGAAGTAAGTCAATCAATCTAAAGGGCTGATAAAACCAAGGTCTTTGTTTCTGAAACATGCATAGTGTCAATAGTGAAAATAGGGGAGATAAACTTAATGCAAATCATAATAGTGGGTGCTACAAAGGAATAAGATGGCTTAATATCTTTAAACCTTAAAAGCCAAGTAATATAAGTAAACTAAACTTTTACTTTTTCCCACCTATGTGTGGATTTAAGAGAATAAATTAATTGTTTTGCCAGCTTTCCCAAGTTTGAGTTTTCGGTGACTATATGTTTTGGGGTTCACTGAACCCAAAAATGTGAAAAATGAGAATTTATGTTTGCTGATGTGAGTTGTGTGTACAATGTACATGTGTAGGTGAATGTATACAGAGCCATAAACACCAGTGGTCCAATTTTGGTAAAATTTAGTAGCCTACTATGTAGGTACAAATTTCTTGTCATGTTCCGCTTTGACAAACATTTTGACTTTTAAAAACACTTTGAAAAAATCTAATTATCTTAAATGTAATAAATGATAAAATTAGTTAATACATCTGACTACGTGGAAGTCAGATAGTAACAAATGTTTGTGTTTCCTTTAATAAGGCATGATTGCCAAAAAATGGCGGAATAAAATCAGTTAGGGGCTGGTGTATAATTTTAATTCATATATTTTTGTGCAATTTTAACGAATTTCCCATAGGGAAGAAACTATTATTGTAGGTCTCATGGTAAGACTTAAGCCCGAGACCATATGATATTTTTTCGTCTTTAGGTGCCTCAAGACCAAAAAATAGTTGTTAAAAATTATATATACTTTTATATATAATTTTATTTGATATATATATTTATTATTCAATTAAAAGAACTTGTGCTCCCTTTAATACACATGTGTATAATGTAAGAAATAAAATGTTTAAAGGGAGCACAAGTTCTTTTAATTTAATAATAACTATATTAGCTGCCCTTACTTGTGAACTAGAACCACATAATCAAATATATATATATTTATTTATATATATATATATATGTGTGTGTGTGTGTGTGTGTGTGTGTGTGTGTCTGTGAACACGATAACTCTTGTGAAAATGGTCCAATCACGACCAAATTTGGTAGAGAATTTGCTCGGACGAGTTCGTAAACCAGACATATCGGTCAATGGGAACGGGTATTTTGGGGGGGGGTTTTGTACTCAAAAATTGGGTTTTTTGTGTTTTTCATACGTAATTTTAAAATTTTGTTAATTTTATCTTTGACCATTAGAATCAGCTTAAAAAGCTACATAATTTATTTTCTTAAAGTTTTTCTTTATCCCCAACGGTTACCGAGATATTAAAAAATTAGAAGACATTACGTTGTATTTTGTGGCTCCAATGTTAATCTTATGAAGAAAAATTAATATTTCACTTATCAGTCAATATTATTGGATTAAACTTGGTATTTACCTTCATGAGGCTGAGATTTTATGCTTCCAATGCTTAAAAATCATAGTTTATGTGTTTATCATCGCAGCAAACCTGCATACTCTTTTCCCATGTTAATAATATAGGGAAAAGGCAGACCTCTTCATTTATGTACAGATGTTGATAAAAGTTGGTATAATTGTTAAAAATAAAAATTGTTTATACTTTTAGTGTTCCTCACAGCAGCAAACCTGAATACTCTTTCCCATGTTAATCTTATGGAGAATAGGCAAATAATTCTCATGTTTATGGACATATTTTGATAAAACTTGTGATATAGTATCAATTTGGAAACTCGCTGAGTACGCAGGTTTGCTGCGACGGGGGCATTTATTTTTACTGTCTTCAATCTCTCTCTTGGATGAGTCCATAGTTGGCGAAAGCGTTGATAAGTTGTGGTTCAGGAAATGGATACACATATGGGTTATTATTACAAAAATAAGAGGAAGGTTTAAAAATCCCAAGTTGACACTTGGTTACAGAATACATTGAAGGATACAGTGTAACATCAAAGATATAATACATACATACCCTCAAATGAGTGGAGACAAATTCAGGGTCCTCCTTTTCTACTTGTAGAATTAGATCTTTCACTTTTATCAAGTCATTTTTTATGAATAAATAATAAGAAGATAGTTGAGAAAGGAATTCGATTTTCTTTAACCTGTCTGGGTAAGTATTGATAATTTCAAATATTTCTTTTTCTGGATTCTCATAAGGGTTGTAAAATTTACTTGTTCTATCGAACCTCATTCTAATCAACTCTTTTTTGGCTGACAGGTTCCCCAGTTTGGCTGCCTTGGACATGTAATACATGCATTTATCCGGAATCTATGACATAATTAAGCATGATACTTTGTACAGTACATATATACTAAATTTATACATTTAGTTTTTAACTGTAATAATATTCAATCCATTCTTGTAATTTAAACTAACTTATAACGTTAATAAAGATCTACAAATAAAGTTTACAGTGAAAATATTGTATATGAGTAGTATACTACTTTACACAATTCGATAAATTCTAAACATTCTAAACTTCTCTAAACATCAACACAAAAATTGTTTACTTAAATTAAAGGAATTGACCATTTTTGCAATAGGGTAAATCAAAAATTAAATCTAATCTGGTTAAACCAAGGACAGATGGACTAATTAAACCAAGGACTGGTGGACTGGTTAAACCAAGGACCGGTGGATTAGTTAAACCAAGGACCAGTGGACTGGTTAAACTGGAGGAATTGGTGGTTAACAAAGATGCCGTCTAGAGGAGCAAATGAGAGTGTTGTGCTTAAAAGAGTTAAGTTATGGGGTATGCCCGGCAAAAACATAAGAATTATTCCTGGTAGACTAAGTATTGTAAGGGTGCTTTTATAAATTGTGGTGTAAAGTACAGGGTGCAGAAAAAAATTGACACAATTTAAATTTTGAATAACTCAAGGACGATCAGGGGTACAATAGGTTTAATTGATTATTACATACTGTTGTTAATTGCCATTTTAACGAAAAACTACACAATAATATCAAAATTGACCATGCAGTTTAGGTTTTAAAGATTACGCCCGCCAAATGGTGCCCTTGTTTCATCCAGTCTCGCACCAACTGACAAATACCTTACTTAGCATTTCAGTGGCAAGCATGGCAATCTCTTAGTTTTCCCAATATGCGAGGTTTACTTATTTACTCCCTACATTTTAAGTAAGAACTCCATCACAGCATGGGTTGTGTGTGCAATTTCCCCATCCTGTTGGAACCAAATTCTTTTAAGGACTATGTTTTTTCTCCTAACTGTTTTTGACCTAACTGAAAGTTTCCACAAAACTGCTACTGGGTAGCGATGCTTGAATCGTCACTTTTAAAATATGCTTTAATAACAAACGCCCATTGCACAGGCAACCACTGCTCCATGGCGACTGAAATGGCATTATGTTGGCTTTGCAACAATGCTATTCCCACTTCCCCCAGACGTTCCGCCGCTGAGCGGCTCACAGAAGAAAATAGGACGGTTTTTTGCTGCACTTGTACAATTTTTTTCCTAGAATAGCACTAGGCACCAGGTCTATGAGTTTGAGCTGTAATTCCCTAAATAACCACTTACCATTTGACACCCCAACCATCTGTTTACAACTATCGTGTATCTAGTAATGCAGTCACAAAATTAACATTGTTCTTAGGGGCCTAAAACAAAACATTTTGCCGGTAAATTCACTCAAAATGCTGTTCGTCCTGCAGGCTAACCAATGGGGTGCGATATCTTTAATTCTATTATGTTATGTCGTTCATTCATAAAAATGAATAATGATTGAGTGATTATATTTATATTTTGATTTACAACGTATACTGTGATTAAGGTTATGCTATTATCTGTGTATTCTATGCTTGTTTTCGTGCTGAGTAGTCTAGTGCAGTTCCCTACACTGTGACGGAGGGTTTTTTTTTAATTGAAATGTAAATTTCTCAGGCTAAATGGAAAACTCACAAAGTTTGTTTGGTAGCGCATTCTCTGAAAATGGCATTACATTTCCTGTTAATGTTATATTTCATGTTTGTTGATCGGCTACGTAGAAAAAATTTAATCATGATAAAAAAATATTTTTGCCAAAGATCCCTGACTTAATTTTTTCAAACAGACGAAATAACAATGACATGAAGTTAAAAGGTTTATTTATAGCACCGTTATCATTTTCACAATATTAATTTCGTTCCTTATATCATTGATAATTTAATTTATAAAGAACATATATTTTTCAATGCTTTACTTCTTGGAACTACAATTTTGACTAGGGACAATTTATTCTAGCTTTTCTGTGGCCGTTCATACAATTTTTTCCTATCGTTACCAATACCACAATAATCTAGTGCTGTCTTGACATGATCAATCACTTTCGAGGTTTCTTTTAGATGTGATTCACGTTACTTGTGTTTACACTATTTATTATAATGAAACAAGTCAAAAGTAGACAAAAACACGAATGCCGCACAGAAAACGTAGAGGGTGCGGCAAATATATGAGATAATACGTCATATACATAAAGATACGTATATCACAAACGTAAAGATCTCTACTGTTTAGGTTAGACCTACAGTATATGTTATAAGATTTTGCGGCTGAGCGATCTGCTTGATGGCGGTAGGGATGACCGGGAGACCAGTCGGGGAAGATCTCTTAATTAAAATACTCTTGTATACTGTATTTCGACATGCAACATACAGTAACACCAATGCACTGCTTTTTTATATTATTTAATTGCGTAGCGGTATTTCAGGATATTTTTGTTTTGAAATTGTTAGTAAAGGTGACCGTTATTGGGGGGGATATATCCCCCTTATTCCCCCCGTATCTAGACTACTATTTAGCTTACTATTGTAGCTAACTTGGCGTAGGGGTTGGCGATCCCACCACCCAGTGGCGAAGCCACTGCAAACAGCCTCCCTGACTCTCTACTCTCCTCTTGAGCAGGGTCTTTTCTATCTACCCACGTTTCTTCTCCCCTCCAATGCGTGGATAGACTGTCTTCATCTATCTGTACAAACCCATTCTCTTCTTCTTCTCCCATCTTCTCCCCTGCTCTTCCGCTTTGTTTCAGGCCAACTCAAGGTGTCACGTGGACCGTGCCAAGGAGTGGATGGCACCAGGCCTTATATATGGTGTCTAGAACGGTACCTGCAGGATACCGGGCGACCTCCTGCAGTAAGCAGCCTTACCTGGACATGCGGGGCTCTGTTCAGGCGGACAGATATTTCCCCAGCCACTCGTGGGAACAGACATGGAAGAAGAAAAACAAAATAAAAATAATTCAGGGCAGGATCAACTGCCACGGGCAAGTACCGCACAAGCAAATACTAAGAACACAGGGCAGGAGCAACTGCCGTGGGCAAGTACCGCAAAACATAGGAGGGGGGGTCAAAGGTATCGACCGTTGGCTAGATACCCAAAACTGGGAGAACCAGGGGGTAAGGACGACCCTCGTAGACAGGGACTGAGTGGGGCAGGAACCCGCAGATACCTTCGACTCCTGGAGCAGGGAATGGAACCTGACGAGGCCAGGAAGAGGGTAGAAGAAAGGAAGGCAGCAGGGCAGAACGAACCTGCGCCCAGTCAGGGGAAAAGGGGTATGCAGGAGATCACCCCACCCCAGAGGGAGTACGATGCTAAGAGGAGGAGAGTGGGTACAGAGGGTTCACCCTACGCACCTGCACGTGGGCAAGCAACCACATATGCTAAACTACCACTAAACCACTAAACTCGTCAAAGTTGCTGTACTCCCAAAGGAGTACCCTAAATTGAGGCTGGGGAAGGAGGAGCTCTCACAGCTAGAGGACGCTATCATCAGAGAGATAGCGAGAGGTACCTCGTGCAAAGTTAAGTTTGCGGGCGTGCACTTCAGGCCTGGGTATATGCTGGTGGAGTGCATCAACCAAGAAACTGCTGACTGGTTGAGGAGTAAGGCCACCCAGCTGCAGGAGTGGAAGGGGGTAGAGCTGATGGCGTGCCTTGGGGACGATATACCCAAGGCTCATAACGTCACGATCTTCTTCCCAAGAAGCAAAGGCGAGGACGACAAGTTCATCCTGTCCCTGGTTGAAAGCCAGAACGAGGGGCTTGGTACCCAGACGTGGCAGGTTCTGAGGAGTAAAGAGGAGGGACAGGGAAAGCTCCTGCACATTGGGATTGATGACCAGGCATGGGAGCAAATCAAGAAGGAGAAATTCCAAATTTTCTATCGATTTGGGAGGATTCCTGTGCATGCGCGCAAGCCCACGGAGAAGGAGGCAGGCGAGAAGTCGGGAGACTCCAACCAGGAGGAGACCAACCAGCCAGGGGGACCTGAGGGAAGCGATGTACAGGGCGATGACCTGGACCTCTCTAGCCTCAATATAGCAACCCCCAAGATGGTAGAGAGCACCCTAGATAGCGAGGAGAATGCCATCCCTCAAGAAAAAGTTGGGAAGGGATCTCCTCAACTTTAGGATAGCCCAGGTAAACCTTCATCATGCCAAGGGAGCCTCGGCCTTAGTCTTGAGAAGATTTTCCCGGGAGGGACAGATGGTGGTGCTGATCGAGGAACCCTGGGTTCTCAGAAAGAAGATTATGGGCCTCCAGAGCAAGGATGCAAAGAGTACCTATCACGGGACCTAGTGCCAATTAGAACCTGTCTAAGCATAGGGGGGACCGACCGATTTCTAACCGGACACTGTAGGCTCAGGGGCATCTGAGCAAGATGGGCATTGTCCAAGAGGGTGAATGCCGCTTCTGCCAATCTGGGGAGGAAACACCTAGACACCTATTGGCTGAGTGTGACGCGATAGGTCAGAAGAGAGCCAGAAGCTTGGGAACACACCAGGTGGCGGTGGAGGATTTTCCAAAGTTAGAACCCCTCGTTATACTAAACTTTATTAAGGCATTAGGACTAGAGGGGGTTCTCTAGGCAAGAACTAGAGACTAGTCTGGGGGGCACAATAGATCTCAGGTCGCAGTGCAATCTTTCCCCTAGTTTTTTATCAAGTATCAAGTATCAAGTACTATTGTAGCTAACGGCTGACATTTTTGACTACACAGAATCACTCGATCGCAGCCGGTTCAATCAGGGGGAAGGACATGCCGATTGAACCGGTATTCTGTGTAGGCAAATGTCAGCTGTTTGCAAATTGTGTCAATTGCGTAATTTATTTTATTCATGTTTGTTTATCTTTTGGACTATGTTTTTGCTCAAGTTTTTATTTAATGTTTTAACTTTGACAACCTTCATATGAAGTGAGAAATCAGAGAAATAAGTATCCTTGTGCCTGATGATGGCCTTATGTAGGCCGAAACTATAGTTGCAACTACTTAGGATTGCTACAGATACGGGTATTTAAACCATTTGATACATTTTTGTTGTTTACTGTGTCATTTTGCCTCTTATTAAAATGTACCCTACCTCCTTATTACCCTTTTTTCAATTATTAAAGTTAACAGTATAACATACCTTGACTCGCTGGTAATACTTTCCGAGAACATAACATACAGCAGTATCATCTCCTTCAGCAAACCCTCTCTGAAAGAACTGACTGTGCCAAGTGTCGACAGTGCTTTGGTATTTTTTACCTATATTATATTTTAATGAAATTATTCCCCCAAACACAGAAAGGTAATTTTCCTTCATTGGGTCCATGATGAGACCTTTCCTGAAAATTAATATAAAATGATACTATATAACTATATTTTATACATTGCTATACCACTCATACACTTACCATAAAAATTTAGGATGTTTTTATTTAAAATTAAGATGGATCAAAATGTTATCAGGTTATTAATCAAATGGAAGGAAAAAGTAAGACTTAGATTATAAGACATCTTAATAGACATAGCTAATCTGTATAAATGTTAAAATAGTTATAACTTATTTTATCCTAAAATAAACTTACTGAAAACATGAAATCCCATTGTCACGATATTTCCATATCTCGTCACAATTATTACACTGACGAAAGCATCGATGTTCATTAATTTTATTTTTGAACTCGAGGTAATGTGCAATTTCAATGTAGGCATTTCCTAGGCGGATGAAATAAATTCCCTTTTCCTTGAGTGTTATCAACTTTTCGAACAATCTCATTTCTTCAAACCTGGACTCAGCCGTTTCTTCTAAATTGTTCATTTCTCCTCTCCGAATACGTCCTTAAAATCAAAATTATATCAAGAACTTATAACCTGTCAGAACTTATAAGCTGGTTTGATAGTTTCTAACATCTTAAAATTAAAGTTAAAGTAAATTAAAATTAAAGAAAATCTTAATACACAACACTGAAAACATGACAGACCATGTACAACAATAATTTAACTTTTCAGCAATCCTGAAATTACTCAAGCTTAAGTTAATGGTGGTTGTCAAACAATTTTTTTAAGTTTTTGTTTTACTATTTCTCCGTTTGTAAGTCCATAACTTCTGAACCATCATTATTACAGACGTGCAGGTGGTGTCATACAGTGACGCAGGTGCGGGGGGGGATATATCCCCCATAATGGTAATCTTTACTAATAACTTCAAAATCAAAATATACTGAAATGCTTCAATGCAATAACAAATAATACCATAACTATTGGGTTGATGTTATTGTTTTGTTGACTGTATTTAACATGTCGCAATATAGAGTATCAGAATCTAGGGATCTTCTCCATGGGTGCAGCGGCTACCGGTGACTATTCGTCAAACAGAATGAGACAATGGTCTTATAATTAGGGGCCTAACCTAAACAATCATGACCTTGAAGTTGGTGACATATGACATATTTTTTCATGTATTCCTGTATTCTTTACGTTTTGTGCTCGGTTTCCATCTAATTTTTACTTTCTCCCCTTATACATGGTATATGGAGAAAGTATTGTTTTCGTCAAAATTTTTTAATGTGAGTTGAGAGTGGATATATCCGTTTTGGGGTCCCCTGAATCCAGAAAAGTGGGTTTCGACATGATGTCTGTCCATCCTTCTGTCTGTCTCTGTGTGTGTGTGTGTCTGGATGTGTAGGCCCTACACAGCCACATCCTACCCCGTTGGTCCGATTTAGATGAAATTTGGCATGTATGTGTATATTCTCCGTATCTCTAGGCGTTTTTTTTTAATTTTTATTTTTAAGGGTGGTATACCCATAAAAACCCTTGAAAAACGAGAAAATCCAAATTTCTCAAAAACAGCTTTAACAATTTTAACTAAAATTTGATAGTTTAGAGTGAAGAGAGTACTAAATAATTTGACACACCGCCCGCATGTCTGTAAAAATGACGGTTCATAAGTTATTGGCTTTTAAATGTAAAAAAATCAAATTTTTAAATTTTCAGTGCAAACAATAAAAGTAAAAGTAAAGTATAACTTGACTATCACCATTAAAACCAGATTAAAAACCTAAACAAATTAGTATTTTGAACTATTTGTATACGACTAACGGTTCCAGAAAAAAGTTAAATTTACTGTCCATGATAAACGCAGTAAGTTGTCTGAAAGCCCAATATTATTCTAAAGGAGAATATTAAAAAATCAATTTCTTCCTTATTTTCCTACCATTTTCCATGACACTTGGTATGAAGTATGGGAGGGGTGTTTCCCCCCTTCAATTCGAACAATTAATTTAACTCTGTCTCTCTTGTTTTTATTTTCTGAAATGGGATGATTATTTTTTAAACAAATTATTAAATGGTACTTAGATAAACTTTGAAGAACATGATAGTTTTCTTACAGATTGTCTTTTTTAAATTTACTTAAGGGAGAAAGTATGTCTCAGTCCACTAATACATATTTTAATACATATTTTGTTCACTTTTCATTTGTTTGGACACATTATCTGGAAAATAGATTGGATTATGGATAAAATTTCTAAAGGGAATGTTTTCAGTTCCTCTAAACAGCTGCTCTTAAAACCATAAGACTGTACTTCCATTACAAATTTTGGTCTGAGGGATTGTCAACCCCCTCCCCCACCCCACTGCTAAGTCATATCCTTGTCAAAACAAGGCACTGGATTTTAAGCACCTAAAAGAAAATTTGAAAGCTATTTATTAAAGTCACTATGACTTTGTTCAAGTAAAGACAGTGCTAGATTATTGTGGTATGGGTAAAGATTGGAAAGTATTCGGATGGCCTTCCCAGTGGGAGCTAGATGATAAGTCAAAATTCTAGTTCCAAGAAATAACAAAGCATTGAAATTGAAAATTAAAATATAAATTACATAATCAAAGATAAATAATAAGGATGAGTTTAAAATTTAACCATTATATATAAATTATGTTTGGTTACATTTTGTTATTCCTTCTGTTTGGAAGAAAGTTAAAGTTAAATGGTTTTTGGCAAAACATTTGATCATTATTAGTTTTTTCCATGTAGCCTATTTCGAAATTTAAAAAATAACTGAACTAAAAAGATTCACAGAAAATGTAATACCATTTTCATTTTAATATCATTAGAATTATGCTATTCTATTAGAATGCTCTACTAAATCAACATTGTTTTGAGTGATATATAATATTTTCGGTTTAGTCTGAGAACTTTCCATTTTGATTTTGAAAGAAACTTTGTCCCATTGCAGGAAACTGCACTAGACTACTCCACACTAGCAATAGCGTAAAATATGCAGAAAATAACCCAACATAAATATGCTGTCACAAAATGTACATCGCTCTTATGGGACCAAAGTCCAAAATGGTGAAGTAATACAGCTTTTCACATGGGTATTCAACCTCTCGTAATGTCCCTCATGTACCCTAGAGTACATCCTCTGGAATAAGTTTTCATCTCAGGGGGGGGGGTTATATCCCCTCCCATGAAAAAACTGTATCTATACCACAGGTGTCATATTGTCTTGAACCCCAACCATTCTATAAGCCATGAAACCTAAGTCACAATCCATAGAACAAAATTTGAAGAGACTTCGATTTATCAAATTTTTAAAGATTTTTAGAGGTATAACACACTTGAAAATTCCTAGATTTAATAGTCAGATATGAATGTATTGTATAAGGTAACCTTTGGTTGTATATGGTA
The DNA here is from genome assembly GCA_023375725.1 of Nephotettix cincticeps. Lineage (NCBI taxonomy): Eukaryota > Metazoa > Arthropoda > Insecta > Hemiptera > Cicadellidae > Nephotettix > Nephotettix cincticeps. The sequence goes on from CM041788.1 coordinate 53,684,972, forward strand.
CTAACATACTAGAATTTACATTAATTGGACCACTAGTGTAGGCTTTGGAAATACATATCAATACAGGCACACAGAGGGAGAGACATTTCCTAAAGAAAGACTTTTTGGGTTCTAACAATAAATCAAAATCCTTATATTTTCCTCCTTATAATATCGTATAGTTGGGATAGTAAAAGTGGGATAATTAGGAAAGTAAGTCAAGAAAATAAAATGGGATCAGTAAAATTTTAATGTAAATATTACTTACGCATTATTTTTGCAGTCAAGTAAACCCACTCGGGTTCATCAGGGTCAAGCTTCAAGGCCTCTTGAATTATGGGTAGAGCTCGTTCATTGCCTTTACTTCCGTATTGGCTAAAAAACATGGCCTTGAGACCAAGCTTTGCTGCCCTTAAATGGTCATGTTTAATTTCAATTCCATCTATTAGTTCTATTAAAGCCTTTACCTGTAAAGAGTCATTGATAGTTGTGAATAAAGGCTTATAAAAATCGCAGTTTTATTTAAATTTCAATTGGTTGTTACTTCAGCAAAAAATATGTGTTACGATCAACGCCACTTTTTATAGTAAACAACCGATTCGGTTGATGTGGGATCTAGTCGGCCATGTCGTGGTTATTGCGTCTGGCAACCATCATCTATGGTACACCTTCTACGGTGCGGCGGTGGGTATTTCTCCCTTTCCACCCACGACTTGGGGTACTGAGGATTTGCATTCTCCTTCAACTTCAAGACACAATCTCTGCACTCAAAGGCTATTAACATTGTGTCTCGCCCTTGCCCGGAGTTTTAGAAAATCAAATATGCACTAACTTAGGAACTAAATGTTTGTTCTTTATAAACTCTGAATTTTTTATTTATCGTCTCTTGTATTGTATTAAATCGTCTAATCGTTAAGTTGTTCAATTAAATGTAATCCTGAATGAGGTATCTCAGACTTTTTGTCATACTGTTGAGTACATTATCGAGAGCATATCTCTTGAAATTAATTGTTTATGCTATGGTAGTCCTGAATTTGATTACACGATAAAAAGATTTGACCATTTGTAGCCTCTAGATTACTGATTTTACTCAAATTAAAGGTTTAAAATGCCTGTAGTACTGACGGTGATCTTCAATTATTATGGTGCTGACGACCAATGGTTTTTGGACTTAAAAGTCCATTATCAAGTCAGAATACCATGATAAATAATAAAATTTATCCTCAACACTGACCTAGGGATGAGCCGTCTTCAAAACACTTACGCACACGGAAACATCGACACATAAAATACAGGGTGTCTATAAAAGAACTCCAGGGGTTTAAAAATAATGTTTTGAAAACTATAAAAGATAGCAAAATTTGATCAATTCCTTTGAAACAAGCAGCTCAAAGAGTTTTACTCATACCAATTGGGAATGTTTCTCTCAACATTTGGCAATGCTGCAGAGCGTTGACCTTGAAATGACGTAGCGGCTGCGGCAGACAGTCAGTGTCGTCTGGACTGCCGCGCTATGGCAACGCCTCATTAAAGGCACAATGTGTTATTTGGCTCATAGAAACTAATTCTGTTGTTATTGTACAAAGAAACCTTCGACGTAGCTATGGTGTTGACCCGCCTACAGACAAAACAATTCGTCAGTGGTTAAGTGCGTTCAAGGAAGTTGCGTTAAGAGAGAGTCATAGATTCCTTCATTTTCGCCGAAAGGAATATCAATGGTGATGTCTATTGTGACATGTTAGAGGAGTATGTTTATCCTCAGTTGGATGACATTGAGTTGGAGAAAGGTTTAGTTTACTTCCAACAAGATGGGGCACCGCCACACTTCAGTTTGCGTGTGCGTGAGTCACTAGTCGCTCGTTTCGGTAACAGGCGGATTGGAAGGGAAGGACCTATTCCATGGCCACCAAGGAGCCCTGATATGACTCCGGCCGTTGGACTTTTTCTTCTAGGGGCATATCAAGAATCTTGTGTATGCGGAGAAAATTCGAAATGTTCGCCATCTCAGGGAACGAATAGTGAATTGCGTGGCGTCCGTTCCCCCAGACATGCTCGCCAGGACATGAGAAGAGGTAGAATACCGTTTCGTCGTGTGCCATGCCACTCACGGAGCACACATTGAACTTTACTAAGTTGTTAAAAAATCTTGAAAATGTAAGCTTTCTAATCATGTATAAAAAATGTATGTATGTTTTTTACTTTATTAAAATATTTTGTCTTAAAAACCCGGAGTTCTTTTATAGACACCCTGTACATTTAATTTTGCCAAATTAAAATCAGTGTTGAGGATAAATTTTATTATTTACTATTGGTATTCTGACTTGATAATGAACTTTTAAGTCCAAAACCATTAGTCGTCAGCACCATAATAATTGAAGATCACCGACAGTACTACAGGTATTTTAACCTTTAATTTTGATAAAACAATATTTTGCTTCTTAATTCTGAACTTTTTTATGGGTTGAATGGTTCAGAATTAAGAACAGCAATAGCAATACTCTAGCAATAAGCCCATGACACATGCACCATGGACTCCATCCCCACCTCATGACACATGAAATTTAATCTCATGACTGCCACCGCAGATGCCTTTGGTCCCGCTTGCTTCCGTTATATGAGCTTCCTGCTCAGGTTTTGATTTACTTTATTTCATGAATTCCTCGCATAACATGACCATACCATCTGTAGACATTTTTGTCAGTAGTTGTATGCCACTTGTTGTTGGATTTTTCCGAGGGTTGACCAGCAGCATGCGATTTCCGTAGTATGAAGCTTGTCATGTCAATGAGATTGCCTCCATGTGTCGTATGCATGTTTGTAGACTCTGTTTTATGGCATCGATACAAAGGACACCTGTAGCTCGCGCCATCTGTTCCATGCAGATGTACTATGTCTTATATCTGCTGTTATTGTGCCATCGTCTGAAATTACTGACCCTAGTATTTGAATTTGCCATCTATAGTATGTCCATCTATTGAGATCCGGATTTGTCCTACCAAATGTGTCTGGGTCGAAGTTGCACATCATATATTCGGTTTGTCCTGCTAATGCGCAGCCTTTTGTTTCGAGAGCTCCTCGCCACTGGTCTAGAGTATCTTGTATTTCTTTTACGCTGTCTGATATTAATGCTACATCATCTGCATACAACAGGTTCCATGGCAGGGGTCTCTGAGTGTTCTCAATAAGGTAGTTTATTGCAGGGGTGCCCACCCCCCCAAGCTTCATGAAGCACCCAAACTAGAACAGCCATGTAAGTTGGCACCCCATACCAAAAACAAAGGTGTATATACTACTCATAAGCACCCCTTATTTTATCTAAAACTAAAAGATTTATAAAGGTATGAAACACCCTTAGGGTTTTTAATACCTTTTAAATAGGTTTCTATCTTGCTTCGTCGCTGCATTTAGACTCAATAACTTTATATTTCACTTCCAACTGTTGTTTAACCTTATATGGATGTTTCTTTTTACAGTGTTCGTTCCATTTGTCATGCCTAACGGTAGCATTGCAAAACAACTTTAAACATTTATACTTAAAAGGTTTTTGCTTTTTGGGTATTTTAATCGTGTAAAAACAATACAAAATTTAACAAACTTATTATCACAGCTCAGTGGTAATATTAGTTTTGAGATGGAAAGGGTAACAAACACAAAGACGCAAGGGCAACGATCACATAACCTAGTCGCGCAGCTTGTGTCTGTCTTCTGAACACCATCACGACTCCCGAAGATAACCAAGTACTTCTGAAACTCGCCGGCCGGTACAGTATCACGGACAGTATTCGAGCACTGTCATTGCCATTTATACATTTTCAGATAGAAAAACAAACTATGTATAAATTAATACTACGTTTATTATTATTTACGTTCTATCTAGTGATGTAAAATATTTTTGAATATCATCACGTTCAACACTGTTAAAATCCGTTTTACCCCCCCTTCAAAAAAATTTTTGGGAACCCCCCCCAAGAATTTTAATGACGCAGTCTGCGTCATAGACCCCCCCCTGTGGGCACCCCTGGTTTATTGTAATGTTGAATAAAATTGGGCTGAGAGCGGTACCTTGATGAACTCCTATACTTTTACACCAAAGCTCTTTGATAGACCTGCTGTACTTCTAACACATTTTTATACATTGTCATACATGTCCTGGATGAGATTTATATAGACTTCAGGAATGTTATGATATCGCAAGGCTTGCCATATTACTGTCCTTGGTACACGGTTGAAGGCCTTTTCAAGGTCTATAAACACCATCCAGAGATTTTGATTATTTTCTCAGGCTTTTTCCATCAACAGCCTTATTGCGTGGATTGCATCAGTAGTTTCTTTACCTGCAGTGAAGCCACATTGATTTTCGGTTAGGTTTATCACATTCTGAAGACGTTTGCTTAGAATTCGTTCCCATATCTTCAATGTGTGAGAAGTAAGTTTAATACCACGGAAGTTTCCACATTCTCGGACATCACCCTTATTCTTATAAAATGGGACTAAAGTGCTTTCTCTCCATTCCATTGGCATTTCCCCACTGGTCAAGATGTTATTAAATAGCCCTGCAAGCCACACAACTCCATCCGAGCTGAGAAATTTCCAGAGCTCAGCCGGTATATCATCTGGTCCAGTTGCTCTATGATTTTTCATTTTTGAGATAGCTCTTCTTACCTCTGCTTCAGTGATTTCGTTTATAGGTCCCTCTGTCCTTGGTTGCTCTACTTCTGGCTCTCTTAGGAATTCCTCATTCAACAAGTTTTGGTAATATTCATACCATCTTGAACAGATGTCTTTGTCTTCAGTAAGTAAAGTACCTTGTTTATCCTTGATGTATTTTGTAGCTCCAAAATCTTTAGTTTCATTATGTCTACGTTTAGCAATTCTATATATTTCATTTCCATTTACTTGCTCAAGCTACTGGTATAAGTCTGTTTCAGCTTTTTCTCTTTCAGATGCCACTGTTCTTCTTGCTACTTTCTTTGCCTGTTTATAGTTTTCTTTATCAGCCTCATCTTTGGTGTTTTGCCAAATTTTGAACTGGCGTTTCTTTTCAGCTACACTGTCTTGGGCTTGCTTATTCCACCACTTTGTCGAAGGGCTGTGGTCTTGTCTTGCTATAGCAACACAGAAAGATTCAAAGTTTGCCTATATTGTCGAAGGGACTGTTTTGTTAAAATATTCTACTACTTTGTGTCTCACATTTTTTCCTTTCTCATCGTTCAGTGCATACCATTTTATCTTCTCTACTTCGGGTCTTTTCATCTTAATGGGTGTTTTCAATTTGAAGGCAGTTAATAATAGTCTGTGTTGAGAAGTAAGTTGCTCCCCAGGGATAACCTTACAATCTTTGATCTGCCCAAGATATTTCCTGTCAATGAGAACATAGTCAATCTATACTATTATAAAATCTCTATACTATTATATTTGCTAAAATCAACAAAAATGAACTGTAGTGTGACATTACCTTTTCATACTGTCCCATTTTCAATAGCAGGTGTGCTTTTGAGCTGTATAGCACATGTTTCAAAGCTGTGCTGTTCTTTATTGTGAAATCATCCATAGATGTTTTATTGGCGACAAATGCCTCCCATTTATCCATATTTTGTAGTGCATTTGCAATATCATTTTTATTTTTTAGTTCAAATATCCTTAGCAAATACTGTGAGTAGCTATAAAATAAAGTATAAGTGTAATATAACAATTATACTGTAGTAAAGATTTATCACAAATGTTTTGGGAAAGGTTTAAGTTAAACGGTAAAATTCTTACATTGGGAAAACTGTAGTAAAAACCCCAATGAATATTATACTGTAATGTTATAATAATATAATATTATAATGTTTTGTACGCCTTAAAAAAACGTTTTAATTTCATCAAAAATTGATGTCATAATAAATGACTAACAATAGATTCGCAAGGCCAACCTCAAGTTGGCTATTTACCTGAGGGAATTTAGACTTTTTTAAATGATATAAAATAGTTTATTCATAATGTTTGGTATCAAAATGTGCAGAAATGTGTAGAGAACACATTTCAACAAAGAACAAAAATGTTCAAATTTTTACCCTGTGGACCCTTCAACTCCCTTTAAGTCGTTGGCATACTTTGTAAACTTAAACAAATATTTTTCATATTTTTACTTTTTCCCGTTATACATAGTATATGGAGAAAGTATTGTTTTCGTCAAAATTTTTGAATTTGAGTTGAGGGTGGATATATCCGTTTTGGGGTCCCCTGAATCCAAAAAAGTGGGTTTTGGCGTGATGTCTGTCCGTCCGTGTGTCTGTGTGTGTGTGTGTGTGTGTGTGTGTGTGTGTGTGTGTCTGGATGTGTACAGTGCCACAGCCTACCCCGTTGGTCCGATTTAGATGAAATTTGACATGTATATATATAGTCACCGTATCTCCAGACATTTTTTTCATTTTTTTGAATTTTTGATTTTTAAGGGCAGTTCACCCCTAAAAACCCTTAAAAAACGTGAAAAATCAAAATTTCTCAAAAACGGCTCTAACGATTTTGATTAAAATTTGATAGTTTATAGTGCACAGAGTACTAAATAATTTGACACCACCCGCATGTCTGTAAAAATGACGGTTCAAAAGTTATGGGCTTTTAAATGTCAAAAAAATCAAATTTTTAAATTTTTAGCGAAAACAATAAAAGTAAAGTATAACTTGACTGATACCATTGAAACCAGCTTAAAAACTAAACAAATTAGTATTTTGAATTATTTGTTTACGACTAACAGTTCCAGAGAAAATTTAAATTTACTTTCCACAATAAACGCAGTACGTTGTCTGAAAGCGCCCAATGTTATTCTTATGGAGAATATAAAAAAATCAATTTCTTCCTTACTTTCCAACTGTTTTCCATGAAACTTGGTATTAAGTGTAAGGTCAAATCACCGAACAAAACCAGTTCAAAAAAGCTTGGTATTACAGGGGGGGGGGGGTTCCCCCATACAATTTGAACAATTAATTATTAAATTAATTATAAATTTAGAATAACTTTGTAGAGCATGAGAGTTTTATTTCAGATTGTCTTTTTTAAATTTACTTTAAGGGAGAAAGTGTGTGTCAGTCCACTGGTACTGGTTATTATGTCTATAATAGAAACTATAGACATTTTGGGAATTTAATTTAATACTAATAATTTATCTTATCCTGTTAATCTATCCAAAGATAATTTCCAATAGAAACTTACGTTTTGAATTTATGTCCATCATCATCATTTGGATTGTTCTTATCCAATAAGAACAATGGATCAGTAGCTTGAAATTCACTGCGATCTGGCATCCAAGTGAAAGGAGAATCCGTTGAAGCTAATCTCTCACCTAGATTTTGAAGAACCTCATCTTCATAGTTTCCAGCCATACTGTTTCAAAATGACACAAAGAAAACAAAAGCTAAAAAAGTTTATTTCTTAAAAATAACTCCATCTGAGCTATGGTAAGAAATTCTATTCACAGATATACCCCTAGTTAATGATTTTCATATGGAAAAGTGAGCTATTCGGGTGGGGTTCATAGCTACAAGGTATCACTTCTACAAGGTATATGTAAAATTATAATCAAATTATAACTGGAAGGTTTCATAACTCCAAGATTTCAGAACTACTAGGTCTCAAAAATTAAATAATAACACGTGCATCATAACTCCGAGGTTTCATATCTACAAGGTATTGTCAGTTATTTTAAATAGACTTTGTAGTAATGATATTAATAATAATTACATAATTTTTGGGACCTTGTTGATATGAAATTATTTAGTTATGGAACACTCCCAACTATTCACATGACCCACATGGTGACAGTTAAGCCCGGGACCATGATAGAAGTTCATAACTCAACACCCTGAACACGTTTTGGGGGACATTCAAAATTGTATATATAATAATTGCGGCCGTTATCGTGTCATTATCGATCTGATACTTTCTGTAATATTTTGTGTCATGCAATCAGACTAAATTAACTAAAAAATTTATGGGGGGTTTTGTACCCCAAAAATGGGGTTTCAATTTATTTATGTATAACTTTTGAAAATTTCTAACTTTCCTTTTCACTATTGGATTTAGCTAAAAAAAAACACAATATAGTACTGTACTTTTAATCATGGACAATTGGATGCTGAGACATTCAAAATGACAAACACAGTACATTGTCTAATATTAATCTTACGGAGGATAACAAAAAACCAATAACTTACTTGATTACTTGTATTATGATTATGCCAAAATTTTATTTGCAAGTTCATCTAGTTAAGTTTTATCATTAAGTCCAAATAATTAAAATCCCCAAATTTAATGTTTCTTATGTCAGCAAACCTACAGATTCATTGCCCATGTGATTAATATGGCGAATAGATAAATTTGTGTAACTCGCTTTTAGTTATTGACATATTTTCAAATAAACTGTATCAGTGGACTGACACATACTTTCTCCCTTAAGTAAATTTAAATTGACAATCTGTAATAAAACTAACATGTTCTTAAATGTTTATCTAAATATCATTTAATAAGTTATTGTTTAAAAAAGAATCATCCCATTTCTAAAATAAAAACAAGAGAGACAAAGTTAAATTCATCCTACGAATTGTATGGGATACCCCTCTCCCGCTCCGGTAATACCAAGCTTTTACTTTCTCCCCTTATACATAGTATATGGAGAAAGTATTGTTTTCGTCAAAATTTTTGAATTTTTTGTGTGTGTCTGGATGTGTACAGTGCCACAGCCTACCCCGTTTGTCCGATTTAGATGAAATTTGGCATGTATATATATAGTCACCGTCTCTCCAGGCGTTTTTTTCATTTTTTTGAATTTTTGATTTTTAAGGGTAGTTCACCCCTAAAAACCCTTAAAAAACGTGAAAAATCCAATTTTCTCAAAAACGGCTCTAACGATTTTGATTAAAATTCAATAGTTCATAGTGCACAGAGCACTAAATAATTTGACACCACCCGCATGTCTGTAAAAATGACGGTTCAAAAGTTATGGGCTTTTAAATGTTAAAAAAATCTAATTTTTAAATTTTCAGCGTAAACAATAAACGTAAAGTATAACTTGACTGGTACCATTAAAACCAGCTTAAAAACTAAACAAATTAGTATTTTGAATTATTTGTCTACGACTAACCAGAGAAAAGTTAAGTTTACTGTCCACGATAAACGCAGTACGTTGTCTGAAAGCGCCCAATGTTATTCTTATGGAAAATAAAAAAAAATCAATTTCTTTCTTACTTTCCACCCGTTTTCCATGAAACTTGGTATGAAGTGTAAGGTCAAATCACCGAACAAAACCAGCTCAAAAAAGCTTGGTATTACCAGGGGGGATCCCCCATAAAATTTGAACAATCAATTTTATTAAATGATATTTAGAATTACTTTGTAGAACATGATAGTTTTATTACAGATTGTCTTTTTTAAATTTACTTAAGGGAGAAAGTATGTGTCAGTCCACTGGTACCGTTTATTTTGAGTTGGTTTTGTTGGGTGATTCGACCTTACGCTTCATACCAAGTTTCATGGAAAACTGTTGGAAAATAAGGAAGAAATTAATTTTTTATATTCTGCATAACAATAACATTTCAGACAACATACTGCATTTATCATGGACAGTAAATTAAACTTTTCTCTGGAACCGTTAGTCCTAGACAAATGATTTAAAATACCGTACTCATTTGTTTGATTTTAGCAAATTTTCCATAGGGAAAAAGCTATTACCGTAGGTCTCATGGCAAGAGTTAAGCCCGGGACCATGTTATTTTTTCTTCTTTAGGTGCCCAGAGACCAAAAACAATAGTCGTTAAAATTGTATATATATATATATATGTGTCTGTGAACACGATAACTCTCGTAAAAATGGTCTGATCAAGACCAAATTTGGTAGAGACGTGTATTCCTACAAATGCTCGGACGAATTCGTAAACCAGACATATCGGTCAATGGGAACGGGTAGTTTGGGGGGGTTTTGTACCCCAAAATGGGGTTTTTTGCGTTTTTCACATGTAATTTTTAAAAATTTATAATTTTATATTTCACCATTAGAATCAGCTTAAAAAACTACATAATTTAGTTCCTTAAATTTTTTCTCTATCTCCAACGGTTACCGAGATGTAAAAAAATCTAAACACAGTACGTTGTATTTTAAGGTTCCAATGTTAATCTTATGGAGGATAAGTAAAAATTAATATTTCACTTATTAACCAATATTTTTGGATAAAACTTGATATTTAGCTTTATGTAGTTGGTACCCATAAGTTTATACTAAAAAATCATAGTTTATGTGTTTATCATGGCAGCAAACCTGCATACTCTTTTCCCATGTTAATCATATGGTGAATAGGTAAACTCCTTTATTTATGGACAGATTTTGATAGAAGTTGGTATGAATGCTAAAAATAAAAATTTTCGATGGTACAAATGCCTACTCTCAGTGTTCCTCATAGCAACAAACCTGCTCACTCTTTCCCATGTTAATGTTATGGAGAATAGGCAAATGAATTCTCATGTTTATCGACAGATTTTGATCAAACTTGTCATATATTATTATTATTATTATATTATTGATTTGGAAATTCGCTGAGTACGCAGGTCTGCTGCGACGGGGGTATTTTAAGATGGTTTCAATGGTGTCAGTCAAGTTATACTTTACTTTTATTGTTTTTTCTAAAAATTTAAAATTTGATTTTTTTACATTTAAAAGCCCATAACTTTAGAAACCGTCATTTTCACAGACATGCGGGTCATATCGAATTATTTAGTACTCTGTGCACTATAAACTATCCAATTTTAATCAAAATCGTTTGAGCCGTTTGAGAAATTAGGATTTTTCATGTTTTAAGGGTGTTTAGGGGTGAACTACCTTTAAAAATCAAAAATTCAAAAAAATGAAAAAATATCTGGAGATACGGTGACGAAACCCACTTTTTTGGATTCAGGGGACCTCAAAACTGATATATCCACTCTCAACTCAAATTCCAAAATTTACACGAAAACAATACTTTCTCCATATACTATGTATGTATAAGGGGAGAAAGGAAAAATTTAGCGTCTGTGTTTTTCTTAGTTAACAGTATTCATATATACCATGGTATATATAAATACATATGAATATATATGAAAGGCTTATTTTACATGTAAAACAAACCTTATTGCAACAAACCTGGGATAGGAATAACATAAGTTTTAGCGAATTTCCCATAGGGAAGAAGCTATTACCGTAGGTCTCATGGTGAGACTTAAGCCCGGGACCATGTTATTTTTTCTTCTTTAGGTGCCCAGAGTCCAAAAACAATAGTCGTTAAAATTTTTATACATATATATATATATATATATATATATATATATATATATATATATATATATATATATATATGTGTCTGTGAACACAATAACTCTCGTATAAATGGTCCAATCAACCATGTCTAATTTTATATTTCACCATTGGAATCAGCTTAAAAAACTACACATTTAAGTTCCTAAAGTTTTTCTGTATCTCCAACGGTTACCGAGATATTAAAAAATCTAAACACAGTACGTTGCATTGTGGGGCTCCAATGTTAATCTTATGGAGGATAGGGAAAAATTAATATTTCCCATATTAATGAATATTTTTGGATAAAACTTGATATTTAGCTTCATGTGGTTGAGATCTATCCATTTATGCTTTAAAATCATAGTTTATGTGTTTATCATGGCAGCAAACCTGCATACTCTTTTCTCATGATAATCATATAGGGAATAGGCAAACTCCTTTATTTATGGACAGATGTTGATGAAAGTTGGTATAAATGTTAAGATAAAAATTATTTATGGTAGAAATGCCTAATTTCAGTGTTCCACACAGCAGCAAACCTTCACACTCTTTGCCATGTTAATCTTATGGAGAATAGGCAAATAATTCTCAAGTTTATGGACAGATTTTTTTTAAACTTATCATATATTATTGATTTGGAAATTCGCTGAGTATGCAGGTCTTCTGCGACGGGGGTATTTGCATTTCTCATATAATTTAACTTTTTATTAATTTATCTTTCACCATTAGAATCAGCTTAAAAAATATAGTTTAGTTCCATAATGTTTTGCTCTATCACCAACCGTTACTGGGATACTAAAAAATCTTAACACAGTACGTTGTATTTTGGGGCTGCAATGTTAATCTTATGGAGGACAAAGACAAATAATTAATATTTCACTTATAAATTAATATTTTTGGATTAAACTTGGTATTTACCTTCATGTGGTTGAGATCTTATGCTTCAAATGCTTACAAATCATAGTTTATGTGTTTCATACTCTAATCTTAATCTCTCTTAATCTTAATGGTATGTATCCATTTCAATGATCTAATTTAATAATACGTAGAATAGGCAAATAACTCATATTTGTCGACAGATATTGATCAAACTTTTCATATATATATTATTATTGTTATTGTTATATTATTGATTTGGAAATTCACTGAGTACGTAGGTCTGCTGCGACGGGGGTATTTCTCATTTTTGTAATAAAGACATTATCGCCATCTGGATTCACTAGGCTAGCGTCACTTTGTCTTCCTGAATAAATATTATATTGTAAAACTAAAACTAAGAGTATTCTATCTATGTATATAATCTTTAGCTATCTATAATATTATAAAGAAGAGGTGGTTTCTATTTGTTTGTTTGTGGGTTTGTTGTGGCAAGTAAATGCGATAAATACTGAACCGACTGGTTTGAAATTTTACAGAAAGGTAGATCTTAAACTCATGCAACACATAGGCTTATTAGTTCCCTTAAAATCCCCTCGGGCTACGCCCCATGAACGTCCTAAATTTCAATGTTTACATTTTCAAAGAATGAAAACATATAATTAATCGAATGTCAACAGCTGTTAACACTAAAATTTGACAGTTCGGGAAGAAGAAGAAATAAAGTTGATTTTTCAGATAAACTGCTGGATTAGTGAAAATTAACTGGATTAGTGGATTAGTGCTGGAAATTAGTGAATTATTTGAAATAGTGGAATGGTAGATTTTACGTTTTTTCCGACGACTGTCTCTATTACATTAATCCTTATCCTCTCCCAATATTTGACAGATGTTACTTTGAAATGTTGTAGACACTCGTGTTTTGACATTTTGTAAACAATGAAGAATTAATTAACAATAACTTAAATGTATCAGTAGAGCCTACACCTTTCAGCCTTTTTAACCCGTGCGAAGAACGGGTACTTTGGCTAGTAATATTATAAAGAAGAGGTAGTTTCTGTATGTTTGTGGTTTTGTTGTGGCAAGTAAACGCGAAAAGTACTGAACCGACCGGTTTGAAATTTTACACAAAGGCAGATCTTGAGATTATGCAACACATAGGCATATTAATTTCCTTAAATACCCCTCGGTCTACGCCCCATGAACGCCCTAATGTTTACATTTTCAAAGATTGAAAACATAAAATTATTGGAATGTCAACAGCTGTGAACACTAAAATTTGACAGTCCGGGAAGAAGAAGAAAGAGCTGCCGTAACCGTCCTATGGTGTGAAATGCAGAAATGTGTTTACAATTAATTTCTAATGTTCAAGAAGAAGAAGAAGAAATAAAGTTGATTTTTACAGGTAAACTGCTGGATCGAAATTAATGAATTTATTATTTCGAAATAGCGGAATGGTAGATTTTAAGTTTTCTCTCGATGACTGTCTCAGTGTCTCTATTACATTAATCCTTATCCTCTCTCCCAATATTTGACAGATGTTACTCTGTCGTGTTATAGACACTCGTGTTTTGTCAATTTCTAAACAATAAAGAATTAATTAACAATAATTTAAATGTATCAGTAGAGCCTACACCTCTCAGCTTTTTTCACCCGTGCGAAGAACGGGTACTTTGGCCAGTTTATTACTTACTTACTGTAATGGCCAGATGTTACCCAGACTGACTTGGCCTCAGTAACACAGCGCCTCTAATCCGTCTTTATATCTTCGGCATCTTCTGTAATTCCCAGCCGCTCATATCTTGTACCTCATGTACTTGGTCCCACCATCTAGTTTTTGGTCTTCCCTTGGGTCGTCTTTCCTCAATTGTTCCCTCAAGTATATTCTTCAGGTTCGATCCTTCCTCTCTTCTTAATATGTGTCTCGTCCATTTTAATCTCCTACTTCTTACTTCTCCTACGATGACTGCATTTCTGTACATTTCTCTTGATTCCTGGTTGTGCCTTATACCCCATTTTCAATTTTCTCTTGTTGGGCCGAAAATTTTCATAAAAACTTTATTTTAAAAAACTATTTTTCTTTCTTCTTTATTGTTGAGGATCCAAGTTTCTGAACCATACAAAATTATTGGTCGGAATATTGTACAAATGTAGTTTTGTTGTGTAGAATAGTAATTTTGAGCTCATTAATTTATTGCAGGCATAGAGACTTTTATTTGCCACATTTATTCTATTCTGTATTTCTAGGTTTTCTCTGTTTAATCCTGACATTACAGTTACATTACATATATCTTCTCTTCTAAATTTTTTATTTCTAACTTTCAGACTGTCACCTCCCTTAAGATCTTCTTGGTTCCTACTTACTATCATATATAGTTGGTCTTTGAGTCATAAATTTTAGTCCTGTTTTTCTGTATTCGAGACTAGTATTTTTGTAAGGTCTATTAAGTATTGTTTGCTTTTTGCCAGGGGAGTGGTGAAGCCCTATCTCCGCCATGTTAAAGTCAGCGAGCACATAATACAATAGAGAGGACACGGCGTTTTATCTCAATGCTTTGCTAGTGAACCAGATTCACCATCTTGGTCCGTTCCATCGCCTCGAATCCGCGCAGCAGTGAGCTCAGTTCACGTTGAAACACCGCGACAAATACACAATCATAAACTATACTATTAATTAAAAGAAATTACTGAAATTTTGCAAACTTGTAATTTAGATACTGAGGATAGTGATAGTGTTGATTTAAAGTTCATATTGATTATAATAACTTATAAATTAAATTATATTTATACTCTTGTAGTTCCGTTTTCTAGATCTAAACATGAAAAAGTTGTATAGCAAGGATTTTTAGCGAATTTCCCATAGGGAAGAAGCTATTACCGTAGGTCTCATGGTAAGACTTAAGCCCGGGACCATGTTATTTTTTCTTCTTTAGGTGCCTAGAGACCAAAAACAATAGTCGTTAAAATTTATATATATATATGTATATATATATATATACATTAAAAATGGTACATCCTGCAATGCGGAGCTATACATCCTGCAAATGCTCGGACGAGTTCGTAAACCAGACATATCGGTCAATGGGAACGAGTAGTTTGGGGGGGTTTTGTACCCCAAAATGGGGTTTTTTGTGTTTTTTATATGTAATTTAAAAATTTTTTAGATTTAATCTTTCACCATTAAAATCAGCTTAAAAAACTACACAATTAAGTTCCTTAAAGTTTTTCTCTTTCTTCAACGGTTACCAAGATATAAAAAAATCTAAACACAGTACGTTGTATTTTTGAGGCTCCAATGTTAATCTTATGGATCGAGGATTTAAAAAAATTAATTTTTCACTTATTATCTAATATTTTTGGATGAAACTTGATATTTAGCTTCATGTGCTTGAGATCCATACATTTGTGCTAAAAAATTATAGTTTATGTGTTTATCATGGCAGCAAACCTGCATACTCTTTTCCCATGTTAATCATATGGAGATTAGGCAAACTCCTATATTTATGGACAGATGTTGATGAGAGTTGGTATAAATGTTAAAAATAAAATTTTTGATGGTATAAATGGCTACTTTCAGTGTTCCTCACAGCAGCAAACCTCCTCACTCTTTCCCATTTTAATCTTATGGAGAATAGGCAAAAATTCTCATGTTTATCGGCATATTTTGACCAAACTTTTTCATATATTATTATTATTATATTATTGATCTGGAAATTCGCTGAGTACGCAGCATTTTTTTTATTTTTTGGTCAGAGACTTTTTGTCAGCGAGAAAGTTTTATAATAAGCTATAATAAGTTATATATAATAAGTTATAATACCGGCGGGAATTACTCCCGTCACATCGCGCCCTACTACGCGACGGGTCAGCCACGGCCAAATGTGAGTCAATGATACCCTTATGTGATGTTATTAATTACATTTTAAATTAAATGTTCACTATGGATTTTACAATTATGGTTAAATAAATTTTACAAATATTTATTAATATAAATGAATGATAAAAGATTTTATTTCCAGAAATTACACAAAAAACAATACAAATAATTTACAACAATAATGGGGAGGAATTGTATTTAAAGAAATAAATGTATTTTTTAGAAATTTATTTATCTGTTTTTTAAGATATTAAATTTATTTTTTCCAGTTAATATGCCAGAAAAAATTTCAACAGCACTAAATTTTAATAAGACTAATCTGTTAGAAAATTAAATGCTTACACTACAGACTTGTTCTTATTCATACAAAAGATTCTGCAAAGGTTAAAATAAAAACAATTACACTTGATCAAAAATGCACTTTATTCAATGTCCCAGAAAAATTAGTCTTATTAAGGTGTTGCCTAACTTTAGTTTTGTGTACACTTTCGTTCCTCAATTTGCAATAGTAGCGAACTCTAAGATTAAAATATTTCTGTGCAATTAATGTATGGTTGCTGCCTATGTCGGAGAGTGGCCGTTGTTAGGAAATAAATTTTCCCCAATACATTTTTTGTGTACTTTGCTGGTCAAGCCCATAATTATATTGCTTTCACTTAATCCTACATTCTCGCGCAGCCTAAACTTACTCCTAAAAATAATGACCATTCTGATTTATTCTGCATCGTTTCAAACCAATTAATAAACTGAAACATTTTTTTTAACCGTATTCAACCATCCTTTTCAGCGGAATGGAACCAGGAGCGAGAACGCGAAACACTCGCCTTGACGCGAAACAACGAAATGACAGCCGGCTTGGCGCCAGGCAGACGCTCGGGAGTAGGCTTGCGCCGCCATCTTGGTCTGTCCCGCTGCTCGCCATACACGGCTTCACTTCGGCGTTCCAAGTAGCGCTTCTATTTTGTTAATTATGTGTTCGCTGGTTAAAGTCGTGAACTCAAGGTACACTTTTCTCAGAAACTATAAAAGATAAGACAACACGATGCCTCAAAAGTTATTACTATTATTGATATTATTACATATTAAGTAAAAGAAATTAAAATAAAATGTAAGGATCTATTAAAAGATAAATAATATATCTGTACTTATATAAGCATATAAAAGTGTATATATGTTTACAAGATACCGGGTAACGGCCGCAATTATTGTCTGGATGATTATTATAAAATTCGGTGGAGTTGTTCCTTGTTGGGCAACGCCAATGGACTACATTAACTATACTTTTGGGGAGGTTTTGTGTCTCAAAAATGGGGGGATGTATGTATAGTTTTTACAAATCTAATTTTTCATTATACCATTGGATTCAGTTCATAAAGCACATAATTTAGTATATTGAATCTTGACTCTAGGGCAATAATTGGTTACTGAGATATTTAAAATGGTAAACACAGTGCATTGTGCAATTTTCTTGGACATGTTTCCTACCTGGAAAACATTAGTGATATGGCCAGAAAAGGTGAGGCCGCAGTCAAGTACCACGCCCAAGGATTTGACAGAGTCACTCACCATCAAATTTTTGCCTTCAAGTTTAACGTGCATGTTTCAGTTTGCCATTGTTTTTAGTGCAGAGGGCGTAGTAATGTGGAGAACCATGCATTTTTCAGCGTTTCAATTGAGGCCATGTTTGCGAGACCACTCGCTCACTTTTATCAGATCAGAGTTACTTCTTCAAAAGCTTGATTGGCAGTTTCAATCGCATAAGAGAAGTGCTGTTGACAGTCACCGGCATATGATTGAACATTACCGTATCTCACGCAGCTGGAGAGATCTGCAGTGTAAAGAGTGAACAAAATTGGCTCCAGGCATCTCTCCTGCGGCACTCATACCCTTGATTTTTCTAGGGAGATTTTTCTTGCAGTCTTTCCTCCAAGTAAGATCTGAACCAAGCAATCGCAACATCATCAAAATCAAAAGGTTTTAGTTTCGCAAGGAGCAAAGTATCGCTTATGGAATTGAAGGCCTGTGAATAATCAAGCATGACAACTACATCTGCCAGCGACCCTCGCCCCAAACCAGTCTGCAAACGTATTCAGCAGTGCAGTACAGGTGCTGTGGTTCTTTCTGAAGCCTGACTTCAATTTGGGAAGCAGATTTTCTATATTTATAAATTCAGGCATCTGTTGAATTACTAATTTCTCAATTACTTTGGACAGTTGACAAAACTGATATTGGCCTTAATTCATTGGGATTAAAAAGAATTTTTTTGGGAATGAGATTATGACACTTTTCTTCCGCCATTCTGGGGAGTCACCTTTCTCAAGAGACTCATTCATTAGGTGACTAATTGCTTTGATGGCAAAAGGGCTGACGGATTTAATCAGATATATTGATAATATATATATATATTGATGATATAATATTTGATAATATATTGATAATATTGAAGGAGATTCCAGCAACTGAAGGAAGATACTCAGGACAGAGAAAAATGGAGAGCGTCGTGCAGTTGAAACCTGTCAGTCTGAAAGATTCACAAAAGAAGAAGATTGATAATATTAAAATATTAGATAATACATATATTGTTGTCAATATTCTTTGGTTCTACCAAAGAGTAACGGAGGTTCTACGGCCTACGTATATCAAATAAAAACTGGCGTAAGAGTACAAACAGCATTGTTACTTTCTCCCCTTAGAATTCTCCCTTATGGAGATTTTGTTGTTTTCGTCAAAATTTTCAAATTTGAGTTGAAAGTGGATATATCCGTTTTGGGGTCCCCTGAATCCATAAAAGTTGGTTTCGACGTGATGTCTGTCCGTCCGTGTGTCTGTGTGTGTGAGTCTGGATGTGTACAGTGCCACAGCCGATGTATACTCAACGATGTATACTCCATTGTATAGTAGGTCGTTGAGCCTACCCCGCCGCGTTGGTCCGATTTAGATTGAATTAGGTATGTATGTGTATTTTCACCGTATCTCCAGGCGTTTTATTTTCATTTTTTGTAATTTTTAAAAGGGTAGTTCAAAAGCTCTCTAAAAACATGAAAAATCCAAATTCCTCAAAAACAGCTCTAACAATTTTGATAATTTTATAGTTTACTAGCTGACCCGGCGAACTTCGTAACGCCTCACAGTAAACACATGTTAACTTTAAGATTGGTCATGTTCTGAAGTCGAATAGCAATACGGCTTCATTGTGAAAGGTTATATATTCTGGGTCGCTGCATAGTGAATAACAATACTGAAACGAAAAAACATATTAATATCATTCCCATAAAACAAATAAATCTGAGTGGATTAATTCACAATTTTCAAATCCAATCCAAACCCAAACGAACCCTAACTGTAATACGGCTTTTATAGGAAAGATATGCAACAGCTGATTATTATAATAAACGTAATAATATAAACATTGTAATTATCATATAAACACGTGACTTTAATCAGAAGAAAATAAAAATATAAATACATAATCCCCCAAAAACCGTTAACTATTAACGTAGTGAATAAAGCTGTGCACTTTTTACAGTACACATTTACTTCATTGTTTAACATTAATGAATGATTCAAATGGCATTGGATAGTAAAGCATACGGTATTGCTAATGGAAAGTAAACCAATCAGCTGTAGCTAAGAAATCAAATGTTTTCATTGTAGACAATTTGTAAACAAACTTACTCTCCATAAGGTTAACATTAGAAATTTAAAACGCCATAAAATGGAAACTTATGGGGTTTTCGAAAATATTTTTTCACTAAAACCTTCCCGGACACATATAGAGCAACTTCCTAAAATTTCATGGCGATCGGATGAGTAGTTTGGAAACGCATAAAGGACATACATACATTCAGACATACATTCAATTTTATATATAGAGATAGTGCACAGAGTACTAAATAATTTGACACCACCCTCATGTTTTTAAAAATGACGGTTCAAAAGTTATGGACTTTTAAATGTTAAAAAATCTTATTTTTAAATTTTCAGCGAAAACAATAAAAGTAAAGTATAACTTGACTATCACCATTGAAAACAGCTTAAAAATTTAAACAAATTAGTATTTTGAAACATTTGTCTACGACTAACGGTTCCAGAGAAAAGTTAAATTTTACTGTTTATGATAAACGCAGTCGTTGTCTGAAAGCGCTCACTGTTATTCTTATGGAGAATATTAAAAAATCGATTTCTTCCTTATTTTCTAAACGTTTTCCATGAAACTTTTTATGAAGCATAAGGTCAAATCACTCAACAAAAACAACTAAAAAAGCTTGGTATTACCGTGGGGGGGTTCCTCCCATACAAGTAGAACAATTAATTTAACTTTGTCTCTCTTATTTTTATTTTTAGAAATAGGATGATTATTTTTGAAACAATAAATTATTAAATGATATTTAGATAAACTTTGAAGAGCATGATAGTTTTATTGCAGATTGTCTTTTTTAAATTTACTTAACGGAGAAAGTATGTGTCAGTCCTCTGATACCGTTTATTTAAATTCTACTTGATGAGATCAAATGTAATGTCTGTAGCCGGTTACACGAGGCCAGTAGGTGTGCAGGTTACTTGAAGCAGGTAACCTGAGGCAAGTAACCTTCCCCGTGTGAACGACCAAGCTCGAAATCACAGGCGAGTTGTCTGTCAACCTGCTTGGTAGGTCGACTCGCACGAGGAGTAGACCACCTGCCCCCACCACTCAAAAACGAACCTACTACACGTCAAGTTTGAGGGTTACGTTTTTGTCTATCTTGGGTCGAGAATGTTAAAAAAATCTAAACACAGTACGTTGTATTTAATGCGGCTCCATTTTTAATCTTATGGAGGATTAGGAAAAATTAATTTTTCACTATTATCAATATTTTTTATGAAACTTGATATTTAGCTTCATGTGGTTGAGATCCATACATTTGTGCTAAAAAATCATAGTTTATGTGTTTATCATGGCAGCAAACCTGCATACTCTTTTCCCATGTTAATCATACGGAGATTAGGCAAACTCCTTTATTTATGGACAGATGTTGATAAAAGTTGGTATAAATGTTAAAAATAAAATTTTTGGTGGTATACTTTCAGTGTTCCTCACAGCAGCAAACCTACTCACTCTTTCCTATGCTAATCTTATGGAGAAATGGCAAATAATTCCCATGTTTATCGACAGATTTTGACCAAACTTGTCATATATTATAATTATTATATTATTGATTTGGAAATTCGCTGAGTACGCAGGTCTGCTGCGACGGGGGTATTTTTATTTTCAGAAATGGGATGATTATTTTTGAAACAATAAATTATTAAATGATATTTAGATAAACTTTGAAGAGCATGATAGTTTTATTGCAGATTGTCTTTTTTAAATTTACTTAACGGAGAAAGTATGTGTCAGTCCTCTGATACCGTTTATTTAAATTCTACTTGATGAGATCAAATGTAATGTCTGTAGCCGGTTACACGAGGCCAGTAGGTGTGCAGGTTACTTGAAGCAGGTAACCTGAGGCAAGTAACCTTCCCCGTGTGAACGACCAAGCTCGAAATCACAGGCGAGTTGTCTGTCAACCTGCTTGGTAGGTCGACTCGCACGAGGAGTAGACCACCTGCCCCCACCACTCAAAAACGAACCTACTACACGTCAAGTTTGAGGGTTACGTTATGATGATGTTTGGGTCGGGAATGTTAAAGACATGTTAAAGAGTTCAGTTTTGATAATGCAGTGGAAATCATTTTGTAATAACTGTGACATTCTAGTATTTGTTTTTAAAATGAAATCAAAAGATTTTGTTATTAGTGTCGGATCTTTTATTTTAGGTTGTGTTTTAACGTTAAATTTTATGAGTTTGGGGCTCAATGACAAACCTAAAGTAACATCAGACTTGGAAGTGACAGTAATGAATAACAAGGATATGAAGTTATTCAATGCAATAAATTATTTCCTAATCATAGTTATAATTAGTGGTGCAGAAAATGTTGTTCAAAGAGCTGCCATTAGAGATACGTGGGGATTACTTAATAAGGATCAAGCAGATATTCAATATTTTTTTATTATTGGCAGTTATGGGTTGTCTAATGACAAGATTTTGAGGTTGAAGAATGAACAAATCAAATATAATGATCTATTTATTCTATCAGTGTCTGACAGTTACAATTCATTAACGGAAAAGGTGTTACATGCATTGGTTTGGTTTGAGTCAGAATTTAACTTTAAATACATTTTAAAATGTGATGATGATACGTTTATATTATTACCGAAAATTGTTGAAGACCTACGCACCAAATTTTCTAATTATGAACATTTGTATTGGGGTTATTTTAATGGAAGAGCTAATGTAAAACAACAAGGAAAGTGGAAGGAATCTAATTGGTTTCTTTGTGATCATTATCTTCCTTATGCGCTTGGGGGAGGCTATGTATTATCACGATCACTAGTACATTACATAAAAGAAAATAACAAGTTACTAGGGTAAGTGTAACGAGAGAATTTTTTTAAAGGAATAAGGAACTTGGATTTGGTAGGCCCTACAATATTAGCCACAATTAGACTGCTCCTATTACTAATTACTGTTAATTCCATCCTAGAATATTTACTTCTTTTATGTAAAAAAAAAACTATTCTGCCTTCCAGAAGGCAGCAGATATGTTGGGCAATAATGGAGTTAAACCTGTCACCGCCACTAGTGACCACACATGTGCTGCAGCATTTATGCATGTTTTTGACATTATAAGATTTCAGTAAAGGTTTCCTCAGTTTGGTTTCAATTATAAAGATACCAGATGAGTCATAAAGTGGTAGGCCTATCCACGTTAAAGCAGGTTATCAATATTATTATAGCAATAACTTAAACTTCCCAGAGCACTTTCTTTTCTTGATACACCGATCCCAAATATTTGGGTTGTTTGAGGAGAATATGAGTGTGATGTCTGATGAGTGTAATGGGGTTTTATGATAAAAAAATATAGATTTATAGTGAAACATAGTATATATAGGTTTGTTAAAGGTTGAGAAAGATACTGGAAAGATGTGTGTTTTACGTGCAAACTTACTATTTTTAGCACAGTTTAAGCTGCTTTTCTTTCATTAACTGTTTCTTGTATGGTTGATTACATAATTTGTTATAAAACTAAAATATAAAGATTTTTTAATTCTGTAAAAAATGTATTGTTATCTAGGGCCTACAGTGTTTGGGTAATCATTTAGTTTGACAAAATCAGTAGCGTTTTAAAATCATATTTGCAGATATCAATTTTTTCCCTGATTTTTCATTGAGCTGTTGGTTAATGTATTGTCTATCTTAATGAACTACAGTATTTATATTTGTTTAAACAATCTTATGATAGTTATAATTTCCAGAAAGTATTTGAGTGAAGATGTATCTGTCGGAGTTTGGTTGTCCCCTCTAAACATAACCAGACTTCATGACATCAGATTCGACACAGAATATCTTTCCCGCGGCTGCAATAATGACTATCTTGTCACTCACAAACAGCCTCCGGATAATATGAAGAAATTGTATGCTAATTTTATTAAAACCGGGAAACTGTGTGAAAGAGAAATAATAAAGAAGAAATCTTATAAGTACAACTGGAAAGTGTTGCCCTCAAGATGTTGTGACCTGTAGGAACTAGCAAACCACAAAAAATTTTAAAAATGTCTAAAATTCGTTAGTTGAAAGGATTGAAAATTTATCAAGTGTGAGAAGTGAGACGATTACTACAAATGAAAATTGCACAGTGTTAGTTGAAAATATGTTTGGATCAGTTAAGTATGGCAGTCTTGTATGTCATCTAAAATATAAACTTCTTGGAGTATGAATCTAGATAAAATTGTATTTTATATAGGCCTACATACATTTTTATACAACATAGAACTTTGTCAAATAATGTGTTGGAAGTGAACAGTATGTGTGACGAACAAGGGTCTTTAGTTAAAGTTACAGTACACTCAATAGTCATCATTATGATCATCGGTTGAGTAGCTCCAGTTACAAAAAAGTTAGTTAAAAAACTTTTTTTGTAACTATCAAATCTAAAACTTTTAAATTTGGCATACAGTCTAACAATCATGAGGTTAATTAATGAAAAAAAACTTTCTAATTTATATATTCACACAATGGTAGTAATTAAACATTTTAAAGAATAATTTTCATCTGCAATTCTTAAAAATGGTCTTCAAGAATAACTTTTTAGGTAATTTTAAAACAAATCTAATACCTTACTTTTGACAATCGATTAAAAATCAACAAGATTGACACTCTTTAAAGCCCACGATTGTTGGAATATGTCCAATGACAATGTCCATTTTTATGAAATGGTTTTATCATTGTTATAAAGAGTATTGTCAGGAAAATCGCTAACATTAGCCACTCTCCAACAGTGTTCCCCCACTATAAAGTGTATATTTACTACTGATAGTTCATACTGGTAACACAATACACATAGGCCCTACCTTCTCACTTACCATTTAAAAAAAAGAAATCTTTAGTTGTTGACTATTATAAATGTTCTTAAAATTGTTTTAGCATACTAATGTATAAAGTCCCTAGCTATTTATTAGTATCTATGATTTTGTAAATACATGTTGTACAGTAATTTATATAATTAAAGTTTTATACGTGAACTGTCTGAACATTGTCTTTTTAAGACAGTTTCCAATTTTTCATTTCCTTTTTTAGCAAAACATCATTTTAATATTTTTCATACTTTTTACCTGTATTTAAGTTGATAAATTCTGAATATTTGTAAGTATGAAAGACAAATGAGTGTAAGATTATTGTGACGCGATCTTGTAGTCTTATTACTGACTAAGGCTGACATGTTTCTTAGATAGGACTGTTAATTAATAGCCCCATCAGCCAATGGCATCTAAGGGACCTATAGTTTAACGTGTGATTCGAAACATTTTTGCCTCTTAATCTTAATTACAAACTGGTCTAATTATGAGGATGGTCTTTGTGAATTTTTTGTTCAATATTAATAAGAAGAATGGGAAATATTTTTATCCACTGAAAACGATTATCCACAGTAGTTGACTTCCAAAGTGAGGACACACCACCTTCCTGTAGCTCAAAATATAATTTAGGATGTTATTAAATGCAATTATCATTGGCTTAATGAAAACCCATTATTTCCGGTGGGGGATCGTTGATATGAAAAATGTTTTCAGTTCCTTACACAATGACCATATGGTGTTTAATTTTCAGACTCTTTTTAATATGGTGACCTGTGTGAGAAATATTCATTTAAGAAAGTTACAAATACTTTCACAGTATTAAAATCTCTTATTGCAACAGGAATTGTTATGTGGTGTTTGTCATATACACCCAGCTTCATAGCATGTGAAGTGAGCATTCTTAGAAATCAGGGGGAAAACACAAAAGTTAATTGCACAGGTAATGGGTGTTTTTTGGGGTGTGAAAGTGTGTTTTAGGCAACTCCTATAACCATAGAAGTGGCAAAGTCGTAAATCACGAAACATTTAAAAATTCAATAATAATTGGCAAGGTGGTGGCAGTGATGTTTTATAGCCTACTAAGCGCTCTGTTATGCTAGGGTAGCCGAGGCTGTTGCAGCGTATCACTGACAGATGAAACGTCAGAAGCTTTTTGGAAGTGCTAGGGTTTAAATCCCGGTGTACCTATTTTGCAATGTGTTTAAGAGCAATAAAAAATAAACTAACATGGGTTATTAAATAATTTGTCATTATTCATACACCTGTTTTGCTTCTTTACAATTTTATAAGTAACATATGTTGTTAATACTTAACATTTTAAAATAGATAAAAATTATTTTATTTACATTAACCCATTAAAGACATTAGTTCCATCTCTTGTTACATCAATTAATCCATTCAAAACCAATTTTAAATTAAAAGAACACCCATATACCCTCCCCCTAATAACCACCAAATATAAAAGCAAAATGCTGTCCACTAAAATCCCTATTTTGCCTACAAATATTCCAAGAATAAGTGTTTTTTAATTTTAAAAAATATTGACTTATGAATTTTTATTCAATATTTTAGGAATTGAAATATTATAACTAATTTAAAAGGCTTTGGAGTTTCACTCGTCAGTTATATGCCGCAACACTCTTGCTAACCTGAAAGTTACAGCGTTAGTTGGTTAAAAACAAATAGTAAAATATTGTTCTTTGAGATATTCTCCATTGACCAATGCGGGGGTAGCACAGAATGTATACAAAGTTTTACACACCCATAGAAGACACAATATATATATTTATATTGATGTATTTATTTTTAATATTGTGTCTGTTAGAATATTCATTTAAAAAATCCAATAGACCAAATTTGGTAAATTATTGCTACAATTGTGGACGAGTTTCATACACCAGCATAGCAATGTGAAGTGAGTAATTTGGGGGGGGAAACACAAAAATGGTAATGGGTGTTTTTTGGTGTTTTCACATGTGTTTTAAAAATTCTAATTTTATACACAGGCAAAGCTTAAAAACTACACAATTAAGTTCCTTAAAGTTTTTCTCTATCTCCAACGGTTACCGAGATATTAAAAAAACTAAACACAGTACGTTGTATTGTGGGGCACCAATGTTAATCTTATGGAGGATAGGGAAAAATTAATTTTCACTTTATTATCAAATTTTTTGATGAAACATATTTAGTCAATTTGAGAACCACATTTGTGCTAAAAAAACAAATTATCTGTTTAATCAAGCAGCAACCTGATACTCTTTTATAATCATAAAACCAAACTCCTTTATTCACAAATGTTGATGAAAGTCATATCTAAGATTTCACATGGTGATTCAAAAATCAGTGTTCACTCACAGCAGACCTGCACACTCTTGCCATGTTAATCTTATGGAGTAGCAAATACTCATGTTGGCTTAGTTGGCTATAAAACTCTCTATAGTAATATTATATTGAACTCTTTGAGATATTTCCAAGATTCGATGATAGGGGGCAGGTCAGAATGTAGTTTACGAAGTTTTTGATAGTCACTGCCTGATGGGTTGTTAGTCGTCGAACAGAGCCAGTTGTATCAATAAATTAAATTGCAATGTTAAACTAACACTGAATGGTTGAATGAACAAGACTATATAGAAGAGAACATTTTATTTTTTTTAAGATGTTACATTAAAGAGCTTGTACAAAAAACATTTATTTGAACTCTTGCTGTGATTTACACAAAATAACACATACCTATCTTAGGAACACAATATTTAAACTGAAGCCAAATAACCAAGTATAATTTTTAAAGTTAAACTAGTCAAATTTGTACAAAGGTTCTAATAATATATAACACAAGAGACAATTATCTCACTTAGTAGCATAAAATAGTCAAAGTTGAAAACTAATAACAACTTAGTAAATAATCCATAAAATTACATTAGATTATTGAAATGGCAACCATACTACAATGTTTCAAGCCAAGTATGAATGAGGATTGAGTGTATGATGATTGTGGCGCAATCTTGAAGTCTTGTTACTGACTAAGGCTGACATGTTCCTTAGACAGGACTGTTAATTAATAGCCCAACAGCCTATGGCAACTAATGGACCTACAGTTTAACGTGGAATCCGAACCACGGACTAAAAGAGGATTAACGTGAGTAATAAATTTAATAAATACGATCTCTAATTATGGGTCTAATATCGGAGGTCACCAAAGTTCCCTTGGGAATCAGGTCATCAGGTGGTACACTGATGGATCCAAAACCGAGGAGGGGACAGGTGCAGGGGTATTTGGTCCGAGGATCAAATACAATGAATCACAGGGGCGTTCCCCAAGCATATTTCAAGAAAGGTGTGCACACTTCAACCTAAGTAGAGGATACATTAAAATGGAGATTGTGATCCTGTCAGATAGCCAGGCTACCACTGGAGCCTTGAGCTCAGCAACCTTCAGATCCAAGATGGTTTGGAACTGTCGGAGAAGTCTGGACCAGTTGGGGAAGATTAGATTACCATTTGAAAAGGCGACCTACCCAGGTAGGTATTTTAAGCCAAGTATGAATGAGGGATGATTGTGGTGCGATCTTGTAGTCTTGTTACTGACATGTTCCTTCGACAGGACTGTTAATTAATGGCCCAACAGCCTATGGCAACTAAGGGACCTACAGTTTAACGTGGAATCCGAACCACGGCCTCTGTATTGCGAACTGGTCTAATTATGAGGATGGTATTTGCGGATTAACGTAGTATTCAATAGTGCGGACGTTAATCCACACAAGACAACACTACACCCACTGACCATCGCTCATAACTATCCACAATTCGTGACCTCCAAGTAGCTGGATTACAGGACGTCACCACTGTCAACAACAAGTTGTCACTACTTTGGGTACCTGGGCACCAAAGTGTTCAGGGGAATGAAGTAGCAGACACACTGGCAAGGGTAGGGGCAGCCACCCCCTTTGTAGGAACGGAGCCAGGTTGTGCACTGGAGGACTCCTATTTTAAAAAGAAACTAAAGGAGGAAGAAAATAAAGCCAGAGGGAAAGCCTGGACCGATTTTCTGGGATGCCGACTGACTAAGTAAATGCTTGGAGGGGATAATATAAGAAGGTCTGAGACCATGACCAGGCTTAAGAAAAACAATCTAAGGATACTGACGGATATCAGCATTGTAGGCTCAATCATTGAGCAAGACGGCATTGTTCAATAGGGTTTGTTTCTGTCATAAACATAGAAACCTACATGCAATAGGTCAAAAGATAAAAGCTTAAAAAACAGGTGGCAGTGGAGGATTTTCCAAAGATAGGTTTCATTTAGTTTAGTATTATTTTCCACATAATACCAACTTTATTAAGGCATTAACTAGAGAGGGTTCATAGGCAAGACTAGTCATTGCCAATAGATCTCAAAGGTGTGCAATTTTTTATTTTATCAGAACAGTAGTTGCGGGTTAACGAGATATTCAATAGTGTAAGTAATCCACACAAAAAGTGCTATAAAGAATGTTATTATCAAAAACAATTGGTCAAATAACTTTTCATCCTTCTACATAACCTGTACTGAAAAAAACGGCAATTCTAGAGCCATTATTATCCAAGTCTTTTTCACCACTTGGCAATGGCACTTAAGCAAATTTTCAGTGTTCATCAGAATAAGTACTGCAAGATGGAGGAGTTAGGTTTTCCTGATATTCGATTTGGTAAATGAAAAACAATCCCGCCCAAAGACGAACTCCAGAGGCTCCACTAAAATGTGAGGGTAAGCCAACATGTAGACTACAGACTATTCGCCGATGCGAACACTTATTGCCCATATAAACATACATAGATTTGCGTATAAAATATACAATAATGTAGTTTATTCTCTTGCTTTTGTACATTCATGAATACACTACCAGAGATACCTAGTAAACTCATCTGAGTATATGTGGGATGACACATCTGCCAAATTTGGTCTCAATCAGATCATTTGAACGAGTTGATGTTTCATATTAATATATCGCTAAGTATAGACATACTGATTTACTCATGTATAATTTTTTTATAATACTGTAACTAAGACTAATTCATTGTGAAAAATTCAATATAAATCCAAAACGTAGGAAAATAACTTCACAATCTGAGTCTTAGTTACAATATCTTAGTTGCAATAAAGAGAATAAATAGTGAACAAATTGTTATTGTATTTCTGGTTACTCATTGGTGCTTTTTATTGTTTATTTTTGCAATAATCGACCAGACATAGTTTTTGTGTTGTGTGTTGTCGTCATTTGTAAAGTGTAGACCTCAAGTGGACTGTAGTCTAGCCTAGAATGTAGTGTTTGTATTACCTTTCAATTAACTACAAGAATCACGTAAATAGGATGTCTCATAGTGGGGAAATATATGTTTTAGTAATTAAAAAAGTCGTGAGCCCCAGAAAAATTACTGCAACAGGGTCTGTTTAGTAATAAAAATATCCTGCATTGAAGGGTTAATAGGTGTAAAACACTAAAGCAACAGCCACAAAATGAGGCAGGTGGGTGATTTTGCCTTGTCAAAAATTATAGGTTTTTTCAAAAAAATTTGAGGTTACTAAAATATCTCTCATCTTATTGCACAATCTGACAACAGTGTGCACACATACTGCCAACACCTGTCAAACTAAAACACATGTTTCATTTCACTATTTATATGACGTCACAAAATTACCTACCCTCCTAATTTTGTGGCCTCTATGTTCAGTGGTTTTATGGCTCTTATGTATGTTCAAATTATGATACTATGTAACTGAAGATAGTATAAATGCTGAAATATGTTTCCTAATAGATTCCGAGATGATTGTCAATTGACATCGGTGATATATTTAAATTTAAACATTATGACTCCTATAAATACAGGCTAAATTAATAGATGAAGTTAGCTACCCACTAAGAATCCAGGGGCAATTAGTTTTTCTTATTATTAAAAGGGAGAAAAATTATATATGAAGTAAGTTAAATAATATATAAAAATGAAGATAGTTAATCAGTTTACATGTGTCCTAAGACAAGTCACAGAGAGAATAACAGAATAAATATCATTTTCTTATATACAATATTTACAAATTTAACTAATACTATAAATTAATATCAATTAAGTGTTCTACATATAGAGTTTTATAAAGAAAGTGATTTAGAAAAATTTCATTGGATTATTCCATCCACTCAAGAAAAAATTGATTGTATTTTACTTCCCTGAAGAAAAGATCACGGATATTTCTAAAGGGAATGTTTTCAGTTTATCTAAACAGCTGTTCTTATAACTATCTAACAGCACTTCTGTTAAACACTTCTGCTGCACTTTTTTCATTCCACAAATCTATTAACACTTCCCCAGAGCTTAGACATATCCAAATGCATATTTAAGGTCAATAGAGACTGATTTTGTATAAGTTAAGACTGGTTGGCTAATAAGATAGTTCGGCGATGGAGCGCAATAGTTTCTTAAATCACTACACATGCCACTAGGAGGGCAATTCTGTATTTTTTTATATTTATACGTGATTGTGTTACATGTAGTAAAATATAATGAAACAAAACATATTCTTAACATATTTATATGATGAATTTATATTATGTTTTTTTAGTTCTGAGTATTCTGCAGTTATGTTTGAATGGATTCGTGCAGACGCCTGCACTGCAACGGAAGGCATTATTCTAAATTGTTATCAAACGTAGAAGATATGTATAGTATTTTTATCAGTGTAGTAAATATTTAGAATCATAATTTTCCCCATGATAAAATAAAATAAAATTTTAAAAATAAATACCCTTAACACATTCGTTGCGCCACCCGAAACCACCGTTCCTGGTACGGAATGGCCAGTGTAGTTTAAAATCAACCAATAGGAAAAATCCAAATGACCCATAATACAGAAATAGATACTGTGTTATAACAAAGCTGATAGTAGTTCTCTCAGATCCCAACAGGTGGCAGCACAATCTACATCGCCAGATCTACTATTTTGATTTCAACCTAAACGTCACCACTCGAATCTCAGTGATCCGCTCCATGTGCTGGGACCAGTCCACTCGGATCCGATTGGTCCGCACGCAATGTGCTAAAAGATATACATAATGAGTTGTGGAATAGTCACTCCAGTCCCAATTTGAGTATACTATAATAAATTATGAGCTGTGCTAAAAAAATGCAAGTGAAATGAAAAACATTCACGTCCTCATAAAGTATCCACCTGAGAGAAACAATAAAATCTGTGGTGTAATAAAAAATAATATATTGATTGATCGAGTTGAGTTAAGTCCGGTTACTTAGCTGACATGATTTAGAGTAAATAACTAGTAATTATTAAGTAAATAAATAGTAATTAGTTTAGTAAATAATGAGTAGATTGTAAATAATTTGACCCAGGCAATTGGTTTACAATACCTTCTCCGCATGAGCTTCTAGAAAATTATGAAACGGCAACTAGTTTCAAATCGCTTTAGGAGCCATTGATGACACATACAAGGATCGGTTGTTTTCCTTACTAACGAAGGTAACGTAAACGTAACCAATTTTCATAATCTCAGTGAATAATAAAAAAATAAAATACAAAATGACCTTGTCGGGAAAAATAAATGGAATACAAGCTGAACTGATAAAAAAGTTTCCACCTGGAACTGAATAATCTGGCTGTGAGTAATATCGTATGTACGGTATCTTAATACTCGAGTTGGTGGGTTGATTGAGCAATCAACTTGAGTAATCAAACAATACAGCTTGACACATTCAAATTATAAAATTTAAATATCTACCTAATAAACACCATAAAAACTAGATGTTTTTATTTCTTCTTCTTATCGGCTAAACACTTCGGGCAGAACCACTTCCCTTTAGGCTTGGTAGTGAGACCGACGCAGGCAAAATGGAACCATTCAATAGGGCACTGAAACAAACCAGATATCATGAACCAGTTTAATAATAATCTCATGACGTCACATTCAATTGAGAGCTAGTCATGATTTTGTTACGGGTTCTATAACAAAAATCAGTAGATGATTACTATATTAGTGCTAAATTCTTCAATCAGGGAATTTTCCCAAGGGACCATATACAAAACACTTAACCCTCTTGAGTTTCAGACCGACATAAAATGTCGATTGCAGGTTGATGTAGGATGTGGCAGGCGACATAAAATGTCGATTGATATAACATTTTTTCTTTTACATTTTACGCTTTCTAAACTCTGATGGATGAGGATAATTTTTACATCAATTGAAAGATGGGATTATGGAGATTAATTTTATTACGACAATAAATCTTGTAGCATTAGTATATCGATTTTATAAGCAGTTAATTCTGTGAGTGAAACATGCACTAACTGGCAATGGCCATTTTTGGTTGTGACATCGAGCAACTTTAACAAATCACAGCTGAGTTAATTTTCATGTTTGACCAGAGCGTGTGGTACCACTGCAACAAGCATGTAATCGGTTTTCATTCAATATAACTTTTATTGTTATATTATAACCCAAAAGCTGTTTAGGGATTTTAGACATTAGTAATGTTTTTACATGTGTACGCAAAGTGGCAGAGCAACATAAAATACAGTCAACAAAAGGGTTTAAGCCCGGGTTTATCCCTGCCATAATTGCCTCGAGTCTAAAAGTTTGCGCTCGGGCGTAGCTAACCCCGAGCTCGTGAACCCGATTTTTTAGCCGGGGCTAAAAAACCAGTTATAACTGGATTTTACGCTCGGACTTAAGATAATCCCGAGCTCGTGAACCGGCCCTTAGAGTTAGAGTATAGCCTTGGTCATACATAGTCTTTTGATCCATATGTACATATACTTTTTATAATAAAAATTTTGATTTTAAAAAGAATTCATAGCATTCGTAGCATCAAATATCTTGTAATCATACTACTGACCAACTAACGGACCTACAGTTTATTGTGGAATCTGAACCACTGCCTCTGAATTACGAATTGGTCTAATTATGAGAATAGTCTTAGCGGATTAACGTAGTATTCAATAGTGTAGACCTTAATCCACACAAGAGAACTCTACACCCACCGACCATCACTTACAAATATCCACAATTCGTGACCTTCAAGTAGCTGGATTGCAGGATGTCGCCACCTTCCCAGTCTTATGATTTTGAACTAACATTTTTGGAACGTTGATGCATAATAGACCTTTTTCATATAACCTGTGTAAAATTTGAAAAAGAAAAAAGTCATATACTACAGAAAATGATTTTTAAAACCACATTTTTGATCCGATAATCTAGTAAAATATGTCATTTTGTAGGTCTAAAAATGTAATTTTTTATATATGAATTGTTATCTTAAACAGGTCACTCAGGAATCTTGCATAAAACAATCACATATGCGTAACGTATAAACGACACTAGCGGATTTCAGTCGTCCCTTACGCCGCTTGCACCACCATATATGTTTTATTATCAGGTTCAAATTCTGGGAATAACCATACAGCTTTTCTTATAATTTAGTTCAAATTCTTACACGATCAAAAGAATACAGGCTACAACTCACGTCAGGGTTATCGCAGCCTATCATCTCTCCGTAGGACACCTGGTGACACAGGCAATACGTGGGCTCGTTGGGGTCTACTGGCATGTCCAGGACGTCAGCCGTGTGTGTGATACTGGCCAGACCCGGTAGCACCGCTGCCAGTCCTGTCTCTCCCCCCACCACGCTACTACTGGCCGACGCCCCTTTGCCCGGACCACTGCTGTTCTTGCCACCTCCTACAGAGACATCATTGTACACTCAATTATATGGACCCAATACGAATACCTAATTAAATAACAGGTTACTAACCTTATACTCTGTCAATCCAATTCTTTCCTGTCAACAACAACTTTGTGACCCGGGTTTCGAACAATATATGTTCATTCTCAAACAAATGTCAAGTTAATCACTCCATTGGAGGTCGTTATACCCGAAACCCGGGTCACAAAGTTGTTGTTGACGGGAAAGAATTGGATTTACGGAGTATAAGGTTAATAACCTGTTATTTAATACATCCACCAATTCAGGAGGCTGCTAATTAAAAATGAATAAATACCTAATACTTTCCTAATATTCCATTTTAAGTTGTTTTTCAATTTTACACCCTACCATTGAAATAAAATTTCAAAATAACTTCTATCACATTTTGAATAAGATCAAGCTTATGTTTACAATATGATCTTTTTACATCTTAATTTGAAAAGGAGGGTCTTTAGAAGAAAAAATGTACAAAATCACAAAAAAGGGCAAAACAAATTAAAGCTAATATGTACAAAATTATTAAAAAATTAGGTAGTCCCACGAGATTACTGTTTTAGTTTCAAGCAAAGTTCAAGCAAAAACTCTGATTATAATAAAAATAAGAATAAGAAGAGATTCTACGGTATGTTAGAACATTACTTAGTGTATCAGCACACTAAGGAAATTTCTTGTTTCATGGCTCAAAGATACAACGGTAAAATGTAACTAATAATATATTACTATAGATAGAAAAAAACTCATTAAATTCACAGAAAACAACAAAGAATTCATATTATACTTCAGTAGATTAATGAGCAATTACTTTTTAAAACTTTGCTCACCTTTCTTTGCCTTTTTCCTCACAGTTTTGCCACCTTCTTCTTCTCCACTGCTTCCAACACCAACACGTTTCTTTTTCTCTCTTTCTTTTTGTTTCTTCCGTCCCCCTTCAGACATGAATTACAAATTAGTAAAAAATACACTAACTAATAAGTATTATATACGTTTTAATAATTAATTGTCACAGTATAAAAACAATTAGTTTCTAATAATATTAAATGGGATTAGGTGATCAATAATTTCAGTTACAGCTAACGTGTTTTAATATTTATGATAGAACTAAGAACTTTTTAAAATAGGAGAAATATTCTGGTTCTTAATTTTTCAATTGAATAGACAAATAAAGAATTCATATCATTGATGACTTAAATTACATAAACACAAAACGCTAAACAAAAAACTTACGTTTCTTTGGATCGGCCTCCTCCTGACTCCGTGTATTGCTCAACGCCTTGTCTTGGATCTCAGACTCAAACCTTGCCAAATCTGAATCCAACCTTCTGATGTGTTTATCCACCTATTGCAAATTAAAATTGATATTAATTCCAAATAAATCTTGCGTTGGTCAAAAAATGTACCTAATTTTACTGTTGACATACTACTAAGTGCAAGATCAAGACAAAGAATGGGGCTATTTGGCTTTCAAAATATTTCTCTACTCAATAACGCACACATCTGTTTTTTGTTTGTTTGATTCTGTATACGCCGGGCCTAGGCACACTAAATAAAATAAATATTTTATTACAAGATAATCTAGCATTTTAAATTTGACATTGTTTCCAAAACAATCATTGATAAAAATTCTTAATATAAAAAAAGTAAATAGCCAAGTAACTTTATTAATGAACAGGGTAGAGTACAAAATAGGTAGAAGAAATTTTTTTACGTTTTTTGTAAAAAATTAAATCACTCAGCACTTGCTAACATAAAATGAGGTTTTACTAAAAATCCTGATAAAATTGAATCACTTGAAATGAACTCCAAAATTAAACAAACTTGTTAAATTAAATCAACAATCAGTAGGCCCTACAATTAAATCACTTACAAGTTCATAAGTCTGTATAGCGAGCTGAACTTTGTCATCACCATATTCTTTAGCCTTATTAAACTGAGCTTGAATTTCATTGATTTTTTCCTTTTTCTTGTCCGATGAGAGCAATTTAACATTGGCTAAATACTCATCGGCCATTTTGTCAATATTTCTCATGACATTTTGAGCTCTGGCATCTAAATCTCTCATTAATGTAAAATTCCTCTGCAACTCTATGGGTAGATGTTCCAAACCTAAATAAACATAATAAATTAGGCCTGTTCATAATATTACATGAAGGTAAAAGAACACAACATGAATGTTCCATTTCTTTTCATTAAAAAATGTGAATTTAAAATAACTAGGAGATAGCTTTAGATCATCAAAACTAAATAGGTATATAAACATGGTTTAGAAACAATTGATTGACTTTCTGCCTAAACCAAAAAATCCCGATCATCATTTTCAGCAATCTGTCAACACTTATTTTCAAACACAAAAACTTAGTTATATGTTTTACGTATATAACACTGCTATATACGAGTAGTAATGTTATAGCAGTGTTATGTATAAACATAATTATAACTTGGCCGTGGGCCAATAGGTACAGAGGTATAGAGGCTCAGTTGTTTCGGGAAACTTATTGGAGAGAGGTACGTGAATTTCACAGACAGACAATCAAACACATTCTCATTTGCCACACATTATGTATAATCAGCCAGGAACACTACAATAGTCTTAGCAACTCAATACAAACTTGGTCCTCTTCAAGTCCTTATGAAAATCGGATGAATGAAAATTAAATCATTTTTTATGACTATTATAGAAACTATAGACACAAGGTCATTTTAAAAAATCGGCATGGCTCAAATAAGGCCCACACCGTCATGAACGTATTAAAATGTCTCTATTGTAAACCAACAAAATACCCAGTAATTCTCTTAACAAACCAGTGTAATAAGTAAGCATTTAAAAAATTCACGAAAAACACTTGCTTTTTCATCTGGACTTTTAGCCTAAGTGTCATCAGTGATTTAGGGTTGGGGGTATGTTGATTTGGCCTCTTGACATTTTTAGTGGATTTCCAAAGCGAATATTCAGTGGCTTCCGTGAAGATGAAATCCTCGTATATTCTTCAAACCAGCTGTTTTAGCGAATTTCCCATAGGGAAGAAGCTATTACCGTAGGCCTCATGGCAAGACTTAAGCCTGGGAACATGTTATTTTTCATTTTTAGGTGCCCAGAGGCCAAAAGCAATAGTCGTTAAAAAAGTTATAAATATAAATATAGGCCTATGTGTCAGTGAATGCGATAACTCTTGTAAAAATGGTCTGATCAAGACCAAATTTGGTAGAAACGTGTATTCCTACATTTGCTCGGACTAGTTCGTTATCCAGACATATCGGTCAATCGGAACAGGTGGTTTGGGTGGTGGGGTTTCGTACTCAAAAATTGGTTATTTGTGTTTACATGTAATTTAAAAAAGGTTTGAATTTTATCTTTCACCATTAGAATCAGCTTAAAAAACTACAAATTTTAAGTTCCTTTAAGCATCCTTTAAGTTTTGCTCTATCTCTATCCATTACCGAGATATTAAATATTTAAACACAGTAGGCCTACGTTGTATTTTGGGGCTCCAAAGTTAATCTTATGGAAGATAAGGAAAAACTAATATTTCACATATCAATCAATATTTTTGAATTAAAAATACCTTCATGTGGTTGTGATCTAAACATTTATGCTTAAAAATCATAGTTTATATATTTATCGTGGCAGTTAACCTGCATACTCTTTTCCCATTTTAATCATATAGAGAATAGGCAAACTCCTTTATTTATGGACAGATGTTTATGAAACTTGGTGTAAATGGTCAAAATAAAAATTGTTTATGCTAGAAATGCCTACTCTCAACGTTCCTCAAAGCAGTAAACCTGCATAATCATTATGATGTCAATCTTATGGAGAATATGCAAATAACTCATATTTATCAACAGATATTGACAAAACTTAATACATAATATTGATTTGGAAATTCACTGAGTAGGCCTACGCAGGTCTGCTGCAATGGAGGTATTTGAATTTATCGAGCTCTTCTTCAAGCACTGTGTAGCTCGTTTTAGTCTAGCAGGATTACGAGTATTTTGCTAAATTTTCCTCAGACGACACTTGTCTGCCGCTCTTTTCTTTATAAACATTAGGTAATTTCCAGAATTTGTAAGTTAGTTCTGAAATTTGGGAGTTGTGTTCCCAAATTTAGTGTTGCCTTCTGAATTGTGATATTGAATAGTTACTAGATTCTTCTATGTTACATTCATTACGTAGTGGTATAATCAGATTAATTTTAGGCCTACTATTTACTAAGGACCTATCTTGTTTGACTGGTTTCTATCATAGAAACCAACTATCATACTTCAACTATCATAGAAACTGGTTTTTCATCCAGTTAGTTTGTGCACGAAACGGTGATACGAGTCGATAGATAAGAGGGCAAATCATTACTTTAATTCCAGCAAGGCACTTGAAGGTTTATTAAGTCCTTGGCATTACATACTCGATTAAGATCATCGTTTCTTTGATGTTGGAAATTTTAGGAATAAACATAGGTGGAGGTTAAACCTTCTTGTCTGAAGTAACTAATTCTACAATTTCTTGAGTTTCATTGAAGGCTTCAAACATGTTTTTAGTTTGAACCACACTGGTTGAGGGTTTGTCATCTGTATTTAATGGGAAGAGAGGGGTTTTTGTACCATGATCACAATAGTCATGGTCTGACATTTCGGCAATACAATTAGTAGGCAACATTAAGTAAATAAAAATATGTAAACAAATGAAATAGTTTAAGGTTATGTGATCAAATAGGAATGAATATTTGTCCCTCTAACCACAACAAAGGTAAACTTTTTCATAAAAAAGAAAATTGGTAAAGAAAATGGTTTTAAGTTTGGATATTTTAAAAACAAAATAAAAACTTGAAATAACTTGCATATGAAAATTGGTTGTTCTTCAAATCATATATGCATTAAAGCAGCTGAAATAGATTTTTCTACTTAATTAGTAATTAAACTGTAGAGTCAGAACTAAATTCATTTAATTAAAAGGAAGTGGTTACTGAAAATAAAGAAATAGGAAGTGAACTTACTATCAAGATATTGCTCCAAATATAAAGCAGTCGTCATTTTGATTACTGTTAAAATATGTTACAAGGAACGGAATAAATTAGTGGACTTGAATTCACAACTACATCAGAATTAGTTGAATCACCAACATTCTTCAGACTTTTGACAGTTGGAGTTAATTTTGATCTCCAAACGACAGACAATACAGGTTCAGTTGCTGTGTCTGTCTGCCTACATAACACATAACACAAGCCAATAAAGACTCAAAAAGCAAAGTGATGAGCGTTTGACATTTGGTTTATGAATAAAAGTTGAGTATTAAAATCGTTACTATACAAAAAAATGAAACTACGGCAATCGTTGAAAGTTCTTCCCGTACCATAGTTTATTATAATTTATAGTATACTATCGCTTAATTTTTATTGTAGCTCAAAAAATGTTGCTTCAAAAAATGTTTATTTAATGCAACTGAAGTTTCAAAGAAACTTTGGGAGGTTGTCGACTCAGTCAAAGCGTAACAACTAACGATATAGTTTAGAGAGATTAGGTTAGATTATTGAAATGGCAAATCTACCATTTAGATATCTACCATGGTAGGTGTTTTAAGCTAAGTATGAATGAAGTTGATTGTAAGATGATTGTGGCGCGATCTTGTAGTCTTGTTACTGTCCAAGGCTGACACGTTCCTTAGATTTGACATGATATAGCCCAACAGCCGATGGCAACTAAGAGACCTACAGTTTAACGTGGAATCCGAACCATAGCTTCTGATTTCGAGTTGATTAGATTAGATTAG
The DNA here is from genome assembly GCA_023375725.1 of Nephotettix cincticeps. NCBI lineage: Eukaryota > Metazoa > Arthropoda > Insecta > Hemiptera > Cicadellidae > Nephotettix > Nephotettix cincticeps. The sequence goes on from CM041788.1 coordinate 53,724,941, forward strand.
ATTATTTGAAATGGCGACCATACCACAAGGTAGGTATTTAAAGCCATGTATGAATGAGGATTGAATGTAAGATGATTGTGGCGCGATCTTGTAGTCTTGTTACTGACTAAGGCTGATATGTTCCTTAGACAGGACTGTTAATTAATAGCCCAACAGCCGATGGCAACTAAGGGACCTACAGTTTAACGTGGAATCCGAACCACACCCTCTGAATTACGAATTGGTCTAATTATGAGAATGGTCTATGCGGATTAGCGTAGTATTCAATAGTGTGGACGCTAATCAACTCAAGAGAACACTACTAGAGAGGAATCTATCCGTTCACCTCTAACACTATCCCACCGACCACCGTTAACAACTATCCACAATTCGTGACCTCCAAGTAGTTGGATTACAGGACGTCGTCACCGACCTATACTCCAAGATGTCAGAACTACAAGGTCTCAAAAATTAAATAATAACACGTGCATCATAACTCCAAGGTTTCATATCTACAAGGGAAAATTACAGATGATCTTTATACACAAAAGAACTTAACCTCAAATTTAATTTAAATTCATTAGTTCGTACTAAATTGTATTCTATGCTCTAAAGGCAATGAAAGCAATTAGAAAGATAAAATTACCTTTTCTAAATTTTGAGTTTTTTTACAAAAGTCGGTAAATATTAGGCTTTGTAAGTCTTTATCACTTAAAACAATCGCCCAAATAATATATCCTAATGTTAAAGCACAAACTGTGAAATTATTGAATCACGTCTTCGGGACGTGTTTTGGTTGAGTATGACTGGAACTGGAAGATTTAATAATTGTGTTAAAAATGTTGAATTTGGGTTTACATTCCCAATGCAAACAAAGGATAATTCATATTGTCTTAAGGTACCTCTACAAATACCATATACAGACTCTGTTGCTGAGTTGGTTCAGAGATTGGTGACATCCTTCAAACTACCTGCTTACGTGGAAAATGGTAAGTTATTAATACAATACACCCGTGAGAATTGATTGTGATGGTTGAATACTTTGAAGCAAAACAAAGGTGACACTGACCACGGAGGCGGGTGTTATCACTACAGTACATGTGATGCGTTGGCTTAGCTATTGGGGTTGGTACGGACAGGTGGCGTTGGGAGGTTTATTGTTTTGTAAGTCAGTGACCTTTCACCAAATTGCACAGAATACAGACAGTAGCGCTAGAGACACGGGACTATGGTGACTCATAGTTTTCCCACTCCGCTTTTGAACATTACTGCTGTCCACATGGCTTCAACCCTGCATTCGGCAACTGGTGTGCTACTAACCGGTTTACAAACATCATTCGCGACTACTGGTTTAACAAACATTGACCTCCTAGAGTAATTTTAAATTTTTGCATTCTTTCAAAATCACGTCCGGATATGAGAAATCCGAATATGAGAGGGATTACTGTATTTCCAAAATCTTTCATGTTTTGATAGAAAACTTATTCATTGTATTGCTTGAAGCCACTGTAACAAACCAATTATTTGGTGTAAATTAAATTTATCTTTTGATTTTCAATCCTCATTCCATTTCTAACAAAATCAGTTGACCACAGGCTAATAATAACTGTATGGATAAAGAGGTTGGCTAAAAGACCTTAAACGACATCTTAAACTTGGCAGTATTCATAGCTCAGTGCTAGCGCGGAGGATTCACGTGCCGAAGGTTATGAGATTGATCCCCATCTGGGGACTCCACATTTTTGTTTATTGTTTTTGCAAGTTAGTCAAAGGTGTTTATGCTATATTAATTAAGATGTATTAAATCAGTTTTATTTAAACCGCATCAAGGTTTTCATTGAGTAATATGTTTTAATTTTTCTAATTAACTTATATATACATATCCAATCCAATACTATAATACGAGCAAGGTTTGTATATATATTTGCACATCGATCTCGAAAACGGCTCTAAGGAATTTCTTTAAATTTTGGAAATAACTAATTTCCGAGTAGAAAATAAGTTCTAGATAGGTCTAATGTCCAGGAAAATTCGGGTTTTCTTGTAATATTAAGTTTAAAATCTAAAAAATTAACATTACGCTTATGGAGAATCAAATGTAAACAATACAAATCAAAACACCTGTTTATAACCGTTTGATAGTTGTTGATTGAAGATGGTGATGAACAATATCTGAATAAAGGTTTTGCATAAATATTTATTTTATGTATGTAATAAATGCAAAATTTTCAGGTTACTAAACAATTTTAAAAACTAAAGGGTAAAATAAATGTGCGAAATAAAAGAAGAGAAAAGTATTTCCAAAATCTTCAGTGTTTTGATAGAAAACGTATTCATTGTATTGTTTGAAGCCACTTTAAAGCAAGCCTGTAGCCTTAACTGCCTTTCATTTAAGATTTTGTCTAGTCCCCAAATTAAAATAATTTTTTATCAAATAATTTTTTACCTATAATTTTTTCTTAAATAATATTTTTTTGTCTTGAATTGAATCGACTATCTTTAAATTGTTATGAGTTTACAACCAAATCATACAATCAAATTCATTCTTATCATTCTTGGTTATGATTTCAGATTTGGAAGAGGATCTCAAATCTTTTATTGAAAATGAAACCATTATCTTTCTTGATGAACAGGCTGAAAGTGCAATAGAGAAATCAAAATCAGATGACGTTGATGTCGAAGATGTGATTAAATACTGGGAACGGAGTTTTAAAGAAGTAAGTTCAGTTCCTTTATATTTATTAATTTATTCTCAACTAACTTAGATTCTGACAAATGTTATGTTGACAACATTTGTACTGAAAATGTTACTGACCTCAGTAAAATCTCATTGTGAAACTAAAAATCGAGACAATTTTGTTGATACCTCAAACGTTAGAAACGTGATATGAAAGATAAGTAGTGTTTGCAAAGAATGTCTTCATATACAAAAAGCGATAATAGTAACATTTTCAAGTGTTTGAAAAAGTACTACTTTACATAGCCTCATTCAGTACTGCCTATCATTGGATGTCAATCCAAAATTCAACAACTGTTCCTTTCTTTTTTCGGTGTTTTAAGGATTACTTAGTAAAATGCATTGTCTTACAGTACAAGAACAACATTAATGAAATCCATATTTTTGTAGAATTGGTCTTTACTTTAAAACTGTATTTTTGAGAAAAATATACTCTTTTCTAGTACACCAGAGTACTGGTAATCCGAACTAATAGGGATCGAACCCTGTTCAGATTACCGAGTTGTTCGGATTATCTGGAGTTGCAGTGCAAAGTTCATTAAAAGTACTAATAAAGTCCAAGATTTTAGACCCGAAAGATGTATTTAGAGTCTTGTCACAATTCACATATAGGTTTGTCTGCTACATGTTTTGCCTAAACGGTATCGTGTTCCTGCTGAGACGTTTTATCCTTTATGTACTCGTCATTAGAAATATAAAACACGACACACAAATTGACTAAAAAACCGAACAATTATAAAACAGTGCTGTCTGTAGACCTACTTTGTAGGTGAACACGGTCATCGCTGGAGATGAACTTGAATGTTCGAAAATTAGTTTGCCGAAAAGCTATAATAAAAGAGTAGGACCTTGAGAATCAAAACTATTGTGATGCACTGTGAGTGTAGTTAGACATCGTTACAGACTCTACGTTATCTAGAGCATCAGTGTTCTGCTATATACAAATGCTTAATGTTTATGTCATGTATGTCAAAAGACAATATTTGATTTATTATGTTCCAAAAAGTAACTTATTGTATATTTTTAACATTGTGTACGTGATAATGTAAAATTAGTGTTACCGTGCTGTAGATTAAAATGTTGTAATTGAGATTACATTTCTTTGTTTTTAATTTAAACTCAGTAACCTTTTTCTCGTCAGAGAATTCGGATTAGCTGGACTTTCTGATTACCGTGGTTCAGATTACTGGGACTATAGTGTACTTATTTTCTTAATTAATCTTGTTTGTATTTCATAGAATACCACTGAGTTTGGAGAAAAATCCGGAGCAAATGATGCTGAAGTTTTTTCTGCAGTTTATCACAAACTTGTGCATTCTCCGGCTTTGGAAACTATTCTTGAACAAGAACATTCCTACGCAATTGCTGTGTCTGAAATAATCTCGGAACGTGATAAACAAGTAGCTGAGCTGACAGAACGGTGAGGTTTAGATTGAAACAGTTTGAATTAAATACAACCTGTAAAACAATAATCTTTTTTGTCATGATAATTATGACTGCTCTCAACACCCTGAACACATTTTGGGTATAGTTCACTTTTAAGGACTACTGTTATATTAAGTAAAGTTAAAATAATTAACTGAGTATCCTGGACAAACATTATTTTATTTTAACGACATGTTTCAACCTTTAAAGAGTGAAATTACATAATTCCATTATATTTACAATTTCTCTAACAACTGGACACAATTATGTGATAGACAAACAGAGGAAATGTGCCGAGCTGTAGATGCTGTGAATGTGACCAGCACGGAAGCAGAAATCAACCAACTGGCTGGCCGTCACTTAGACCAGCAGAGTCTTATACATGCCCAGTGGGACAGCCAGGTATGTGTGTAATAACATAATTTAACCACTTACTATAACTCAAAAGTGCCGAACATCCTTCTGGTAAAAAGGTTATTACCAATCTGACTATTTGACTGTGGTTCAATATAACAATCATAACTTTTTTGTTGTAACACATGAAATTGTCAAATTTGTACCATTAAAGGCAGAGCAAATATAGCCTATCAAAACTTACTCACGATTAAATAGGAATATTTTTTAAATGAAACATACTGTAAGAAAATTATCTATTATTTTGGTAGTCCTAACACTGGTACCTAAGATACATTTGGGACACAAGTATTTTTACAATCTATATAAATAAAATTAGAGTTTTGTCTGTAAATTGCTCAGAATTATTCATTTTTTAGTTATTTTTACTTTTCGTGCGTTAGAGAAGCCGAAACCGGTCTTATCTCAATTTTTGTCTGTTTGTCTGTGACCCTCCAGAAGGCATTTTATGCCGTTTTCTCCGAAAAAAAACAGGAGAACTGATTACAATGAAACAGTAATTATTACATTCCAGAGAAGGTTTGTAAATGCTTGAAATCGCCTGCCACCCCTTGAAAAGTAAATAACGAGCATTTAAAAACCCACTTATACGCGATATTACTCACATTTTGAATCAGTTTTCAATGAATAACCTACTGGTAATAATCAGCTGTATTTGTACTTTAAAGATTTAAAAGAAATAAAAACAAACAGCTGTCAAATCAATATTAGTTAGGGTATATTGGTCGTTGACTTAACACTTATAACGTAACATAATTTTTAAAACACTAAGAGAAACATACGGTCAATTTGACCGTCACTGTGCTTTATTGGTGTTTAGTGTGTTTATTATTGTTTTTATGTATCATTTGGCAATCACATGAGTAACAAATGATGTTTTACAACATTTTATGACAAATCACATTTATTACGCAAAGATCATGTGACAGAAAAAATGAAACTCCACGCTTCAAGACGACCAGCTCTGGCCTCGGGAAAAAATCCGTATAGGATTGTTGCCCAAGGCCATATTTGTGGTCTTATAGTGGGTAATATAGATGTTATTTTACTTCTAGCAGGTGTTATTTTGTTTGTTGCATTTTACTACAGCCTTTTACCGATTATACATAGTGTAATCACTGGTATATTCGACCGACGATTGCCAGCTGGTAAGCGAAACGCGAGGTAAATCTGACCGACCGTAATCACACAATTCGTCCAATATGTACGACAACGTCCTGCCAATTAGTTGGAAATGACCAAATATTACGGAGAGGTGTTTGGGGGGAAGGTACTGGGGGTGACAGCCGTCAAGGTCAAGCAGTTTAGCCACTATTACGTAGTAAAATTACCGATCGGTCAATTTGACCGATGTTTCGTTTTAAGTGTTAAACCCATTTCGAAATCATACTATATTAAAAAGTTATTTTAACGTATAACTAATTATAATAATGGTATACATTTTCTAATCTATTTAATTGTAAAGTAATGTTAAATAATACAGCTGGGTATTAATTTATTTTTGTTGTATGATTTCTTTAGGATTTCAGGTTTACATTTTGGTATGATGATCTTTCTTCTTTAAACTGAATCCTACAACCCATACAAAGGACGGGCTTATTGCTAGTGGAAACATAAATTTAAAGTTTTCCATTTTCTAGTTATTTTGATCCTCTGTGTAGAAGTTAATCATAAGCTCACACAACATAAACATGCAGCTCACTACTGAACAGGTGACCCATCAACGTGGCTATAAGAATTTTTTTCCGTAATGTTCACTACTATAACACATTAAAACATGAATTTTTTTATAAAATCAATGCCACTTATTGTAAACTATTTATTTAGAGTATTTTCTGAGAGATCAAGATGTATTGCTGGTGAAAATATGAATTTTGGAAATAGTTAGAACCATAATACTACATCTTACATCTAACATCTTACTGTGCCAAATATTGGCACGTTTTGCACATTTATTTACGTCCGGTTCAAACACTGGTTGGCACTGAAAGGGTTTAAAAATTAAGTTCTATCATGGCGTCTTAAGTTTTTTCTCATTTTTATAGGTGGATGCTATTAAAGAAGCGCAGCGACGACATTACCGACAATGGCTGATGGACAAGCAGACATCAGCTACCACACCCATGTAAGAGCTACTAATATTGTTTTTTGTTTTTCTTGTCGTGCTTGCAAAATAATCCTAAACTAACCCATCAAGATCCAATTATGTTTTAATCTTACCTTTCCCTCAACTTTTTTTCAGATGTTAACTAGGGGTCTGCGGTACAGGAAATTATGAGGTCGGTACGGTACGGTACGGTACAAATTGTTGTACCTCGGTTCTCGGTACCAATTCGGTACGGTACGGTACACGAGAATAATGCCGCTATTTTAGGGGCTTCATTCCTGAAATATCTGGACACTTTTTTCAAACATTAGAACTGAAATATGGTAATAATCAAACATATGTTAGTACCAATCAAATGACAGGTGGCATCAAAGTTGAAAAAATTAACTACTCTAACTTGAGAAAATGTGAAAACATGACACTTTAACAAGTATCTTGTAAAGCAATGTTTTCATGCCATAATCAATGTTTTGTGTTCCATCCAGCAACTCGCCGCCGTCGGTGACTGCTAACCGATCGTTCAGCGATCTCATTGCCGACGCCCACCATCCAGTGATGCAAGAGAGCTTCACAATCCACCTCGGCTCACAGATGAAGCAGATGCACAACATCCGGCTGCTGTGCACTGACGTGCTTGACTTCTGTCACCTGCGGAGGAATACCACCGCGTGAGTTTTATGGCAAAACTAGATGGTGCCCACAGACTTCGCCCTGTATGACATTATAATTTTAAGAAAACTAAATAAGAGGCACGGACCATGAGCACCCATCTGAAGGCATGCGAGCAGCACTAAACAGTGAATCTTTCCTCTATAAAATCCCGGTTGTGTATCCATGTAAAGTTTTTAATTTGTACAAAATAAAGCAAAATGATGTAATCTTTACAAAAAACACTAAAAAAACTTAAATAGCCTATGTGAAGAATTATCTTTTAAATAGGTCCTTCACTACATAAAATAAAAGAAATAAACAAATCTATAAAATACAGCTGTTTGTAAAGTTTGACACATATAAACAAATAAATAGACATTATAAAACACATTCTCATTGTACACATTTTCTGTTTAAAACTTTAATCTATTATATTGTGATTCCTGTATTAAAAATGGGCTTACTATACAATTTTTTTAGTTTTTCTTAAAAAAATTTGAAATAAAACTGAGAAAAACTATACATACAGTATTTAGATGCCATTGAGAACTATTTTATGATTGCTTCTTTGGCTTGCTCAACGGTTATAATAAAAACTAGAGGTGTGCGGATATCCGAAAATTCGATTGTATTTAAAATATCCGGTAATAACCGATAAATATCCGAATTTTCGGATAGACTGTATATTTCAGCAATTTGAACAAAAACAACAAGTTTTTCATCGAGTTAATACCCACGAAAATTTTCCAGCAAAAATAATACTACTCCATTCTGATCGTCTACGTAGACGATCAATTGTTTAGTTATCGCATTCTCGACTACTCCGAGTTTGAGCAATACGATAAAGTGTTGCCAAATTTACATTTGGCCTATTTCGTCGTTTGATGTTCACATAACCAACAAATGTCCCACTTGTTTTCAATCTACATTTTCTCTTTGTTAAATGAATTTAAGTGTTATTAGTTTTACATTTTTAGATAATTTTAAGATGAATAACTAACTAGATTACGACGAGGTACCATAATTTCACGGGGTTCAATATTGTTACACAGCCGATCGGGGTATTTTATCTGCCAAATATTCCAACTCTGCGCCTGCGCACAGGCCTTTGTTTGATAGCAGCTGCACTGTCACTGCCCCTGCCGATACGCAGATAGCCGATGGCATCGAGCCAACGTAGTCTGTCAAATCTTGATTCTTTGTTAATGGTGATTTGTTTTTATCATTGTAATAAATAAAATAATTGAATCGTGAAATAAAATTGAGAATTAGTTGATGATTAGTAGAATGAATTGATGAATTAGTAGAAAGTTGATGTCATTTAATGGCGAATTATAAGGTTTCTGTTGATTTAATTTGTGATTACGCCATATTAAAATTTGTTACTGATACTTTTAAATGCAGTGAAGTAAACATTTTAGTTTTGTTGTTCATCCTATGAAGAATTTATGATTTTTTATGTACTATTTAATAATTTTGATAACGTTTTATTGATTTTTTTTCTTAATTTATTCTTAGATAAGTCTGATTTCACTTTGTTATTGCGAGTATCCGAATCCGAAAACTATCCGATCCGATCCGAATTTGAGCTATCCGATCCGAAAAAATAATTCACTATCCGCACACCTCTAATAAAAACAGCTGCAGTTTATACGAAGTTAAGGCAACATATGTTGGAATCCAAAACAAAATTATTTCCCCATAAGATTAACATGGGAATTTTGAAGGTGTATATTATAAGGTAGATATTTATGGGATTATTGTCACAAAAATTATTAGACTTTCCTATTTTAGGCCTAAAGAACTAATATACCAAATTTCAGCCTCCTAAGTAATTAGGAAGTGGGAGGATTAGTGATGAGTGAGTGAGTGAGGGCTTTGGTGTTTATATATACTGATAGTATTCAGTGATAAGGGAGGACTCTGTAATTAAACGGTCTTTAAATTATTATTTTTTTAATCAGACGGCTATTTTCCATCCCAGCCATAGGAATGTTAGATTCTGGAGGGTTAGCAGACACCAGCTAGACACGTCTTCTTGCAGACTATTGGAGGGGATAGGACTCGGACCGTGGAATGTCCTGTAATCCAGTTACTTGGAGGTCACGAATTGTAGATAGTTGTGAGTGATTGTTGGTGGGTGTTGTGTTCTCTTGTGTGGATTAACATCCACACTATTGAATACTACATTAATCCGCAAAGACCATACTCATAATTAGACTAGTTCATCATTCAGAGGCAGTGGTTTGAATTCCACGTTAAACTGTAGGTCCCTGATATATTTAATTGACTTTTGGACTATTAATTAACAGTTCAGTCTAAGCACATGCCAGCCAGCCTTAGTCAGTAACAAGACTACAACATTGTGCCACAATCATCTTACACTCATTTCTCATTCATACTTGGCTTAAAATACCTACCTGGGTAGGTTGCCATTTCATTTCAGTTAAAAGTATTAAGTATGATGGAAGGAAGAACATGACCTTATTCTCAGCAAAGTAAAAAGAGTCTAAACCAATCCAGATACGGACACAGGCCACGCAACACCCCAAAAGGATTCACACTCCAACTCAAGAACACCCAAGTCTCCCAGACAAGGAAAGGGTCTACCCCAGTAAGCTTTTAACTTTTCGTTTGAGCATACACGCCCAAGGACAGTGCATCTCCCCGCCTGCCACAAGATCATGCCAAGTAAACATACTTCCCCCAGGGCACCCCTCCCAGGTAGACAGTAAGGAGATACACTGCTCCCTGGAAATTCTGGTCAGACCGGGTGTTTAGGCTCAGCCAGGAGTCAAGAAGCCCCCTGGACAGACAAGAAAGACTCATGGTTATAGGAAGTCTGGCACATTACCAACATCAAACAAGGAATATAGCAAAATTTATGTTTAGTATAGTTATATGTCTCTGCTGTTATTATGAATGTCTGAATCCAAAAATTATCCAGTCTGAACCCTAACTATCCAAACCGAACTTGAGCTATGAGATCCAAAATACGTATTTACTATCAATACACCTCAATTTTTAATATCCTCATTTTTGATCTCTGAACTAGTAAAAGCAAGTCAGAGAACCGACCAGAGAGAAAATATTAGTCTTTCTTATGACTTTATTTTTTCTTGAGACACACGATAAGAAAACTTAACTAGCCAACATTGCTGGGGTCTCCAAATTCTGTGACATCTGACAGTGATATTGGAAATTGACTCGCGCTTGTGTGGTGTTCAGAACGCAGCCACAGCGACTTCAGACTGCGCTGGCTCTCTACTCCAATGACTTGTGCGGACTGGTGCTACTATCTGACACCCACCTTGGGAGTTACTCCGCCTCTGGCATATCTAAAGGTAGAATACTAATTACTCGAACATCAATAAGTAATTAGGTTAGATATAATATTGTGGAAATGCGGTCATTTTGAGATATTTTATAACGTAAAGGAATCAGTGGTTTACACTGTCCACAAAAAAGACCTCTGTGAAATTTTATCTTAAAAGACAACTGAAATTGTAGATAAAAATATTTTAGGTACTTTTGCAACATTTTTTACAATTTTTGTACATTTTTGGAAAATATTTTTCCTGGAAGACGGATGTTTCTTAAGTTTTACATGAATACAGTAGTAGATAGGTTTCAAAACTGCATTGCAATTCATTTCTGCTTAAAGAAATTTCATCGGTCAAAAGAAATTTAATAACAGTTAAAATGCGAGTTTCATCTCAAGTACTTTCAAAATTTCAGATGCAACCGCTAAAAAGAATCTTCGACCCTAAAAATAAAATATTGTAATAATAATACACTCAAAAACAAAATAGAAAAAATGTATATCTACTTATACATTATTGTACATGTGTATACAAATACACACATACTCATGATAACAGATTAAATTAAATGGCTTTAGTGTAAGCCGCAATATAAATGAATCAATTCAATATAAAATAATAAAGTAAATAATTATAATAATCAAAATATTTAACTAAATAATATTATTAACACAGTGGCTAACTCATCTGACTAAATAAAATTCAACAGAGAATTGAGATTAAATAAATGAATTTCAAATTGATAATGAAACATATTTGTTAAATATCATAGCTAACAATGGATAATTTAAAAAGAAAGAAGAAGATTCCTTACACCAAATTTTAAAAATTAATTTCCTCTATCAACCCCCATCTCTTTGCCCATGCATGCCTTAAATAACATCCTAGAACCCGCCAATCTTTGCCATTTAAATATTAAAAAACTGTTCTCTCTTTAAATATGAATGTTTCGGCCAAAACTTTCTTATACTTTTTAAAACCAGACATTTTGCCCGAAAGCGATAAGCCGTTTTATATTCGTTAAGATTGTATGAAGAACAAATGTAGCCTAATTTTGATTTTCCATCCAAGGTTTGAAATTTAGATTTATTAATTCAGCACGAGCTTTTATTATCCAGGAAACAATCACAAGATCAAGGTCATTATTGAGGAATGATTGCTCGCTGAGATTGAGACAAAGGTTCAGATACTGTTGATGATAATGGCTCGTCAATGCTCCCGCATTCCTTCGCATTCTTGCTGTCAATCGGTTCTCTCTATCCCTAGTAACTCCATTAGTTTTGATTTTAAATAAAACAAACTGTCTGCTCTAAATTTTAATGTCCCTTTCGCTCACACATTAGTAATATTTTTTGTACCAGAATAACTTCTTATATATTATCTGTTTTGTTAACAAACGAAACAGTCTTTTTTCTGACAATGATAAAACTTTTATTATGAAATCAATATGTATGATTGATTCATGTGTATGATGAATGTGATGACACATTGATCATACAATGGTCAATGTGTATTATAATGTGAATGATATTAATAAAAAGAACCGCTTTGTTGTTGACTACGTTATAAATTGTAAACTTTCAATAAAATTAAAAACAACTTTTTAACACGTTTTAATGTCTACGATTTTTATGCAGCTTTTGAGTATTACGGTATTTATATGCTGTTTGTAGCACTAATATTGCAGGTGCTGTCTATCATTATCTATGCGATGTGGATGGTTTTATATATTCACCAGAGTCCTGGTAATCTGAACTAATTGGGACCGAACCCTGTTCGTATTACTGAGTTCTTTGGATTATCCGGAAGTGCAGTGTAAAGTAGATTAAAAGTACTAATAAAATCTATTATTTTAAACCCGAATGATGTATTTAAGCAATTAACTTCCGTCTTAGCACAGTTCACATATAGGTTTGTCCACTACATATTATTTGTAATACATTCTAGAATGAGATGTATATGTATCGTTATTGTATAAACACAAACTAAATTACACATAAACGAACGAAAAATCTATTATTGTCGGTATGTTTTACGTATCACTGTCTTATTTATCGTTAAATGTTATATACCGAGAAATGTATAAAAAGTAAATAAATTATAAAAACTCTTTGAGTGTATAGACTAGATAATATCTTAAAATTTTAAGCTAACACAATGATTTTGTTAAAAATTGTATAATTTCTTTGTACGTCAAATACGAAATAGTTATTATTATGTTTCAGAATAATTATTGTATATTATCATGTGTATCAAAATCTAATAATTATGTAGCAGTGCTGGAGATATAAATATTAAGTACAATGCTTCATTTTTATTAAAATCATAATCTTTTATAGGTGTATACCAAAGTTTTACGTTGTTATACTTTTTTGTGTTTTACTATATCTCTTTTTTATATCCTGTTATATTTTCTGATTATCAGTTAATAGATTATCCACTCATTAGATAAAACTTTATGATTATTTGTTGCTGTTATTTTTTCAACTAACTTTTATCAATGGCTATGTTGTAAATTAAAGATAGATCCTTACATAAAAGTAATGCGATGTAATCTTATAATTAGGAAGATTTTTCAATATCTTATAGATTTCAACAAATTAACAATAGATTCACAGCAAAAAATGCATTTTTTGAAAACTATTTATTTTAAAATTAAGATCAGAAATTATTGCATTGAAAAATTAAAATGCGAAAATCTTTCTTATGGCCTGCTCACAATCTAAGATCAATACTCTAACAAACCTAAACTTAATTTCTGTTCAAATTAAATGACATGTTTTTATTATACTTCCTAAATAATTTAGTGTTAAAGACAGGAAATTATAGCACCTAAAAACTAAAAATATGTATGTTTATTGATATTAATAACCCTTTCCTTAGACGGATCTGACTTAATGGGCCAGAATGTTACCCCTGAGCTACCGTGTCAGTTATTAATTTCTTACTTATTTTTCGAGGTCAATTAAATGCTATAAAACTCAAGAAAATCCTCTGAATAGTAAAGAACAGTTAATAAATTAGGAAGTTTAATTTCAGTAGACACACTGTTACCTCTTTAACTTATGTTGTAGATTTCATCAACGTTTGCCAAAGCAGCACCGAGTTTCATTTCAGCAATGTAGAAGACCAGATAGAGAAGGTGAAGGCAGAAGTGAAAGAGGGAGTTGCCTGGAGGAAGAATCACATGGCGAGGGAGTCTACACAGCATCTGCTGACTCTCACCTCGTCTGAACAACAGGTTAGTCTTATTTGTTATTTATATCTTGTATTTTGTAATAGACACGTTTGAAAATGAAATTTCTTGTGATTGTAAACCACAGTAGAGTCCCAACACCTTTTAGGGGGACTCAACACATTTTTCCTACATTCCTCACCTATACCATTTAAAAATCTATAGTTTCATCAATTTTTTAATCTCGCCCCTTTCCTACTAGTTAAAAGATTTGTTAGACATTATTATGTCATACATTATTATAGACAAATTATGTATAGGTCTCTTGTTTAGAAATTCAGTTGAGTGTTGAAAATCCAAACATAAAAAATCTGATCTTCTCCATAGGACTGTGTTTAATTAATCGGCTCGAAAACAACAGATGTTAAAAATTTTTGTGGGAGAAACTGCTTGTTGATAATGAAGGCAGTGACAGTAATGTAGAAAATCCAGCAGACGACGATTCAGTCCCTTTAAGTTCTGAAGCTTGTACAGTGTTAGAGACAGTGATGTCTCGGTACAAAACACAGTCTGAATGTAGTCAAGGTTAAAGGTCATCTTGCTGCTTTAGCGAATGAAGGATCTGGCTGGCAGAAAATGTGTATCGAAGCTAACACAACCAAAGATTAGATTAGATTGATGTAAAATAGAATAACTACTGTTTACTGAAAGTGGTTTTGTATAGTTAGATTTAGAGTACAACAATTGTTTTTTATTAGGCCTACTGTTGCCAAACATTTCATTAGTATTTTGTTCGTTTCCATAAAAATTTGTTTACAGGAACAAACTTAATATACATAAGTACAAAATAGATATTTGTGTAACAAGAGTGCAAAGGATATCTTATTGCACAAGAGATTCATACTTTGCCGCACGAAGGGTTGTGAGTCCTGAGAACTATCAAGGGCTGCCATGTACTGTTTGCGTTGTATTAACACAATGTGCCTTTTATCGTGGGGTTAGAGGAAAAAATAGTTTTGTTTTATTTACTGTATTTTTAAACTTTGTTGTTAATGCTGTAGGCCTAATTATTTGTTTAAGAGGCAATTATTGGTTATATTTGAAAATCTGAACAAATCTTTAATCTGAAATATCTACAGTCCCGATTTTTTTGTTTTTTCCTGCAGTTTCCTCTTTTTGAAACCAATGATTCAACATCATTGGTTTCAAAATCAAAGTTTATTTTGAATATAATTAATGTTTTAACTATGTATTTTCTTTCAGTCGCGGAGGAGCGGCACCAAGAACCTGCAGACTGGAGATGTCTACCTCACACACCACTCTAACTTGGCTGAGGTCCACGTCGTGTTCCACATGATAGTAGACGACTCCTTGAGATCAAGTGAGTATAACCCTACAACTACCTTAACTGAATGATAAAATCATCATGCAATCATTTTTAACTAAACTGTCGGTATTTACTTCCCTGTGGGAAATAGGCTAGATAATGGATATGTTAAAGGAAATGTTTTCAGTTCCTCTAAACAGCTGTCGTTATAGCCATATGACTTCACAAAGCATTTGACGTCACTGTTTCAAATTTTGATCTTGCAAATTGCCAACACTCCCCCAGAGTTAAGACATATCCATGTCAAAAACACAAAACCTGCCCCCCTAAACCAAATTCAATAGTAAAAGAAGCAACACAGATGTCCACTGCAATCCCAATCAAGCCTACAAATGCTGTCAACTTCCACCCAAGCTAGTCACCGTTTAATTTGGGTGGACTCTCCAACCGCTGCACCACATATTTGCAATTCAAATTGGGATTGCTCTTGGTGGGGATTTGGACCCACGTAATCCCGTTTGATTTAAATGTTTCACTGGTCAGTGACATGCCTCAACTGGTTATGCGTATCAAGTCTGAAAAAGCATTCAAGTAGCTATAAAGCATACTCTAGCGGCAAAGCAGTGCACTTCATGAGTTAGTTCCAGCATTAGCTTACAGGTGGTGTTGAGTCGGTTGAATGGCTGGTGTCCATCGTGAAAGTGACTATCACCAGTTGGGTTAATAGTTAGTGATTTAAAATCACTCCCAGTGGTTCAACTCTAAATCAAATCAATTGGTAAATTAACAAAAAAATTTATAACAATCATATTGCAGATACATCCCAGCTATATCCCAATCCTTGCTGAATTGCTCCTTGAATCCTTGCTGTGCATTATATTTTCAATGTAAATTTTTATTTGCTTGGTCTAAAATATAATAAGTTACTAGCCATGGTGGGAGTTTTCTGAGTTCGTCCATCCCATTAGTGAATAGTACCTGGTGACCGAGCTTTGCTCGGATAGAATAAGACATGTATTATATAATTTCATTAGAAAAATTTAAACACATTTATTGCTCAATGAAAACATTTATGTGGTTTAAATAAAACCGATTTAATACACCTTAATTAATATAGCATAAACACTGAACAAAAATATAATGCCCCGGAAGGGGATCGATCTCACATCCTTCGACACGTGAAACCTAAGCGCTAGCACTGAGCTGCAGCGTCGGCCAAGTCTGGGCCATCGTTAAGGGTTTTTGGCCAACCTCAATTAATTGTTTTAGCTGATCTTATACTGTATTTAATTATGCATACAGTTATTATTAGCCTGTGATCAACTGATTTTGTTAGAAAAGGAATGAGGATTGAAAAGCAAAAGAGAAATTTAATTTACACCAATTGATTGATTTGTTAGTGGCTTCAAGCAATAGAATGAATATGTTTTCTATCAAAACACTAAAGATTTTGGAAATAATTTTCTCTGCTTTTATTTCGCACAGTTATTTTACCCTTTAGTTTTTGTTTTTACAAATTGTTTAGTAATTTGATAATTTTTCATTTTTACATAAAATAAATATGTATGCAAAACCTCTATTAACATATTGTTCACCGCCTCCTTCAATCAACAACAGAACTGTCAAACAGTTATTAACAGATGTTTTGATTTGTATCGTTTACATTTTGATTCTTTATAAGCGTAATGTTAATTTTTTAGATATTAAACTTAATGTTACAAGAAAACTGGAATTTTCCTGGACATTAGACCTATTTAGAACTTATTTTCTACTCAGAAATTAGTTATTTCCAAAATTTAAAGAGATTCGTTAGAGCCGTTTTCGAGATCCGTGTGCAAGTGTATATTATATACTGACTTGACTTGACATTTGTTATATTACTTTCTTGATATTACATTATTATTATTACTTACACTGTGTTATTTTATTTATGAGCATTTTGCACTTGTGTTAGTGTTGACCTATTTTCTCCTTACATTGGATGCAGGTGAAATAAACTCGAGACACCCGGCCATTCTTGGACTACGCAACATTCTCAAGACTGCATGTTCGTGTGACGTCACAACTCTGACTGTACCAGTGCTGCTGACACACGAGATGTCTGAGGTAAACAGCAAACAGGTGAAATAGCTGCTGTTGTTTTCAACAGCAGGTAACAGATGCGTGCACATCAGTTACCTCTCCGCGTGAGTTATCACCCAAAATAAACTGTGACCGGCATGGGTGGAAATCGGCAGCATTTGTAGGTATTTGTTTTGCTTCTTTTATGATTGTATGGTTAAAAGGGAGTATTTTTTTGTTTATGAACACAAAAATTTATCATATTAACTGATTGATCATATAATACTGTGTTCCTAAGAGGAAATTAGAGGACGAGAAATAAAATTTAGAGAGGGAATTTTTTAACCAACATACAAGGGATTCAGATAAGCCGGATTATTCGGATAAACTGGACTTTGCTGTACTATCTTTGCCAAAACATCTCAGCTACATTGTTTTAATTCTGTCAAATATTTATTCAGATATTTTATGTTTCGTCATGGATATACCTAAGCTCTGGCGGGGGGAGAGTTGTTAGAAGATTTGTGTAGCGCTAAAATTTATAACACAAAAAGTGCAGCAGAAGTGTTTGGATTCCGTTTCCATAGAAACTACCAGAGCTATTGTGTTGAATCTTTGGTTATACGAACAGCTGTTTAGATAAACTGAAAACATTCCCTTTAGACGTATCCATAATCTAACCATAATCCATAATCTGTCTAAGGAACATGTCAGCCTTAGTCAGTAACAAGACTACAAGATCGCGCCACAATCATCTTACATTCAATCCTGATTCATACTTGACTTAAATACCTACCTTGTGTATGGTCGCCATTTCAAATAATCTAATCTAATCTAACCTATTTCCCACAGAGAAGTAAATACTAACTTTTAAAATGGAATATCAATAATCATTTTTGCCCCGGAAATACAAAAACTGTCTCAAAATAATTTTTCCCAAATTTTTATTATACCATTTGCAAGATAGATCCAGTCTGAGGATGTTCAAGGGTTTATTTTCATGATGCTTTCTCGAATATTAACACAGTTCTATGTTTATTACAGGAAATGACTGTTGCTTGGTGTAACAAGCGAGCGGAGCTTGTGTTCAAGTGTGTCAAGGGCTTCATGATAGAGATGGCATCTTGGGGAGGATCAGACCTTAAAAATCTTCAGTTCTTGGTCCCTAAGGTAGCTCATAAATAATAAATTATGTTACATCCCACTGAACTAACACACATGTAGCGCCTATTTTCTTAGTAGGCTAAAGTGGCTGTTACCTAGGGTGGTAAATTTTTTGAGGGATGGGAAATCGTGGCAATTTTTAATTTTTAGACAAATTAACTTAAAATATTGCAAACCTGTCAATTTTACTGATTAAAGTATACCGATAATGTGCTGCTGCCATTTAAATCATTCTACTGAATACAATGGGGTGGGATTTTTTGAAAATGTACTGTTCCCTAAGAAAGGTCATAACAAGTTTAATTGAAGAGATATCAATATACAGTACAACCTCGATAATCCGGCCTTTGAAAATCCGGACCCTCCATAATTCAGCCGACCATAACGCTCATTACGCATTGGGTGGTTTCAGCCGTAGCGGTAATCTCGCTGTCGCTGCCATTGAGCAGTCGCCTGAAAGATTAATTTGAAGTTTACACACTGGGCGGCTGAAATGCCGCATGGTCATATTGCTGTCGTCAGTTTTTCTGCTGCCTTTCGGTACGCAGTGGTGAATGTTACCAGATGCAAGTCTACAAATTTGGTGGTTTTATTGCTGTCGCCGCTAGTTGCTGCGGCAAAATTACCGCCACGGCAGAAGTCGCCCAATGTGTGATGAGCGTATTACACTAAAACCTTGTTTATCCGAATTTGATGGACCAGGGACATTTCGTATAAGCAAATTTTCAGATAAACCATTTTATTGATTTTTGGAAGAAAAAGCTAAATAAACGCTTTTGGGTTTTTCTATAGCGGCCAAAAACGCCGCGCAGTTACCGGCCGAAAACGCCACGCAGTACCGGCCGAAAACACCGCGCAGTTACCGGCCAAAAACGCCACGCAGTGCCAGCCGAATACAGGCTGCGCCGTTTAGGTTGTCGCAAAAGGGCGCTGTACTTTTCCAGCAACATTTTTTTATTTTTCTCTTTGATCCATTTTGGATAAACCGGAATGTTGGATAAGCGAGTACCGGATAAATGAGGTTTTAGTGTATTTCAAATTTTAAAAGTTTTAAACTGTCTCTAATCCGGCATTTCCGTGAATCCGGCCTGCTCCCTCCTGTTCAGGCTGGATTTTCGAGGTTGTACTAGGCCTATATATTTCTTTAATTGAAGAAAATAATTTTTTTTCTAGTACTATTGTGTTTATAATACGAATAAGTTCTATTTTTCATAAAATGAAGTTGAACTAAAAAATGTTTAGAATTTTTTATAATTTTTTGTTTGAAGTTCTATAAGTACAGTAGAACATCCCATATCCGACCTCCCGATAACTGACCGTTCCATCCGTCTGTTGTTTATCTATTTATCCCACGCTCCCTTTGTTGCCGAGCTTGACAAAACATGAAAGACTTTCTTCGTTTGCGTATAAGTATTATTATTTTTCAGTTATTATGCATGTCTTCATGTTTTAATTGATGTAATATAGGTATGTTAACCCTTTAAAGAGTAATGATGTTTTAAAACGTCACTATCTCAGAGCTGGTAAGGAGTAAGGGGAAAAAATCAAATCACAGCTCAAAGAAAGTAGTAAAATATTTTTTTTCATAAATTTTATTGCAGTTTACTATAAATATAGCAGAAAATGTGTATTACGTTCGAAATACCCTAAAATGATCATTTTAGAACTGTTTCCTTATAAAAGTCTTCAAAACATGAAAGTACGCATAACGCCATTGCTCTGAAAGGTTACGTCTTTTCTCTTTGTGAAGTATGCTCTTAAACTTGACGCGGAGAAAAATTATTCACAGGCTTTTATTTACCGCCAAAAATTCAACCGTCACCTTTTGCGCCGAAACGTCACCCCACGGCCGCTGTCTTTCCTGCCGCAGCCACCATCATATAATACCCCCTCCCCCTCAGATTACCTACCAAATACACCAATACACACGTGCCGCATAACTAAATGTCATTAATTATTGATTTATGACTTAAGAATCAATCTATATCACATTATAAATATATATAAATTTGTGCAAATTTCGTCAAATGACGTTTTAAAACGTCACCACTCCTTTTTGAGTAAACATAAAAAGAAATTTTAAAACGTCAATACTATTTTGATGCAAAATATGGTACTCGTTTATTTACTCGTTAGGCTTATTACAGTCATGTATATATAGTTTTCTTATTTATTATTTTAAGAAGAGCTGCATAAAAAAATACAAAGTTCAAAAGCTCTGCCACTCTGAGGGTTAAAGCCTTATTTTCATTAAAAATGTTTTTTTAAAGACTGAAATCTGGATAGTGATAATTAATTAATATAAAGTTACTTTCCAAAAATAATGTGTTGAATTATCTAGTATTTTCAATTGTCTCCAAATCAGTCAATGAAAAATGTAAAAATGTAGGTAAAATATAAAAATGTAGGTTTCAAACATTGGAAGAGTTTATTTTCAAGTTCTAAGACAAATAGCTTTGTTACGTCTTGATTCTTCTCTGTAGATTCAAACTTTGGTTAACCCTTAAAGCGTTACTGAAAATCCTACTGTACTCATTTAGTGTAAATAATCAAAATATTATTTTCCCAATTTTTTAAATTTAGCTTGAATAAAGTAAAAAACTGAGATTTGTTTCATTTATATTTATTGAATATTTTAAGACTATTTTTTAAGTATTAAAAAAGTAATTTTTTTTATCTGGATGAGCTATTTTTCAGTTCTTAACAACAGTTCAGGATGCAATAATGAATACATTTGAGTTAATAATAACTAGTTAATAGATCCTACTCTTTAAATTCATTCACACGATATACACTATTTACTGCTAAAACACAATGAAAATTAATTGATTCATGTCAACAAACAAGGTTGAAGTGAAAACAGCTGGCCATAATGACTTAGGTTTATAAGCGAAAAAATCAGACTGGGGGCAGAAGAATACCGTACGCTGTTTCCATATTGGTTTTGTGAGTGCATTGAAGCAAAAGCAACATCACCACACACTCTATCGGTTGTTTCGCGTATTACAGTGCAGTAATTGTGGCTAAATGATTGGTCGATCTATAGGCGACAGTCGTGACTGGCAGACGTACTGTGCTGTGTGTGGCGCTAGCTATCCGGTAAAGGTTAATTCATCAGCAATTTTGGAATCACTTGAAAATTTTATTTTGGTTAATTATAGTGATTTGGAGGGTATTTTACAATGAAAAAGATATTTTCTGTTTAAGCAGGCTTAACTTAAATAAATAACTATTATTAGTTTTCACTAATAGTATCCATGTTTACAGGGTATTTCAGAAGATGTGTTTGCGAGCCTTGCAGCAATGCTTCCAAGCATTTTCCGAGTTTCTAATCCTCTAGTCTTCAAAGTGGCCCCTCCAGCTCAAACGCCCAACACAAAAACAGATAGAAAAGATAAAAATAACAAATCCCATAAATAAACAGTAAATATCCAGCTAAATGAGGATCGATTGAAGTCTCTATAATAACAAAGTATAAAGGTAAATTTAAATTATACATCTAGCAAGTTTATGCTAAAATTAATTGATAAAGAATTATCTAATCAGTAAAACTATTGTGATTCAACTAAAATCACCAATAAGTATTTTTTTACTTACCAGTTTGCATTGCTTTGTACTAATTTTAAAATATAATGTTTACTTTTCATCTGTACTCTGGTGGATGAAATAATTTATAACGTTTACATTGAATCTAATACGGGAAGCAGAAGTTGATTGTAAGGGTTTTCCAAGATTCAGTTGATTTCTATTAAGTCCACAGTGAGTGTAGCTGAATAGAATCATTTCGTTAGTTGATACAAAAATAATTTTAGTTTTATTAATAACTCAGAAATTTAAAACTAACCCAGCAATGGTCGAATTCACTTGTGTTATGTGAATGGTCGAGATGTGAGCTCACCTTTTGAAACGTCTTGTTAACAATTTATATTTTACCAATTTAAAACAAATTATATCATGCCACTTTTAATTATATACAAAACTAAAAATAATTAACTTCACAATAAAATAAAATCAAAACTCTCAAACTATGAACTTTGTTATAAATTAATTTAACTTTTTTCAATTAATTGTTTAAAACACAGGACGCTATTAAAAAACATTTTGCTTATACTCATTGTATTGTAACAACAAAAATGTTTTGTAGAAACTTATGAAAAGTGAGTGCTGCGCTCACCTCTCAACCATCTCCGAGTTAAAGCTTTGTTTAGTATTTTTATTAAATTGTATAATCACATCCTTAAATGTCATTATGTTATATTACAATAATGTCAACAATTACCTCTACTGTATTATTTAAGAGTGCTATATTTATTCTTTATATTCACTGAAGTTTCGAATTGATATCCAATACTTATGATCTGTGATTTATCAATCTTCTAATATTAATTTGTAGTAATCATTTGTCCTTATCGTAAATGGCAATTTTGTTTATAATTTTATTTTATAATCTGATCTACAATATGCATAAATATGATACCTCTCTATGTTTAAATATTTGTTATTGTGTAGTTTAAATATAATTTGCATACTGTTAAGTAATGTGTGTAAATGTATTTTTTTTATTATTACAAGAAAATAAATAGTTTATTGTTACATAAAATAATTTAATCTCCCTACCCACTGTTCTCTTTTCTTCACATATGTTTATTGCCCTCTGGTAAATCTTGTATTCTTGATCAGGGATGTTTACTTTCTCCCACCTAAAGGAGAAAGTACTAGTATAAGGAGAAAGTAACAGTATACGGAGAAAGTACTAGTATAAGGAGAAAGTACTAGCATAAGGAGAAAGTACTAGTATAAGGAGAAAGTAATAGTATATGGAGAAAGAATTGTTTTTAACTTTTGAATTTTAGTTTTAGTGGATATGTATTGAGGTCCCCTAAACCCCCAAAAAAATGGTTTTCGAAGTGATGTGTGTGTGAATTTATTCAGATCCACCCTCTTCAGCAAGTTCAGTTCTTCAAAATGGTCAATAATGGTCATAAAGTTATGGACGATTAATTTTGTTATTTTACCGCGAAACAATACATTTCGAAAATAATTTGACATCACCATTAACACCATCTGAAATAACTTAACAAAGTTTTTTTAATACAGTCTGTTTCATCCAGATCAGGTTAAAAAAATTAATAACAGTTAAAATTTGAGTTTCATCACGAGCACCTTCAAAGTATCAGATGCAACCGCAGTACTGTACGGTACTTATAATTCGCTGACGATGATTGTGTATTAAATGAACACACACCTCAAAAAAGTATTATTTTTTTAATTGGAGTGTATTTTTCTGATCTAAAACTAATAAAAATTGTGATGATGTTTTTCAGACTTTATTATACGGTAGGGTTTTAATTTTTTTTATCAATTTAAAAACTTAAAATGCCTCCGATATTTTGCTGTTATTCACTGTATATTAATAATACAGTATGCTGTTTGGGGCTCTGATATTGGAGGCGCTATTTTCTAAGTGACGTGGGCATCTATATCCTGTTATTTTCAGATTATCTGGATTTTCGACTATACCTAGTCGGACTCCACCACATTGATCTGGATAAAACTGACTTTACTGTACTCATAATTGTTAGACTGTGACAAATGGTCATAGGAAAAAGTTAATTTATTGTTATTTATGTTTTCCCAGTTTCAAGAACAGAAATTATATATATTTTTTTTACCTTTGGTAGTTGCTTAAGTTCTTGAGTAGTTGGTTGTCTTGATGTGCATTTCGCCTCTCTTGTGGCATCATCAGAATATTTAATATTTAAAATAAAAACACATACGGCACCTTAATTAAGTGATAAAAAATATATTAATAAAAAAAATTTATATATTTTATCACTTAATTAAGGTGCCATATGTGTTTTAGCGAATTTCCCATAGGGAAGAAGCTATTACCGTAGGTCTTATGGCGAGACTTAAGCCCGGGACCATTTTATTTTTTCTTCTTTAGGTACCCAGAGTCCAAAAAAAAATAGTCGTTAAAATATATATATATATATATATATATATATATATATATATATATATATATGTGTGTGTGTGTGTGTGTGTGTGTCTGTGAACACGATAACTCTCGTAAAATGGTCCGATCAAGACCAAATTTGGTAGAGACGTGTATTTCTACAAATGCTCGGACGAGTTTGTAAACCAGACATATCGGTCAATGGGAACGGGTAGTTTGGGGGGGTTTGTACCCCAAAATGGGGTTTTTTGCGTTTTTCACATGTAATTTTTAAAAATTTCTAATTTTATATTTCACCATTGGAATTAGCTTAAAAAACTACACAATTAAGTTCCTTAAAGTTATTCTCTATCTCCAACGGTTACCGAGATATTAAAAATCTAAACACAGTATGTTGTATTGTGGGGCTCCAATGTTAATCTTATGGAGGATAGGGAAAAATTGAAAAATTAATATTTCCCACATTAATCAATATTTTTGGATGAAACTTGGTATTTAGCTTCATGTGGTTGAGGTCTATCTATTTTAGCTTAAAAATCATAGTTTATGTGTTTATTATGGCAGCAAACCTGTATACTCTTTTCCCATATTAATCATATAGTGAATAGGCAAACTCTTTTATTTATGGACAGATGTTGATGAAAGTTGATATAAATGCTCAAAAAAATTATTGTTTACGCTAGAAACACTTACTTTCAGCATTCCTCACAGCAGCAAACCTGCATACTCTTTCCCATGTTAATCTATGGAGAATAGGCAAATAATACTCATATTTATTGACAGATAATGATCAAACTAGTCATTTATTATTATTATGTTATTGATTTGGAAATTCTCTGAGTACGCAGGTCTGCTGCGACGGGGGTATTTTATTTTAAATATTAAATATTCTGATGATGCCACAAGAGTGGCGAAATGCGCATCAAGACTATAAACTACTCAAGAACTTAGGCAACTACCAAAGGTAAAAAAAATAATTTATTGTCTTTTGTTAACCCAGTACACTGTCTAAGTGTGCCCTAAATGTTACTTTTATGGAAAAAAATTTCCTTGGCCATTTTGTTAAGCTATAAAATCAACTTAATACTTGTATGTACCATATGGTTACATCACCTAATAAAACCCAGTCAGAAGTTTTTTACTTCCTCTGGAGTGGGGGAGGGGGGTTTGAGCCACTTTCAAAGATCTTTTATTTTATTGTAAAAGAATACAATAAATATTTGTGGGCTGATAATTTTCAAATGTTATTTCAATAAAATATATGAGGAATCAAAAATTTTTATTTAAAATGTTCTCTCAAAAAAGAGAAAATTATATATTAGTTCATTTATACCATCTATCACATAAATTTAAAAAAAATGTTATTTTATGCAAATTTAGAAAAATTTTAATTGAGCTTTTTCAAGGAAATCAGTATAAAAAAAGTTTAAAACTTGTATTTTTAAATATTTTGCGGATATGGAAGGAATAAAGATTAAGTTTACTAAGCAAATTTATAAAAGACTTAATAATAGTGATGAACATTTTATTTATGTCTCACTTACAGCACAATAGTATGTTTCTCTGAAAAATATTTTCCAACACAAACCTATTTTAGAGTTTGAATTTATACCACAATTGCATAAATTAAGTAAAATAGCAATGTATGCTTTCATGTCAATTTTAATTGGTGGAAAATCACCAAATTAATTTTAACCCTAAATCATGCATGAAATGTGCTGGATATTTTCCATGCGTTTTTATTTACATCAATAAACTATTCTAGGGAAAGTCCATCCATAAATTTATCATATTACTGGTAGAAATTTGTTTACCACCCTTCAACCCTTAGTCTGTGACAAGTTTTGCCACAACAAAAATGTAATTGATGTTTAATCGAGTGTTTAATATTTGTATTTACAACAGAGCAGGAATCAATAACTCATGCATATCGGTGGGAACTGGGAACTTGCTTGGCGCAGGTCTAGGGCTCCGGGCCGGTGATGCGATATGCGATATAATCGTATCTAACTATCGATATAGGTAACAGTTCGATGCGATATATTGGAACCGATGCGTATAACGAACGTTTCAGAAATCTCCACTACATCTAAGTCTTAAGTCTTTGGAGGTGTTGTCCTTGGGTTAGTATAAATGTAAATATCACATTTAAAACGTCCAAAAAGTACACAGTTTTCCACGAAGCAGCTGTTTTGTATTTTTTTAATGTTTATTTTCTAAAAAACGGCTAAACGTAAAACTTAAATTTTGGTATAATTTCCATTAATAGTTAGTATAACTTATAGAAAAATCTTAAATTGTGTCAATGTAAAAATTTAAAATTGAGTCAAATAAAAATCATTTGAAAACTGGAATTCTCACCAAAAAAAATTTAAACCCATAGTATTTATGGTTCATTTTCAAAAACTAACGAAACCTCATTTTTGAAAATGACATTGTAACTAAAAAATACATAACTGGTTTCAAACTGCCATATGTTCAAGGGAAAGTTTGTCCGTGAACCATAACCTCTCTTAATTATTTATTTACTAGCAGTAAGCCCGTCCTTTGTACGGGTTGTAGGATTCAGTGTAATGAAGAAAGACTAACATACCAAAATGTAAACCTGAAATCCTAAACAAAATCAATACAAAGAAAATAAATCAATACCCAGCTTTATTATTCAGAATTACTTTACAATTGAATAGATTAGAACATTTATACCATTATTATAATGAGTTATGCGTTAAAATAACTTTTTAATGTAGTATGATTTTGAAATGGGTTTAAAATCAATGACCAATATAAACTAACTAATATTGATTTGACAGCTGTTTGTTTTTATTTCTATTAAATCTTTAAACAACAAAGACAGCTGGTTATTACCAGTAGATTAATCATTGAATACTAAATCAAAATGCGAGTAATATCGCGTAAAATGGGTTTTTAAATGCTCGTTATTTACTATTCAAGGGGCGGCGGGCGATTTCAAGCATTTACAAACCTTCGCTGGAATGTAGAGAATATATGAAATAAGTTTCATTGTAATCAGTTCTCCCGTTTTTTCGGAGAAGAGGGCGTAAAATACCTATCCTGGAGCGTCACAAACAGACAAAAATTGAGTTAAGACCGGTTTCTGCTTCTTTAACGTACGAAAAGTAAAAATAACTAAAAATGAATAATTCTGAGCAATGTACAGACAAAACTCTAATTTTATTATATAGATAGGTAACCTTGACTTACAGATAGTTTCTTTAAGTTTTGGGATGCACATCGTATAGGCGTGCGATATATTGATAAATATCACGATATTAGATTCGATACTATATCTGACTCGAACTATCGCATCGCCGTATCGCAGTCGTATTGCCAGTCCGGGCGGCCAGCTCCTGTCAGTGTCAGCTTCTCACCGTTGTCTCTCGTCGCCGGAGCCGTCAACCTCAGACATCAGTACCTTGCTGATCTCCGTCAGGGAACCGTCGCTTCTTTATCGTGCAACCGTTGCTGCACTTCATCAAGGACTCCGCCCCACGGCTTGTCGTCCTCTGGCCGTATGGGTAGTTTACACCCGAAGACAACTAACAGGTGGGCCCCCGAGCTACCGGTGGGTTGATCGTAGTACTACGTCCAACTGGTGTGCGTGCGTGCGCGCGCGACTGTACGACCTTCACGTCGAGACCAAATTTAGGGGATACTTAGCATTAAAGCCGTCCTTTGTACGGGCGTGTCTTTATATTCACAAACGAGATTATTATGACAACACATTAACCTGAAATCATTTCTAACAATTAGTTCGCCACAAATTCAGAAAGATAATAATTATTATGTTTTATATTTCCCAGCGAACCTAAATCAAATATGTCTGTTTGGTACATCGCTGCAAGGCGCGACGGGTGACACTTGAAACTAAATAAAAACGTTTTAAAACACCTTAATAAAATATGTTTTCCTTTCAACACTATAAACATAGGTATAAAATAAACCAAACTAAATTTAACTATTCCTTATAAAGTTTTTTAAAACAAAAAATAAATATAACTATTCTTAAAAATGTTTCATTCAAACTAAAATAGAAAGAAATCAATAACTTTTACTACTTTTACTGTGAAACATAAAAACACCCGAATTAGCCGCTTCGGTTAGATTAGATTATTAAAATGGTGACCATACCACAAGGTAAGTATTTTAAGCAAAGCATGAATGAGGACTGAGTGTAAGATGATTGTGACACGATCTTGTAGTCCTGTTGCTGACTAAAGCTGACATCATCCTTAGACAGAACTGATGATTAATAGCCCAACAGCCGACATGGCAACTAAGGAACCCACAGTTTAACGTGGAATCCGAACCACGGCCTCTGAATTACGAATTGGTCTATTCATGAGGATGGTCTTTGCGGATTAACGTGGGACAATAGTGCGGACGTTAATTCACACAAGAGAACACCACACCAACCAAATATCAACTCATAACTATCCACAATTCTTGACCTCCAAGTAGTTGGATTACAGGATGACGCCACCATCCCAGCCAACTGCATCTAAAAAGTCCTTAACGATAAACATGGACACTTTGAAGGGCTGTGGGACTAAACCCGGAGTTTCCCAAGCCTTATAGGCCTGCTCCAATCAATTTCTCGTGGCCAAATTCCCTGTAATATACAAAAACGTCATAAATCCTTAGACAGAAAAACATTTTTGTCCCGAGGACATTTCTTGTTTCAGAGTTTAAGATTATTTCCCTCTTTTATCGCTGTTGTACGGTGTACTGTTTATTAGCGAATTTTCAATGGAAAGGTGGACTAATCAGATGACGCACATGGTGAAAGTTAAACCCGGGAACATGATAGAAGTTCATAACTCAACCCCCTGAACAAGTCTTCAGGAGCTATTCAAGATTTTATGTATGTATGTATGTGTGTGTGGTCACGGTATCGGCCGCAACTATTGTCTGATTATTATAAAATTTGGTGGAGTTGTTCCTTTCTGTAATATCTTGGATGAGTTCGTTGGGCAACGCAATCGGACTTCATTAACTATACACTTTTGGGGGGTATTGTACCCAAAAAATGGGGGTTTCAATGTTATGAATTTTATGAAATTTTATCAATTTTAATGTATAATTTTTAAAAAATCTAATTTTTCATTTTACCATTGGATTCGGCTCAAAAACATACACAATTTAGTATTTTGAATTATGACTCTAGGTCAATTGGTTACTGAGATATTAAAAATGGTAGACACAGTACGTTGTCTAATAATCTTATGGAGAATAACTAAAAATCAATAACTCTCACTTATTTACTTAAATACTCTTCGAAAATATGGTATGCAAGTCCATTTAGTTAAGTTTTATCATTAAATCAATAAAATCCCCAAATTTAACGTTTCTTACGGAAGCAAACCTATACGTACGGTACTCATTTTCATCTAATTCTTATGGAGAGTTGATGAATTGGTATAACTCACTTAACTACAAAAAATTGGTATGTATTTTTCCATAGATGACCGCTTTTATATATACCATGTAAAATTGCCCTTATTGTTTCAAACCTGCATACTCAGTACTATTAGAATACTACGATGAGAATAATATAAGTTCTATGAAATTCTCTCTACTTACGACAGCGTGCTGCGTGTGAATTCGTTTCTATAATAACATTCTGCATACTTGAAAAATCAAATATTATTTATTAAAATTGCGTTTTTAATCCAAATGTTTATTGTTAGGAATGCGTTGAGACTCTATATAGAGATAATTTTCTTAGCCCCTTATTAAGTTCATTCTAGCTGTTATGATCCTGGCGATGCTGTCGCTGAAACTCTGCAACACTGCAACCAAGGATGTTGATAGTGTTTTTTACGTAAACACTAACCTGAGGATGACCAAGGACCGAAACGCATATTACGTGAAATAGTTTAATTTTTGAAAAAGCGAGTTAAAATTATTATATTTTTATACTTTACTCTTAGAGATCAGAGTTTTAAATGGTAGCTTCGGTAAGAGTATGTATTATCTTAATAATAAATTTTAATAATATTAGTATGTATCGATAGTTTTACAACATTTAGTCGAGGATAATAATTAATAATATTTATTTATTTTGCTATATATTTTACTTGAAAATTTAATACTCGTCTTGTCATGGATTTTCTTGGAGCATTATGAAGTTTTAATGATAAGGTAACAACAAAATGCAAGGATGATTACTATTCATCAGCAGAGCACGTCTAATCGTTTTCTGCGGTATGTATGGTAAGCACAAAGTCGTGTCAGGGTATAGCTGCGCTGAATGTCTCGAGAGACTGAAATTATTTGAAGTTTCAACCTCCGTTCTTAAGAGAGTTGAACGGCATAATCAGTTTTGCAGAATAAATTCTGCAATCGCGTAGAAGGAGTCTGATATAGCTTAATTTAGTGGAATTCTAGCTTGTCATATAACTTGCCCTCACGACAAGAGGGCTAAGAACAACAAGTACTCTGATAGTCGGTCCCAGACTAGTTTTAGTAACATTATAAAATTGAACTTTACTCTATGGTAAACAAAATATTTGTCTTTATAACCAATGTACATAACTAGAAATAAATAGACCTCATACCCCTATCGTTCGTCTATGATCGTTTACTCACTGGTCTCTCTGTCTGTCTATTTATTGTATCTTGATTATGACGAAATTTGAGCAATCTTCACTAAGTTCAAGATGGAGATGTAGTAAACATAAACAATAACAAACAACATTGTTAGAGGTTATGTTATGTTAAATTAGCATTTAGCAAAATAAGGAAATGGATTTAGAAAGACCGGATTATATTTTAGTTTAGAATTTACATGCATTTGCAAAATATGATGTTATAACTTCTTGATTTATAAGAGTTTATCATTCATGGAATAAATGTAACAGTTCACTCTTTATTAAAGATTGCCGGTAAGCCTCATTAAAATTAAAGTAAACATTCTTTGAATTATTGTAAACCATGGTATAATACCTTCCACATACCATTTATTTATTATGTTATCCCTACATATGTGTTTTAAAACAAAACAAAAATATCTAATCATGCTGTAAACCAGCTCTAAATATAGATGGTTAACTACCTACAATTTGAAGGGAACTTCAGTTGATTATCCTCAATGACGAAGATTTTGTGTAATGGAGAGGGATTAGATAGTATTCTACTGGCTTAACATTTTAAAATTTCATACTCTAGTTTGAACACTACAACTTTGGCCTTTTAGCGAATTTACCATAGGGAAGAAGCTATTACAGCGTCTCATGGCAAGCCTTAAGCCCGGGACCATGGTATTTTTTTGTATTTAGGTGCCCAAAGGCAAAAAACAATAGTCGTTAAAATATATATATATATAAAATAAAAGACATATATATATATGTATATAATATGTGTCTGTGAACACTATAACTTAACTCTCGTAAAAATGGTCCGATCGAGAGAAAATTTCGTAGAAATGTGTATTGCTACATTTGCTCGGATGAGTTTGTAATCTAGAAATATCGATCAGCCGGAACGGGTAGTCAGGGGGGGGTGTTGTACTCCAAAAATGGGTATTTTATGTTTTTGCTATATAATTTTTATAAATTTAAAATTTTATCTTTCGCCATTCGAATCAGCTCAAAAAACTACCCAATTTAGTTCTTTAAAGTTTTGCTCTATCTCCAACGGTTAGGCTACTGAGATATTAAACAATCTAAACACAGGATACATTGTATTAAGGGGCTCCAATGCTTATCTTATGGAGGATAAGGACAAATTAATATTCCCCTTATTAATCAATAGTTTTCGATGAAATTTTGTATTTAGCTTCACGTGGTTGATCCATACAAGCCTTAATCTTATGGAGAATAGGCAAACCCCTTTATTTATGTCCAGATAATGATGAAACTTGGTATATGGTCAAAATAAAAATAGGTAGTTTATGGTAAAAATGTCTACTTTCAGTGTTCCTCAAAGCAGCAAACCTGCATATTCTTTCCCATGTTAATGTTACAGCTAGAGAATAGGCAAATACTCGAACTTATCAACAGATATTAATTGATCATTCTTGTCATATACTTGTATTATTATTGCCATACTATTGAGGTAGAAATTTTTTGAGTATACAGATCTGCTGCGATGGGGTGTTTCAGTTTTTTTTAGTTTTTCTGTCTAAAATTATTTTAGCCTATTTAACTGTAGAAATATTTATTACCGTACACTATTTATTCTCGATTTTCCCGTTTGTCCAGCATTTAAACAAAGAAATATATTATTTTTGTTTATCTTATTGTTCCTACTTATTTTATATGATATGTTTTTTTTTACTGAGTTTATAATATAGTAGTTTATTTGACTGGTTTAGTGATTATTAAATGAGAGAAAATTAACTAATATCATTGGTTTTAACACAAATCGACGTGAAATAGTAACCCATAGCTAGTATAATTAATGTAGTAAAATATTACCAATGTTTCCTAGTCTGAGTCAGGAGATGATACAGTTGTAGAGCTAAAACAAGTTATAGGTAACGTAAGTACTCAAAAGTTCACCACAGTTGATAATCTGACACTGTACTAAATAAGTAAGTTGTCAGTGTCTTTTCAGTCTGAAATTTGATTCATTTTGTATTATTAGTCCCTCATTTCTCCAGTTTGGTTACTTTGTAAAATGGATTATTTTGACCCCTTAGTCGAATAAAGCACTGTAAGGTAACTTCTTAAGTAATAGGTAAGTTCATAATTTTTGAATGTCCGATGTTATGATGATTATACAACAACAAATAAAAAGTGCTAAATTAAGTGTTTAACCAGGACTTGTTTATATTTAAAATCTAGTTTAGCTTTAGCCTGCTTTAAATTTTGAAGCAGATTTGTTTGCAAAGTTCTACTAATTATTGAAGAAAAAAATCAGCTTACAGTTTTATATCTCATAATGCATAGTTTCATCTTGACTGTGTATAGTGGAGAAAACAAAAAATTTAGTCCTGAATTAAATGTATCTAATATTTCTTTGTAAAAAATTGGTTAACTAATTAATTTTTTTCAGATGTGCGAAACCAGAAGAAAAAGCTCTGCATTAAAATGAGCTGGTGAGTGAACTTCTTCTTAAAGTAGTTTCCTACCTTAGGTTTATAATATAAGCCCTCTCAACATTTTTTTATTATTCTGTAATCAGGCTGTATCAAAACTGACTAAAATAAAACAATATTATTTATTACATTGTTTTATTATTTGTGCTCAGTGCTGGAGAGAATGTGACTGAGTGGTTATAGAGCCTACTTCATAATATGGTTCACTCCTAGCCCAGATCTAGCTGCCTTTGATCATTGGACTATTAATTAATGTTTCTCATAAATGAAATGCTAGTCTTTGTCAAACAAAGTGACTACTTGTAATATCTTTAAAATTATTATGTTCATCCTTTATCCTGTAATTGTACTTTTACGATTGATTTGTTGGTTGGTGGGTGTGGTGCTGTTGTGTGGATTAACGTGCACTATTGAATACTGAGTTATAGAGCCTACTTCATAATAGAGGTCGTGGTCATTCCACGTTAAACTGTAGGTCCTTTGATCATTGGACTATTAATTAATGTTTCTGTCTAAGGAAATGTCAGCTAGTCTATCAAACAAAGATCGTGCACAATCACTACACTCATTTATTATATGTTAAAATACCTACCTTTATCGCCTTTCATATATTCTGATTAAATTTTCGGGAAAGATTGGGTTTCTGTCTCAAATACATATTTTAAATACCATTTGAATTCAGACCCCAATAAGGATTTCATACTTAAAGATTGGTTTCTTATTCGGTAACCCAGAACCTGACTGCGTAATTGGTTATACTAATAGTTATTGTAAAATCCTAATTCTTGTATTTGCTTAGGTACCTAGGTGTCGTGGTATTGGTGCTAATTAACTACAATTCCTCATTTCGACATCTTACTATAAATTAAAAATAATACTCATACTTGACAAATTAATAATAATTTTAGTAAAATAAATGTTTGGATTTATCAACCCTAAAAAGTATTAACCGAAATATCAACCATAATTTATAGATAGGTCTACACGTAGATTGTTGTTGGAGGAATAGGTACATCTTGTAGTACTCTCCAGCTAATTTGTATTGGTTTGGTTTTCCCCCAGAGTTTTTCTATTTGATCACTATTTCCATTTTGTTGTTCAATCACCAAGTCACATAATTTTATTGGTATTGGTATTGGTAATAACCTTAATACACTAGCTAAGTGATCATGTCCTATGTTATCTATATGCAATTGACCAAGTCAAAATGGTAAATTGGGGCAGTCTCACAACATACAATAAACAGTCTTGTAATAAATCACAGTTTTAAAGTCTAAAAATAAGAAATAAAAATAGGAGAGAACCCTATTAATTCTGTGATACTGTGAGCTACTTTATATCATCATACTTTACTGGAATTTCCTGGTAAATTGTATCATGCACGCATAGACAGACTTATTTACACACACTTTTAGTGTCATTTTAAATTGAAGATAGAATTTTCACATCAATAGATTATTGGGTTGTATGCAATGCCTAGTTTGTCATGGTTGAGTTTGAACGTTTTTGCTTTTGGGCAACAAATAAACTTGTTAATCTGGTTTGTCCTATTATACGAGTAGTAATGAACAACTTACCTATCCATTTAATAGATGATTCAGTATTTTTTTAGATGATTCCTTTTTAAACCAGGGATCGAAGAAATAACCAGAGGTGCTTTCTTATGACACTAGCATGGTATGCCAAAAACACCCTGACGCATACTATTTGAACAGAATAAACTATATATTAGATTAGATCAGATCTGATTATTGAAATGGCTACCGTACCAAGGGTAGGTATTTTAAGCCAAGTATGAATGATAAACGAGTGTAGGATGATTGTAACGCGATCTTGTAGTTTTGTTACTGACTAAGGCTGACATGTCATTTAGACAGAACTTTTAATTAATAGCTCAACAGTCAATGGCATATCTATGGGACCTACAGTTTAACATGGAATTCGAACCACTGCCTCTGAATTACGAACTTGTCTAATTATGAGGATGGTCTTAGCAAATTAACGTAGTACTCAATAGTGCAGATGGATCTACACAGAGAACCCACCGACCATCGCTCATAACTATCCACAATTCATGACCTCTAAGTAGCTGGATTACAGGACGACGCCACCATCCCAGTCATTAATAGAAATAGGACAGGACAGGATGTGAGGTTTCAGTGGGCTCACTGTCTTTAATCACCATAAGCACCATAGCCTAGGGCCTGTGCGGTGAATTAAAGACAGCGAGGTACCGTAGCAGCTTTAGTCACATGGGCTGACCAAAGGTCACCGCTCATAATCTGACAGGAGTCGTCAGTCGCTGGTATCGATCCAGCAACCTTTGTCTTACTGGGCCAGAGCGTTTCCCCTGAGCTACCGTGCCGGTTTGAATACAAAGACCAGAGCTAAGTCGAGAGCAGGTTGCTCCCGACCAAACGAGTGTCTGGCTTTGTTTGTTGTGTTGGGAGGGTTAGGGTTTAGGATGGATATGTTTATTTATTTATTTTCAGCAGGTTTGGGTAGAAGGGGATGGAGTCAAAGACCAGAACAAAGCAGGGATTTGTATCCCACGCCCAAACGAATATCTGGATTTGTTTTTGTTGTCTTTGTTTTGTAATAGTAATATACATCTTCCCAGGTATTACACAGTAATATAATTGCTGTATATTTATACGTAATTATATTATGAGATCGACCAATACAGGATTAACAAAGGATGCTAATAAGATATTAGCACATCCTTAGATCCGTATTTTCAGTGTGCTAACCAAACAGAATCGCTTGAGAATATGCATAAAATTTAAAGCTACCTCTGTGTATTCATC
Organism: Nephotettix cincticeps; assembly: GCA_023375725.1. Taxonomy (NCBI): domain Eukaryota; kingdom Metazoa; phylum Arthropoda; class Insecta; order Hemiptera; family Cicadellidae; genus Nephotettix; species Nephotettix cincticeps. The sequence goes on from CM041788.1 coordinate 53,761,131, forward strand.
CTTTTTTATGCAACTGTGTTCTACCCATAGTTGGATATATAGATTGATTTGTATCATTTATGGTATTCTTGATAGAACTTAATATGTAGAAGAATTTAGGATGCTATATGTTGTTGCAGGTACACTAGCCTTATTTCAAGACATCCAGTTGTTATTCTAGTAGCAGTTGCAGTTTTCTCAATCTCCTGCATTATTATTTCGCTGACTACAATCAAGCTTCCAAATTTTTCTGATCCACAGTCGGTAAGTCTTCAGTTTGTCTGATGATCAAAGTATCTCTTTTAACCATTGTTAAACTTTTATATTTAATGTTCATAAAAGTGAAACTGGTTTGTGATGCTAGAATTACCAAAACCCATAAAATGTGTTCATATATGTTTACTTGTGGTAAGACGTGACCATAACCATTGCAGGATTGCAAGGACCAATTCTTCAGAAGTATCCACTTCCCCTTAATTCCCACTCAGCTGTGCATGTGGTTGCTAGAACAGTCAAAGGTTGTGATTTCATTACCAATGACGTATTAAAGATAACGTTTCAGGTATAAATTTAGAAATAGGCCAGTTGTTATGTGGTAACTGGAGCCAATCAGGACCATTGAACGAGAGCGAATTGGTCTTTGATTGAGAAGGTAGGTTGATTGGGAAGGTGATGCACAATCAACTGGGTTGTCAGCACTGCTGATATGCTGCCTCCAGTCAGAGGGAATCATTTCCTGAATCTGTGCCACACGGTTAGCGACGTAGGTTTTAAGGTGAAATGGTGGCGTCTGTAACCAAGTTAACGTTACAGTGGAGTCACTCCATAAATGGTAGGAGGAAAATTTGTATTTATCACTTAGAACTGACAAGCAATAAGTCACTAGTTGAACCAATAGATGTGATGCTCATAACTTGAGTCTAGGCAGCGTGACTTTATTGAGAGGGGCTACTCTTAGGGGTCTTAGAAACAATTTGTCTGACAATGACATATTCTGTAATTCAGAGATAAAGTGATGCCATTTGCTGGCCAGGTCAGTGTGAAGATGTTTGGTCCAATTTGTCCCATCCCATCCGATTTGTTAGGTCCAGAGAACCTGCATAAAACATTTACACCATATGTTGATTGGAGCCAAGAACCCGCAAGGGTCGTAAATCCTTGCAAGACTGCTGAGTACCTGACGCTTAGTACAGGCATGTGTAGGTAGATCCAAATGATAAGAGAAAGTATCTGAAGTTGGAGTCCAATGAAGTCCTAGGATAGAGTACACGGGTTAAGATCAATCCTGAAGGAAGACAGGATTGTTGATTAAGAATTATAACAATTATTAACGGATTAACGATGCTCTTCTGGTATCGACTGCAGTAGACAAGTAGAGTTGGACCACCACTTCTGGAGTTCGAAGCCTCCTTTCTGGAGTAGAGATGTAATTTCACATTGGAGTTGCAGATATTCCTCATTTGTTGAGCCAGCAATGATGTCATCAACATAGTATTGTGACATGAGTACCTGAGCCGCTGCTGCGTAGGTTTCACCCTCATCTCCGGCTAGCTGAGCTAGCGTTCCTGTCGCTAGATAAGGTGAGCTATCTAAGCCATAGGTGACTGTCGTCAGTTTGTAAATAGACAGTTCCTGATCTGGGGTTTGGCGCCAGAAGATGAGTTGATATTTCTGGTTTTCAGGGCAGAGTTTAATTTGTCGGTGCATTTGTATGAAAACGACATTATGTAAGTTATGCAGAAGTTCAACAAAATATTGCATATGTTATTTTGGAGTTTACCCCTGTGAGCAGCACCTCATTGAGTGATACCCCTGAACTGGTTTTTGCGCCTGTGTCAAAGACGGTGCGCAGTTTTGTGGTATTACCACATTCTTCTAGAATCCCATGGTAAGGTCAAAAGTATTGACCAATTTACAATTTTTCCATATGACCGGAAGGTGAGATAATCATCGTTAAATTGTGAATAGAGGTGATGAAACTTTGATTGAGTTTGAAATTTGTGTTCTAATGAACCGAACCTATGTTCAGCAATGAGTTTAGAGGACCCAAGTGTGGGATGAGATGGCTTGAACAACTGATGACATAGTGTCCATCTAAGTCCCTAGTGTGAGTAGTGATGAAGTGGTTTTCACATACGTTTCTCATCTTTATTGGAGAGTTTGATGAAGGGTAGCAACTCCTCTTGCTGCCAAAACCTTTGTAAAGACAAGTGTAACTAATGGAGAGCAGATTCATAGACCCCAACCCCACCCAGAGACCCCATCCAACAGAACATCTACATCTCCAGACAGGTGGAAGGTAGGATCAGCCAGAGTGTACATTTTGGCCCCTTTGAACACTTCCGGTGTCAATTTCACTTGAGGAAGGTCCACAGAGATTTTATCTAAAATTAAGAATGGTTGTTTATAGGCCATGGTTTGACCAGAGAGAGTTTTGACATATAAGTTTAGCATGCCTTTGGTGTGGGTAGACTTTTGTACATAAATGTTTTATGTTATTTATTCAAAGAAACGTTGTGAAAAAAATTTTGGGACAGGAATAATATTTCTTGTCAAATTCAAAGGTTAAATACTTTGTCTGTATATATAAACGTCAAAACTCTTACTCACATCACTGATTTTCCCTCTTCCCAATTACTTAGGAGGATGCAATTTGGTATACTGGGTCTTTAGGCCCAAAATAGGAAAGTCTAATAGTTTTTGTTACGATTTTCTATAAATCTTCACCTTACACGCCTTCAAAGTTCCCATGTAAATCTTTTGGGGAAATGATTTTTTGGATTTCAACATTATGTTATCTTAAGGTATAAACAGCAGCTGTTTTTTGTTTGAACCATTGAGCAAGCCAAAGAAGCAAGCATAAAATAGTACTCAGTGGCATCTAATTACTCTATAAATAGAATTTTTCCCAGTACAGATTTTGGGGATTATGTTTTATGATTAAAAATCAAATGTTTATTTGTTAGGAAATTTGTGTTCTAATGAACCAAACCTATGTTCAGCAATGAGTTTAGAGGACCCAAGTGTGGGATGAGATGGCTTGAACAACTGATGACATAGTGTCTAAGTCCCTAGTGTGAGTAGTGATGAAGTGGTTTTCACATACGTTTCACATCTTTATTGGAGAATTCGATGAAGGTTAGCTACTCTTGCTGCCAAAAACCTTTGTAAAGACAAGTGTAACTAATGGAGAGCAGAGTCATAGACGCCAACCCCACCCAAAGACCCCATCCAACAGAACATCTACATCTCCAGACAGGTGGAAGGTAGGATCAGCCAGAGTGTACATTTTGGCCCTTTTGAACACTTCCAGTGTCAATTTCACTTGAGGAAGGTCCACAGAGATTTTATCTAAAATTAAGAATGGTTGTTTATAGGCCATGGTTTGACCAGAGAGAGTTTTGACATATAAGTTTAGCATGCCTTTGGTGTGGGTAGACTTTTGTACATAAATGTTTTATGTTATTTATTCAAATAAACGTTGTGAAAAAAATTTTGGGACAGGAATAATATTTCTTGTCAAATTCAAAGGTTAAATACTTTGTCTGTATATATAAACGTCAAAACTCTTATTCACTGACTCACTCATCACTGATTTTCCCTCTTCCCAATTACTTAGGAGGATGCAATTTGGTATACTGGGTCTTTAGGCCCAAAATAGGAAAGTCTAATAGTTTTTGTTACGATTTTCTATAAATCTTCACCTTACACGCCTTCAAAGTTCCCATGTAAATCTTTTGGGGAAATGATATTTGGATTTCAACATTATGTTATCTTAAGGTATAAACAGCAGCTGTTTTTTGTTTGAACCATTGAGCAAGCTAAAGAAGCAAGCATAAAATAGTACTCAGTGGCATCTAATTACTCTATAAATAGAATTTTTCCCAGTAAAGATTTTGGGGATTATGTTTTATGATTAAAAATCAAATGTTTATTTGTTAGCCAAATAAAAAATTATCACAATGTTTATACATATTATGTTAATTATAATAATCAACTGGTGTAAATTTTTCTTTTGCTATTCGAAATATATAAATGGTTGATATTGTGTATTATTATATTAATAGGCGCGACGGATAACACTAGTTTATTAATAACAATCGTGATTCTGTTTCCACCTGTTCTTGATCCGATCGAGTTTTTATCACTGGATCATTGATGATTTAAAAATTTTAGCAAATTTCTCAAATTGAAGAACCTTTACCATTGGTGGTATGGCCAGACTCAAGTCCGTAATATTTAATCATTTTGAACTCCCTAGAGACAAAACCAATAGTTGTTAAAATTTATACGTACATAAATGTGGGTATGACTTTGTAAACATGATAACCCTTGTAAATATAGTCTTATCAACACCAAATTCGGTTAAGATTTGTAACCACTTTAATCATACATTAATTTGGACGAGTTCAAAAAATAGGCAAATAAGTCTCTCCAAAGGGAGTTTTGTCCCACAAAATGGGGTTTTTGAGGGGTTGTTACATATATTTTTATTAAAAAATCAAATTCTTAGTATTCTTATGGAGGGTAGGCAAACTGTCATAAATTCCTTATGATTGGAAATATTTTAATGAAACTTAGCATACAGTTTCATCTAGTTAAGGCCTACAATTGTAGGTTGGAAATTAAAATTTGACTTGCCCTCATGGCAGTAAATCTAATTAGTCATTCCCCATTTTATTCTTTGCGACAATTAAAAAAATTGGTACAATTTTCTTGCTTAAACTATGATTAAGTTTAGTTTGAATCAACTAATCCAAAAATCAATAGAAATTTTCTTAGTATGCAGGTATACTGGTATTTCTAGGGTACCGTATTGTAAATTTCTTATGTATAACTTTGGTATATACAGTGGAACTTGGATAATTCGAACTTCTGTAATTCGAAAACTTCTTTATTTCGAAATTTTGTCTTGGTCCCTAGAATTTTATATAAAAACAATGTTAAAATATCTTGGTTAATTCGAATAATTTTTTGGATAATTCGAAGTTTTTACAGCGGAAATCTATAGTGTGTTTAAGTAAACAAGTCATTGTGTGCGATTTTCCAGGAAACGACGTTAGGGCTTCCTGTCCTCAGACTATTTTTAGCTAGATATACGCGCCCACCCCACTCACTAGTCCACTACTGCTCATAAATCACAACATTGACATCTGTGTGTATCATAGGTGGTGGTTTGTTCCGATATTCGTCGTCTGCTTTCATGTTAACACGTCGTGTGTATGATGGCTTCGTCAAAGCGAACCTACAAATCTCTGACGTTGCAAGAATAAATAGCGGCGATCAAGGAGGTAGAGAAGGGATTTGAAAAAGTTTGTAATAGCTAGTTTCGGGATCCCTCCAAACACATTATTGACATTTAACAAAAATTAGGATTTTTAATAAATAATATCTTCATTAACCTAACTTTTTTTAATATACAATGTTAAAACATGATGTTTGATTCTTTATTTCAACCACTTGCATAAACTTTTCTAATTCGAATTTTTGGATAATTCAAATTTTTTTTCTGGTCCCTTGAGGTTCGAATTATCCAAGTTCTACTGTATATATCAGACTGATTTCCTTGAAGGTTCAATAAAGCTGGACATAAAGTTATATTGCTTGATATGGAAAAGATTTTAATCTTGCTTATGTTAGATTACCAATTAAAATACTTTACAATATTTTACTAATTACAGTGAAAAAATGTGAAACTGCTTATTGGTGAGTTTTATATAAAATTCTGTAGTTTACGGTGAATGTTATTCTCGTCAGGGATTTGAAGCTCGAGGGACGTTGATATCCAACAGACTGACCGCCTGGCAGAACCTTCTGGAGGCGACCCGTCCCTCAGGCCCTCTCACAACTAACCCTATAGCGGACAGACTGGTGGAACAAGGGGAGAAGAGGAGGAAAGAAAACAAGGAAAAGGAAAAGAAGAAGAAAGAGGACAAACAGGAAAAGAAAACTCTTCATGAACAGCTGTTTCATTCCAAAGTAAGATGTTACCTTCAGCAAAATGTTTCTACGGCTTTTAACCCTTTCAGTATCAACGTCCGTATATACAGACATCGGAAAGAAATGCAAAAAGAGCCAGGTTCCGACTATACAGACGTTAAAAAAGACAAATTTTTTATTTGTCATATTTATGTTATATTTCTGTTTAGGCCATATAGAACAAATTAAATATAATTATTTGATTTTATTATTGAGGTTATAGCCTCCAGATTACAGATAATTACTAGTGGTTTAAATACGTGCTTAATGTAATTCTTTTTGTTGCTAAAAGCAACTAGTTTCGATACTCTAGTTATGGGATCATCTTCAAGCCCCAGTCAAGGATATATTGAGAGTATTATCTCTTGATGTGTAGATTGTCGTTGTTTTTTATTATAATTAAAAACAAATTTATGTAAATAAATTCATTTTTAATTTTAAAACTAAAATTTTATTAAAATCAAAATAAAATTAATTTTGAATTATAATTACGTACTCCTATCGCAGCAGACCTGCGTACTCAGGGAATTTTCAAATCAATAATATATATGACAAGTTTTATCAAATTTTCCATAAGATTAACATGGGAAAGAGTGTGCAATTTTGATGCTGTGAGGCACATTGAAAGTAGGCATTTCTAGCATAATACATTTTTACTTTGACCATTTATACCAAGTTTCATAAGTATCTGCCCATAAATAAAGAAGTTTGCCTATTCTCCGTATGATTATCCATGGGAAAAGCGTATGCAGGCTAGCTGCCATGATAAACAAACACATAAACTATGATTTTTAAGCATAAATGGATGAATCTCAACCACATTAAAGTAAATACCAAGTTTAAACCAAAAATATTGATTCATAAGTGAAATATTAATTTTTCTCTATCTTCCATAAGATTAACATTGAAGCTCCGAAATTCAACGTACTGTGTTTAGATTTTTTAACATCTTGGTAACCCTTAGAGATAGAGAAAAACTTTAAGGAACTAAATTGTGCAGTTTTTTAAGCTGATTATAATGGTGAAAGAAAAAAGAAAAATTTTAAATTACATGTGGAAATTGCAAAAAACCTAATTTTTTAGTTTATCACCCCCCAAACTACCCGTTTCGATTGACCGATATGTGTGGTTTACGAAATCGTCCGAGCAAATGTAGGAATACACGTCTCTACCAAATTTGGTCATGATTGGACCATTTTTACGAGAGTTATCATGTTCACAGACACACACATACATATAAATTTTAACGACTATTGTTTTTGGCCTCCGGGCACCTAAACACGAAGAAATAAAATGGTCCTGGGCTTAAGTCTTGCCATGAGAACTACAGTAATAGCTTCTCCCCTATGGGAAATTCACTGAAAAAGGGTAATCTTCTCATTAAGATATAATACTCTCAATATCTCTCAAGCCTGAAGATGATCCCATAACTAGAGGATCGAAACTAGTTGCCTTTAGCAATATAAATTATTACATTTTGCAGGTACAGAAACCACCGTAGTAAGTATTTAAGTTAAACTTTTATTCCAAGTACCCAACATTGTTCGCCACAAGGCAGCGCACTGATCGTCCGCTACGCCCTTCCTACTCCACCAAACCGCTCATAATGTCCAAACTTCACTTCACTGCAGCTGTTTTTGCTGATTTCGCCATGAAAGCGAGACATGGGTTGTCAGTGTAAACGATACATTTCCTTTAATTAATTATACTCACTTATATTTATACCAACATTAATATATATATATTTAACCATAAATGGTATATCTATTAGATCCATAGTCAAAGGTATATCTCTTATAAGCAACATCATTATTTAATTCAAAGCAAAATGATATTTACAGGATTCATTATTAGGATCAGCCAAAGAATTCGCTAACCGAGCCACCAACAGTATATCTTCTGTAAACGTCCAGGAATCGTCATCCAGAAATCGTAATAGTTTTGTGGGAGATAATAATATCACAGTTGTGAGTACTTTCTTTATAGTTAAATTATAATTAATTAAAATCCTATTGACTTTACATTCCTTTGAAAAAACTTTTACTTCTAACTTCTAAATAAAATTATATGTTTGTACTATTGAGATAATAATAATTACACTTATTACAGCAAAAAGATCCTAATTGTCTAGCATCGTTTAGTACTTGATCTTTCCACCACAGTCTTGGTATTCCAAGAGGTCTACCATTGTAAACCTGTTTTGACAAGGTGGAGTTGTTCCTTCTCAATATCTGGCCCAGCCAGCTTACGCATTTGCATCATAGGAATCATGTCTAGCTTTTAGCGAATTTTTCCATTGGGGAAGAAGCTATTTGATTTTCTTAAAGATTGTTGTAGACGAAGAAGATCGAAACTCAAGTAGAATCAACAATAATTGGTCAGAGCTTAGAAAACTATTACCATTGGAAGTCAAAAATCTAGATTTCGGTGAGGAAACCTTTGAGAACCACTTCCATGATGATCACAACCACTTGGGAGAGGACGGATTCTTCTGCAGTCCTGGTCCAGGTAGATATCTCCGCAAATCTTAAAACTTTTACACAAACGATTTGGACCGTAGAAAAATAATATTCTACAGGTAAATATTAAATAAAAAATAAAAAATAGATATTCGGCTGTATCTATATACCTCTGACTGCTTATCATATGGGACAGCTACAATACAAACAGGTTGTACAGGACCACATGTTTTCCTGTATACTATATCGCAAGTGATGGTGAACTAACGGAATCAGTCAAAAAAAGTAGTGGAGATTTGTGTAAAAGTAAGTTGCAAGTTGTGAGTGCTCTGGTCAAACTCTAGAACCGGTAAAGTCGCAATTGCGACAAATTTACACATTTTATATAAAGTGGCAGGTAGTGATATCTGTTCGCTAACAATGCAGCGAACTTCTTAGTTGTAGTCGTTTTTGTCAGATGTGTGAAGTGTTGTCGTGTCACCTGTGAACGAGTACTCGAACTAACCAGGAGGGTGCTCAATTGCCACTAGAGTATGCTTTTTACGCCAACTAAGCGCTCTCTCTGATGGTAGTACTGTGGTCTAGTAGCCAAAGCCCTTGCTGATGAGTGAAGCGTTTGAAGTTGAAGCCAATCGGAAGTATGTGGTTTCGAATCCCGACCATTATGAGAAATAGTAATTTAGCTTCCAAATGTGTAGGGCCCGCCTAAAATAGACGGTGACAGGCTTGGATGGAAATTGATGGCATTTGTAGGCTTAATTAGGATTGCAGTTGACACTCGTTTTGCTTTTTTCACATTATGTGATTAAAGAAGCAGCAAGTTTTGTAATTTTTGTTAATATATTTAAGGAAGAGCTGCATAGTGATTTTATCATTCAGTTAAGTGAAAACACCCAGTAGTTCTACGGTTAAGAGACTGTAGTACCTGTAGACATAGTAAGAAAGTTTATAACTGGCTGTAATGTTGGTCTTATGAAGGTCCTGAGTATGCCAGAGTTGTGGTTAGTGCTCGGAAGGATCTAGACTTGATGTCGGAGAAGGCTCTCAAGCAGGTGTGCCAACTGGAGCAGTATCTCACCAGCCGCTTGGGCTACGATGACGTGTGTGAAAACATGAGAAGAGGGCAGTGCTGCCAACCGTGGTCTCTGCCTAACTATGTTGCGATGCTGCACAACCGCTCCTCCTGTTTTAACATCACCGTGAGTCTAAATTTTTAGTTTAAGCATTACTGAATTTCCTAATCGAATTACTGAAAACACATTTTACCTCCAAAAGGGGCAAACAACCTGTAAATTATTCATTCTATTTAGTCGAAGGTTCAAAAATTTAAAATTACTTGGAACATGTATTTAAAAATAGAAAATTAACTGTCAAAATACAGTAAAGTATATAGATTGTAAATTGTACTGCATAAAAACAAAAAATTATTTGCATACTAGTTTTTTAGTTCTTCTGTTTTTGTGGATTTTAATTGTTCCTATGTAAAGAAAGGATTACATGAGAGTGAAATATATATTTTTGATTTGAGCTTTATTGAGGTAATAATAATATTTTTGGGCATTGAAACTTGGGTTCCTAGTGCATACAAAGTTTTATGTAAAACAATTGAGGTATAGGGAAACCGAAGGAATAAAGATTGGCATCCTTCATTCTGGCTTTATGAAATTCCTTACTGAGTATCGGAAGGAAGCCATGCAAGAGGATAATGGAGACTTCATCCGTAGTGATGAAATAAAGAAGTGAGGCAATGCTTCCTAACATCTCAAGCTTAGGTTTGGGCGAATAGTTCTAAGGTACAAACCTGAACTAGGAACCCAGGACTCGCACAATCAAACACCCTGATTTACACTTTCAGGAAGGAAAAGGCCAGTCCTCATTCAAGGAAGAGGGTAAAAGAAGGAGGGACTGCCAGTAGAAATTTTGTTTGAATATGGACTGGTGGATGTCCTTAACCCATTGACACCTAGGAATTCCTATTATTTTGGCACTTATGGAAACTTTAACTAAATCTGCTATAACTTCCTTATTTATCATTAGAGGGACTTGAAACTTTTAGGGATACATTATTATAATGTGTACTTGCTAAAATAACATTTAAATAAAAAATAAATAAAACTTTTACTTTTAACTTTTTTTGAATAATTTGTAGCATTTCAATATATAAAGCTAATCTGCAATACTTACAACTAAAAAATAATCTTAAGACAAATTGCACAAATTTATACGATACGATCACATAAAAAACACAACCTACACATCTGTTGTTGACTAATCTTTAGAATTTAAATACCAGATTAACCAACGTAGGAAACCAAAATTACAGATTGAAAACACTGCTGTATCATAAAGAAACAAATTATCGATCCAGCTCTTGCTGGAAATCAGAAAAACATAAAACTACTAGCAATAACGGGCGATGGAACAGTTTTGTCCAAGTATACCTGGACACATTGACAGCATGAGAGAAACGTTCCATCCAAGTATGCCAATGAGTTAAGGCCTGTGTCAATCACTGTCTATCAGACTTACTGGAGGTATTGCGGGAAATATACTTAACCGCAGTACATCTTTGTTGGGATAGCCTAGCCTTAGCTTACAAATATATTTAGCTCCATGGAACATAATATTTAAAAGGCGGGATGGGTCCAAGGACTTTGACAGTGTCCGTCTGACAGGCTAGTAAATTAATTAAGATGGACAGATAACTTTACAGGCAGAAGTGACGGAGGTGAGCTATATCCTATCCTTCAAACCAAAAAAAGGAGAAATTTATTTTTAGTAATCTCCATCGAAACATTATTGGGGGCTCTTAGACAACGTACTGTCTTTACATCAGACAATAATTTTCTCTAGAAAAATTTTACTCTCTAAACTATTTGCAATACTTGTCGCAGGAGGAGGACGTGAGAGAGACTCGAGAGCTGATCGAGAACTGTTCCCACCTGTACTACAGCCTCAGGTTGCTGCCGGACATTGTCAGCAAGGAGCTGCCCCTGGCCTGTCGCAGACACAATGCCATCTATAACCTCATGCACTACGTATTGGACATGTCCTTCATGCCTCCTAATGTAAGTTGTTTGGAATAACTTGTTAATTCAATTTAAACTACCGGTACTATGAGATTTTTTTAGGAAGTATTGTTTTGAAGTAAAAAATATACAGTACGTTTATGTGTCCATTCTCGTTACCACTGATTTTTAGTAAATGGTATTGGTATCAAAAATTGATTGTCTTAAGACGATACAGATACTAGTGACTGGATGGATAAAATATTATTATTTTTAGACAAACTTATTTTGTTCAGGGCTAGTAACAGGTTATTTATTTTACGTTGTATTGCTCTTGGTTTCATTTTTTTTATATTTCTAAAATTTTGTTTTTTTTCTAGGGGAATTAGGTTTTATTTACCTAATAAAATTTTGGTAAAAACCATAAAATTTTTATAAAATGCCCTCATTGAAGAGCGGCAAGAAAAAAACCAAAATGGTCATGGAATCATATACTAGTCTTTACACCTTATGATTTAAGCGTTTTGCACATTACTTCAAGCCAGACTGAGTGGGTTGTGGCATTATCCCGTAGCAAAAACCATTGGTGATTTGAACATTTGAACCTGGGACCTTGGGCATCAAAGTCCCAAGCTCTACCCTTAGATCAGCAAACTCATTAACACCCACTTCATGTAAAAGCCAATTTTATTGCAAAAAAATAGTTTTATAACATTACTTTAAACTTTGTTTGAACATTATAAAAAAAATCTTGAAAAACACTATGTATTTTGAACCAAATAGCGATATTTAAAAACGGGTTGCAAAGTGAAACAGCAGATCATAGCCACTGACACCAAACACTACGCTGTAGCAAACAAGTACTGAGCATTGACGTGAGCTTCTACGTCATCCCACGCAACGCTCCAGCCTCGGTGTAGTCCCAGAGAGCATCGTGGCAGTGCCACATCGAATTTGTTGAATAAAATCATATACCATGGCCCCTTTTTGTTTATCAACTGTGAGTTTTCATTGCTTTCCTTGTGCAGCAAAAAGTAGATCCATATTTTCTTCATAATTTAAAAATAATCCCTGAGTAGATGATGCAATACTAAAAGTACAGATATGACAATGGATATCTCGCCTATCAAATGGTAAGACTAATCATTAGAATACTTTTTGCTTTTTCTTTTGTTAACATTGTTAACCCTAGAAATGGCAAAGTCGTAATTTACGACGCATTTACATATTCAATAGGAATTGGCAGGTGGAGGCATCTCTCATCAGTTTTGTGGACTTGTTAGACACTATCGCCTACGCGACCGTGTTTCCCTCTGGGGGCCAACAACCGAAACTGCTCTCGTAGTACACGAGCCTGCCACCGGGCAGGTCTATAACCAAGTAAGCGCTTTCTACTCCTAGGCACTGATTGTCCGAGCCGGCTAATGCGCTACGCTGACGAGCGTAACGTTCTAGCCATTCTGAAGTGCTAGGGTTCGAATCCCGACCATGAGCAATCCCAATTTGGCTTGCAAATGTGTGGTAAAGCGGAGTGGAGGGCCCACCTTAAATAAACGGTGACCGGCTTGGGTGGAAGTTGACGGCATTTGTAGGCTTAATTGGGATTGCAGTGGACACCTGTTTTGCTTTTGTGGCTAGTGGTTATAAGGGGGGGCATGTTTTAAGCTTTTTTTGTTTAAACTTTGATATTTCAAGAAGATATTAGTAATTATTTTTATGTTACAGTTAAGAGTAAAAAGCTTGCCACTTCTAGGGTTAATAGATAGCACACTGTCTAGATGCAAGCCAGTAATCTCTAGTATTATTTTTATCTATACTGTTATACTTGCTATTATGTTAAATTTATTTTATTTGTTCGGATTCAAATATAAATTCTGTCATAACTTGCATTTTTTGTTTGATTTACAGAGTAATGAGTCCAGTATTTTGAAAAATACTATTATATTCCTACCAATGGCCCGAAGTTCAGCTGCTTTGGACTATTATAACTCACTAGAAAGCAAACACTTAAGAGTTGGCAACATTTATATTTCTGCTATTGATTTCGGTAAGTCTACACCTTTTCTGAGCTACAGTATTTATTTTAGTAACTAATATTGGTATTAATTAACAAAAGAGGGGAAAACTCTAGAATTATATATCTATAATATTATAAAGAAGAGGTGGTGTCTGTATGTTTGTTTGTGGGTTTGTTGTGGCAAGTAAATACGAAAAATACTGAACCGACCGGTTTGAAATTTTGCACATCCGTAGATCTTAAACTCATGCAACACATAGGCATACTCATTTCCTTAAAATCCTCTCGGGCTACACCCTGTGAACTTCCTAAGTTTCAATGTTTACATTTTTAGAGAATGAAAACATAAAATTACTTGAATGTCAACAGCTGTGAACACTAAAATTTGACAGTTCGAGAAGAAGAAGAAGAAAGAGCTGCCGTGACCGTCCAAAATTTCAATGTTTACATTTTCTAATGATAACATCCGTTTGCACTATATTTTGACAGTTCGGGAAGAAGAAGAAATAAAGTTGATTTTTCAGATAAACTGCTGGATCGAAATTAGTGAACTATTTGAAATAGCGGAATGGTAGATTTTAAGTTTTTTCCGACGACTGTCTATATTACATTAATCCTTATCCTCTCCCAATATTTGACAGATGTTACTTTGAAATGTTGTAGACACTCGTGTTTTGTCATTTTGTAAACAATGAAGAATTAATTAACAATAACTTAAATGTATCAGTAGAGCCTACACCTTTCAGCCTTTTTAACCCGTGCGAAGAACGGGTACTTTGGCTAGTTAATGATATTTCTGTAGGAAATAGAACTACAACCAAAGCCATGAGAAGACTTTTAGACAGGACCATTATTTGTTTTGTTGTCCCCAGATCCCAAAAACATAATTTATTCTAGAGATCCGTTACTGAGATGCAGGTATTGTTAAACACAGTACATTGTCGAAGCTTGAATGTTAATCTTGTGGAAAAAAATTTAATTTATTCTTCAATTCTATTCTTCTTTATCATGCTTAGACAATTACAGCATTTATGTGTGAGGGACTGCTAAGGATGTTGAAAAAGCCACTTCTTAGTGTCACAAAACATCAGATCGGGAAACTGGCAAATTTTTAAGTTTTTGTAATTTTTTATTTGAAAAAGTCAGACCACTCTCCAACCAATTAGTTTAGGTAAATACAGCCCAAAGAATATAATTGGAAAAAAAATTGATACCTCACCAAGTTTTATATAAGTAAAAATTGACGTCGTTCATTATTTCAACTATTGTGACAAAACTTGTTTCACAGCTTCAAATAGTTTTATGCTTGAAATTCTGAATTATTATGAAAACAATAAACTTTCTTACTCCTTTGTCTACAAATAAACTGTGATAAAATTTAGTGTGTAGTTAAACGATTTTGAAGCTTAGTTTGTATCATCAGAAAATTTTACAATTTCTTAGAGAAATAACCAGCATCAGAGTAGAAGACAAATTTGAAGGTCATATAAAAACAATATGAAATAGATTTGCACTAGCTCTTATTCATTACAATGATGACTATCATCGCTATGTTGCAGGTCTGAAGAACACATTATTGATTATATTTGTTTAAACGCCATCCATGTTATGTGCTCATTTTGTACACATTTCTATTACAATGATGACAATCATCGCTATGTTGCAGGTCTGAAGAACACATTATTTGATGAGTACCTGAGGCGGGACGTGTGGTTCATCGCCATGGGGGCCATGTTTGTGCGAGGGTGCATGTGGGTGTACACAGGCTCCTTCTTCATTACAATGATGACTATCATCGCTATGTTGCAGGTCTGAAGAACACATTATTTGATGAGTACCTGAGGCGGGACGTGTGGTTCATCACCATCCATGTTTGTGCTAGGGTGCATGTGGTGTACACAGGCTCCTTCTTCATACAATGATGACTATCATCGCTATGTTGCAGGTCTGAAACACATTATTTGATGTGTACTGAGGCGTGTGTGGTTATCAAATGGGGCCATGTTTTAGGGTGCATGTGGGTGTACACAGGCTCCTTCTTCATTACAATGATGACAATCATCGCTATGTTGCAGGTCTGAAGAACACATTATTTGATGAGTACCTGAGGCGGGATGTGTGGTTCATCACATCCATGTTTGTCATATAAAATTTGTACAATTTCTCATTTAAAATGATGACTATCATTATGTTGCAGTATGAAAACAACATTATTTGATGAGTACCTGAGATGTGTGGATCACATCTGTTTGTGCTAGGGTGCATATGTTTACACAGGCTCCTTCTTCATTACAATGATGACTATCATCACTATGTTGCAGGTCTGAAGAACACATTATTTGATGAGTACCTGAGGCGGGATGTGTGGTTAAACGCCATGGGGGCCATGTTTGTGCTAGGGTGCATGTGGGTGTACACAGGCTCCTTCTTCATTACAATGATGACAATCATCGCTATGTTGCAGGTCTGAAGAACACATTATTTGATGAGTACCTGAGGCGGGATGTGTGGTTCATCACCATGGGGGCCATGTTTGTGCTAGGGTGCATGTGGTGTAAGGCTTTCTTCATTACAATGATGACTATCATCACTATGTTGCAGGTCTGAAGAAACACATTATTTGATGAGTACCTGAGGCGGGATGTGTGGTTCATCACCATGGGGGCCATGTTTGTGCTAGGGTGCATGTGGGTGTACACAGGCTCCTTCTTCATTACAATGATGACTATCATCGCTATGTTGCAGGTCTGAAGAACACATTATTTGATGAGTACCTGAGGCGGGATGTGTGGTATCACCTCCACGGGGATGTTTGTGCTAGGGTGCATGTGGGTGTACACAGGCTCCTTCTTCATTACAATGATGACTATCATCGCTATGTTGCAGGTCTGAAGAACACATTATTTGATGAGTACCTGAGGCGGGATGTGTGGTTCATCACCATGGGGGCCATGTTTGTGCTAGGGTGCATGTGGGTGTACACAGGCTCCTTCTTCATTACAATGATGACTATCATCGCTATGTTGCAGGTCTGAAGAACACATTATTTGATGAGTACCTGAGGCGGGATGTGTGGTTCAACGCCATGGGGGCCATGTTTGTGCTAGGGTGCATGTGGGTGTACACAGGCTCCTTCTTCATTACAATGATGACTATCATCGCTATGTTGCAGGTCTGAAGAACACATTATTTGATGAGTACCTGAGGCGGGATGTGTGGTTCATCGCCATGGGGGCCATGTTTGTGCTAGGTGTGAGTGGGTGTACACAGGCTCCTTCTTCATTACAATGATGACTATCATCGCTATGTTGCAGGTCTGAAGAACACATTATTTGATGAGTACCTGAGGCGGGATGTGTGGTTCATCGCCATGGGGGCCATGTTTGTGCTAGGTGTGAGTGGGTGTACACAGGCTCCTTCTTCATTACAATGATGACTATCATCGCTATGTTGCAGGTCTGAAGAACACATTATTTGATGAGTACCTGAGGCGGGATGTGTGGTTCAACGCCATGGGGGCCATGTTTGTGCTAGGGTGCATGTGGGTGTACACAGGCTCCTTCTTCATTACAATGATGACTATCATCGCTATGTTGCAGGTCTGAAGAACACATTATTTGATGAGTACCTGAGGCGGGACGTGTGGTTCATCGCCATGGGGGCCATGTTTGTGCTAGGGTGCATGTGGGTGTACACAGGCTCCTTCTTCATTACAATGATGACTATCATCGCCATCACATTTTCTCTTGGAGTAGCGTATTTCATCTACACCCTTATATTTGAACTGCACTTCTTCCCTTTCATGAATCTTCTTGCTTCAATAGTCGCTGTTGGTGAGTTTAGGAATCTGAGATTTTGTAGGCTTAGTAGTACTGTACTATCCTATAACATAACATCAATTATGATATGATGCATGGATAATACGGAATAAGAGTTAAGCTGTAATAATTACAGTAGAACCCCTCTAATCCGACCTCGGATGGTCTGTCACTCTGGATAGTCCGACCATGCTCAAGCTGACGAGCATATGCTGACTTATCATGGATGGGACACCTGTCAAGCCGTTGTTTTCAGTTTGGTATCGCTTGCTTGCTTTTGCTCTTAATATCTGATTCAGTGTCTAATGTACAACAATACGTAAATAACCTAACTTTAGGGTAGACAGTAAAAAATGAACATATAACTGAAAGATAAAAAAAACTTTCCGTTTGATCACGGTGACACGGAATATCTTTGATTGACCGAAAGTGTTGAAGTAGATGACGAAATTACGCAATTCATAATCTATTGGAATGCAGAACGTCATTATTCGGTCTAAGGAGATGTAAGTAAGATTTAAGTCTGCAACACTCTTAAAATACATAAATACAAGAGGTCTTTAACTACCAGGCGCCTACTCACTTACTTATTCTTACAAATTGATCTCAACTAACCTAATAAGTTATTTCCTGATAAAAATATTTTTTTAGATGAGGCAAAAAATCATCTTACTTTTTATTTGATAAAATTATGTACAAGAATTTACTGATTGTTTTAGAAATAGTGTATAGACTGTATTATATTCTTGACAATGTCATGCTTGTATACCTTGTACAGCAATAAAATATTCTTATTCTTACACTAAACAGTGAACGTGTTGTATAGCCTAGGGTGTATAGGGGAGATAATTTTGTGTGGTTGACTGTGTTGAACAATTACACATCCAAAATTTAATTAATTTGACTCTTGATAACATTTTCGGTGTGTAACTGTATGCAGGTATTGGAGCGGACGATGCGTTCATACTGACCAAGATGTGGCAATGTACTAAGGCGGAGTCGTGTAACCTAACCGTCCACAGGCTCGTCCATCTCACGATGAAGCACTCGGCGCTGTCCATGTTTGTCACCACGGTCACTACGGCCGCTGCTTTCTTCTCCTCTTACGTTAGTGCTGTCACCGCTATTCGGTGCTTCAGGTAGAGATCGCTGACTCTTCGCTCTTCACGTAGAATTAAATTGAATAAAGAGAAGTATTTTTTGTAAATGTTAGGGGTCTGCAGTACAAACAATTTTCATGTCGGTATGGTACAGTAAAAAGTTTTGTACCTCGGTTTTTCGGTACAAATTCGGTCTGGTACAATTGAAAAACAATTTGGTAACTAGGAGGTTGCTGAAGTGTTTAAGTAGGACTCCATAGGATCTGATAATTATTAGACTATCTGATAATTATTAGGACTGATAATTATTATTAGATATTTTTTTATATTTTGCCAATGGCAGGCTCAGCTCAAGCTATGCAACCCACAATACACTATTTTTTTTTAATTTGCTCATCTAAATTTTGTGGATATCCCGGGGATCGAACCGTCACCTCTTGCACCAAAGTCCAAGATGCTAACCGTTAGGCTAGCAGATGACCCCACACTTGAACTTATACTCAATGCTTGTAGATTTATGTATTTGCTAAGAATAAACTCTATTATATAGTTTAGTAGTATATATTTATATAGTATCGATCAAATATGCAAGAGCATACCAGCTAAAATACGGTAAAAGCTTATTTTATTATATGAAGATTTATAATGAACCATTTATCTTTATTCTATTGTAAAAAAAGTAAGACCCTTGGCATTATATAAAAACAGCTTTAATACAATTATAAAAAAAATTTATCAAATTTTAGGCTAAGTACGTATTTATAACACTTGAAAAAACATATATGTACTTATTCAAAAAATAAAGTAGACATTAAAATCAGCAAATAAATCATCAGATATGAAGTAAAAATTAAAGTATCATTTTAATCAAAATCATCAGAACCGTTTTTGAGAAATTTTCATTTAATATGTTTTTTGTAAAAAATTAAAAAGTGTCCGAAATGCCGTGTTTTTTTTTACCTATATATTGAATTTAATGAAAATCGAACCAGTAGCCGAAGCTAAGTCTTTAGGCTTCTGTTCTTCTCACTCACAAACAGACCAGACATCACTCTAAAAACCACTCTTTTCGATTTAGGGGGCACTAAAATAGATACATCCACCAGAAACTCAAATTCGAAAATTTTGACAAAACAATACTTTCTCCTTATACTATCGTATAGGAGAAGAGATTAAAAATTTGCTCTCAAATTGCAAATGAATACTGAAACCGCAATACGATACACTGTGTTTCTGTTATTGACAGTTTATTTTGTATTTTAAAAACGTTTTACTGTGTTAAAGTTTGTTGGTAACTGAAATAGTAACAAAATTAGGAATAGTAACAACTTAAGCGGAAACAACAACTGCTTCTCAAACAAGGAACTTCATAGAATAATTAAGGAGGATAATGTGCTAACTAGTATAGTAGACTTAACATACAGAGCATACCTGGTGCATAGCCCAGTGACAGTGTTTGTCGACAGTCTGTTCGCAGGCCTGGCCGTCCTGGTCAACTACGCCCTGATGGTCACTTGGATGCCAGCATCCATAGTGCTGTCGGAGAGAGTTTGTTGGGCTCCCATCCCCCTCACCACCACACCCTTCACACTACTCGAGTCTTTTGGCTCTTCTATAAACAAGTACGATTAATTTCACAGCTTAATTATTAATTAATTTTTAATTGATTAATTTCAGTTACACTCAGTGTTATAAAGCGAGACACAAGACTCCCGATTATCCGCGGTAATAGGAGGCTGAGCCATCGCGTATAATCGAAATTGTGCATAAAACAAACCTAACCTTTAATAACCTTTACTGCATGCTAGGTTTAATAATGTAAAAGATGTTATTTAGATTTTTACTGCGGACATTTTCCATCACGATTTTATGTAAAACAAAGTTTCACGATGTTTCAGGATCTGGAATCTGATCCCGTCCTCAGGTGAAGTAATATTTAAATCGTAACACATAATCCGTACTAAGCCGGTATGAAAACTAGTAAAAACTGGCTGGTTGTGAAAGTTTGTTTTACATAAAATCGTGATGGAAAATCTCCGCAAGAAAAATCTAAATAACATAAATCCACCATCACCAATAATAAATTTCAAACAAAGAATGTGAAAGACTTCATTGACAAGATTAACTTTTAATAAACACAGTTTTGTAGACATTATTTTCACATCGGTAAAAAATCAGTCCAATACTTGAGACAAGTGCACTGTATTACAGGCGTATTGTTGAAATTGCTGCCCTTATTGGTTTAGAAGGAAAAAGTCCGTTATTGATTTTTATTTCTAGGCATTTGCTTCCTTTACAACAATGGTTGACCGAATGTTTCTCAGTAGGCCTATCATGAGATTCCCCAGCCATGTGTAATTCTTTTGAATGATGACGGGCAGTTGCGTATGATCGCTTGCCCAAGGCCAAGTGTGTTGTATGCGGTAGCTATAATTTACTGGGGCGAGGATGGATGTTTAAAATGTTTTAAACTTTGCTTGCTGTGGTTACAAAATTATTGTTTTTAGAATCGTGTACAAGTAAACAAAAAAATTAATTCTCAGCTCAATTATTTAGTATTCTTTTAAAATTAAGCTACATTAGAAACTAGTAGAAAGCTCGTACTTTGTACTAGTTGTAGGATTCAGTGCTAAGAAAAAAGATACTTACTATTATATATAGTAAGTCTATATATATAGACTGGGACGGTGGCGACGTCCTGTAATCCAGCTACTTGGAGGTCACGAATTGTGGATAGTTGCGAGAGATGGTTGGTGGATGTAGTGTTCTCTGTGTGGATTAACGTCCGCACTATTGAATACTACATCAATCCACAAAGACCATCCTCATAATTAGACCAATTCGTAATTCAGAGGCCGTGGTTCGGATTCCACGTTAAACTGTAGGTCCATTAGTTGCCATCGGCTGTTGGGCTATTAATTAACAGTCCTGTCTAAGGAACATGTCAGCCTTAGTCAGTAACAAGACTACAAGATCGCGCCACAATCATCCTACATTCATTCCTCATTCATACTTGGCTTAAAATGCCTACCTGGGTAGGTCGCCATTTCAGTTAAAAGTATAAAGTATAAAGTATTTATTATGGCAAAATTTAAACCTGAAATCTGAAACAAATAAACTAAAAGGGAAAAAAGCTCAACTTACTTAATTAGTATTACTTTACATCATTTGCAATTTGTAAATAAGATTAAATTTGAACTTCGAAAATTTAATTTAGTTTATTTTTAAGATAGGTTTAAAATTTCAAAGATTTACTTATTGTTAAGTTTTTAGATAACAAAGTTTTATTATTTGTTGATATTCTTCTCTAGTGGTGATTCATTCACTCATTCAATGACACGACGGCTTTCTGCGCACCCTAAACTTCTAGTGGTAATATTTGACAAATTTGAATTATATAGTCAAATATTTTAAGACTCATGAAATTTATTTGTGATACTTTTATGAAGCACCTGTACATTTTATCCATTTTGTCTGTTTGTTTTGTGCAACTAAAATGTCTATGCCCATGTCTATAGAATAATGAAAATAAGTTTCATAATTGCAGGTGCTCTCAATTTCACAAAGAAAACGAACAAAAATGCCTTTTTTAGCGTTACAGAAAGACAGACATATAGACATTTAGACAGACAGACAATAATTTAAAAAAGATTTTTTTGGGTTTTCGAGTAAGGAAGTTCTTACTAAAAAACTGGTTAAAGGGCTAAACAGATGTGCTTATAGCCATAAGATGTTACTTTTTCAAATTTTGGTCTCGCAAATTTCCAACATTCCCACCAGAGCTAAGATATATACATGTCAATAATGATAGTAGTCTAGTTTTACCTTGTCACTGTGTTATAAGTTACTTTGTACCGTCAGCATGGTGGTGGCCTCAGTGATGAATCTCCGATACCTCTGGCTCTCTCTCCTGACTGTGGCTGCCATCGCCAGCATCACTGTTGTCTTCCACTGGCCTCGGTTGCGACTGCCCGACTCAGTTGACTTTCAACTCTTCGCTGCTAGCCACCTCTTTGAACAGTACGACTACGTCTACAAGGACAAATTCTGGTTCGAGAAACCTCAGAAGGTAGGATGTAACTGTACCTAACAACTGTAACAGTTGCATAATCTGTATATTGCATTACCTTTCCAAAATGGTGGGATACCTAGGTATTTTAAGCCAAGCTATAAATACTAACTAAGGCTGACATGTACCTTAGACAGAACTATTAATTAATAGCTCAATAGTTAATGGCATATCTAAGGGACCTACAGTTTAACGTGGAATCGGAACCACCACCTCTGAATTACAAACTGGTCTAATTAATTGAGGACATTAATATACACAAGAAATTAAGATCATTACAGATCATTACACATACCGACCATTGCTCACAACTATTTTTGACCTCCAAGTAGCTGGATTACAGGACGAAGCCATTGTCCCAGTCATAAAAATATCCCAAAGACAGATACTGTCTGTCCTGATTTTTGTAAGAAACATCTGAAATATTTTTATGGTATTGTGTTTTCAAATAGATCTTTTTAGATATCTTAGTTATATGTCTAGTAGTCTATGATGGACAACCTGTAACTTTAAAGGGCTGTTATCTGTGTTTGTTTATTGTTTTGATGTTACTAACCTTACTTGCAGTGAAATATTCAAACAATCTGATTTATTTGTTGATATTGTACAGAAAAAATTGAAAGTATGTACCATAGTAAAACTGTTAGTTTAAAAATAATTTTTCCGAACTTGAGAGTAGAAAAAAATGAATGAAAAATTTTAACCTGGTCTAACCTTGATCCTGTGTCAATTTCACTTGTAATCGTATCAAGATAAAACAAATGACTTTGTCTGGTGATTCAGGAATAATCCTCCTTAGTCATTAGACTTTTAAAAGTCTATTAAAACTGAATGTTATTAATGTATTTTTGAGGAATAATTTTTGTTTTTACAATTATATACTGGGTGTCCACAAAGTCATGTCCTGTTAAAGAAATGCAATATTACAAAAACACATAATAGAAAAATAAAATTTTATTTTCAAATTCAACAAGTTACTTCTTAAATTTATTTTAACTATAAACAATCTCAATAAACCTTAAAGAGTGTGCAACTTAGCACCTAGACGGTGTTTGGCGTGGCAACATCGCAATTCACGTTTCCAACAAGATTTTTAAATGAGAAAAACAAAACTAGGCCAGTTCAAGTGGAAAATACTTTATTAAAATATTTTAATAAGAAAACAATGAAATATCAACTGTACAAGTAAGTACTTTTACCCTCAAAACTTTTGTTACCGGTATTTAGTTTTTTTTTAAATCAGTCATTTTCTTTTGTTTCTTTCCCTGTCGAGCTTTTCAGGCGGTCATGTTTCTAATTTTTTCTGAGAAGAAGCGATAACAATTTATATAATTTATTATTTATTGTGTCGAGTCCCAAAACTACTCGTTTCAGTTTCTCAGCCATAACATAAGAGCATTACACACTACGTATAAACAGCACTGTCACCAATAAACGGTAAAGCACGTAAAACACTAGTAGGCATTGCACTCGAAATCGGCAATAACTTCAGTTCACTGTAGCCACCCACCATTCTGAACTGAAATGAAACAGTAGCAGTGGAATGCAGAAGACAGTGTAATGGGATTAACCAGCTGGGTCACTACCCTTGCCGCTAATGATTCACGCACAGTATAGGTGTGCAGTACAGTCGTCACTACTCATCATAGAGCCTCAACAGACGATTCAGGCCGGTGCTGACGCGGAAACATATTTTTTTGCGCTAGTGTGGTGGCGGTTAATAGAGACTGACTATTAAAACGGTGACGCTTAATCAAGGTTCTACTGTACTGGATAACCTCTCTGATACCTCTGATAACCTAATACCTCTAGTGACCTGAGTGTGATCCAGGCGACTTCTGCACGGTATCAAATGTGTCTTGTTTGAAACGCGGCTACTTAGTACGTTTCTCATCGTGCACATTTTATTTTTTCCAAAAATGTGAATTACACCTCTTAATATTTTTTACATCAGGCCTTCCAAATGTTCCCACAAAAAGTCTTTGAACTGTAACAGCTGAGTGATTTTTCTTGTTAACTCGCCATTAATACTTTTTCATATACATTTCATTGTAATGTTATCAATATAAACTTTTGAATTTCCTTCAAGGAAAGTCAATTAAGTTTTGTGTAGCATTGACAGTTTTCACACAACAAATGATGCATAAAATCAGGGCAAGACATTATGGGCACTATCGGTATGTTAGGACTTGCTATATATGGTTGCATGTTGGCCTTTCCAAATAAATCAGCCATACTTCTGGATTCAGGTGGACACGGGGGAGAACAACGCACAGATGCCGCTAAGGTTTGTGTGGGGAGTGGTTCCGGAGGATAATGGTGATCACCTGGACCCAGCGTCCCGTGGGACTCTCCAGATAGACTTCAGCTTCGACATGGCTGCTCCTGACTCCCAAGCCTTTCTGATGAAGTTCTGCCACAACCTCAGGTAGTAGTGAGGAATCTTACTCTGTACTCAATTGTTATAACAGACAAAAAATCAGAAACTAACCTGTGGAACAAGAATAACTTCACATAATTTAATCAAAACATAAACCTACCATGAGAATCTGTAGTACCTCCGCCATCTTCAATTTTTAGTCCCAAAAGATCAATTTTAAACACTCAGAAAGATGCTTTGCCTCAAACACAATTTTTTAGTAAAGGTATTTAATTATTTTGAAATCAGAATACATTGATTAATAATATTTTTATCAGATGTTAACAAACCTTTTTGGAATGTGTCAATAATACATTTTGTAGAGCTAACTTTTTAGATATTGTTAGTTAATCATGTTTCCTCTGGAAAAGAAAAAATTAAAATTCTAATCAGATAGATTGCTAGACTTTAAATACCCTTTTAAAAGACACAAAATAGAAGGTTTTCTAGAACAAAATAACATCATGATTGTTTGTTTAAAATTCATTGGATTTTTAATTATTTATTTTACATTTAATTGGACTTTCCCTATCGCTTCTAGTGTTTTTAAGCTACACTACGTTTCGGAAGGTACAGGTAACTCCTCCTGTCATCAAGTGAAAAAGACCCTACCTACATCTTATTAAAACATAACAACATTTTTCCTTAAGTTTCTAACATGCAATGAAAACACAAATATACTAAACTTACTTAAATATAAAAAAAAGTACACAAACCCTTACGGCGAAACACATATACAGCAAAACTTACACATCTTAAAACTAATATATACATTACCTACACTGAAACCTCCATGATAGCGTGAACCGAGCACCGAACCACTTACCATCAAGTCATGCACTATACTATGGGTGTGGTCGGTGGAGGGGGGAAGTCAGCTACCCCCGCTCGTCACTTGGAAAGCTAGTAGGTAAAAAAACTGTTATGCCTACAACTCTTACACTGCTAACCGAGAACATGACATACACAAAATCCTGTAGAGCAGTTTTTAAGATCATTGTGCCAGTACACAAGCATTGCCCATTTTATAGTAAGGTTATGCTATCCCCAGGGCTCAGCCTTTCTTCCAAGCCACACCAGGCCTGTTCCTACCCAACTGTTTCATCGAGATGTTTGTCGACTGGATGAACCAGCGGTGCAATGATCCCGTTGACCCGGAGAGGAGTAGGGCTCCATGCTGCGAGACTGCCAAATTCCCCTTTGAGAGGAAGGTGTTCAACCAGTGTTTGCCCCAGGCCATTCACTCTCTCCTCCGCACACCTCAGAATCTAGTCGTTCCTGGAGTTGCCGGGCCGAGGTTTAGTCGCATAGGCTCCAAGAAGTCAGCCAGAGTGAGAGCTGTAGTGATCGAATACGACAGCAATCAGGTTCACTCCACATCCTATGCGGAAATGGACTCGTTTTTCAAAAAGGTAAGATTTTTAGATATTATTGGGCCCGCACTGTTGCGATAAGCGTGCCCATTCAGGTACAGGGAACTATAACATGAAAATTAAATCATTCACTCAGGTATAGTCTGTGAAAAGTGGGACCATCGTGGGAACAGACTTCCTGCACTTCTCTTTCTTTTTATTCATGTTACGTAATTAACCCTTTGACGACCTGGCAAAAAAAAGTATGTCCAAAAAAATGGAACCTAATTTTATTTTTGAAGCTCCAAAAACTGCAGGCTTCAAATAACGGCTGTTTTGTGAAGGATCGAAAGAAATTTATATCTTCCCTAGTTTTCACAGTAGCAACATGATTTTTTTTCATCAGATTGTCAGGAATTAATCGTTCTATACTAATATGCAAGAAGAAATTATAAACTGCAAAATTTAGAAAAAATAAATTGACAGTTTTTATTATTTTTTATAAAAATATTCACATTCAACACTATATAAAAATCAGCCATCTTTCAGAACCTGTACAGGTCAGGCTTGCTCTTGATCTGAGGTCCTTCCTCACCAGGCATTCCAACCAGAAGTCACAGAATCTTGTGCTTATGTTGATGCCAATAGTAAACCATACCTTTTAGTATATTTTGTACTTGGTTTAATTACGCACCAACAGGTTTATAGTGCAGTTTATGGAGTTTACGCAGCTTATGGTGAAAAAGTTAAAAAAAGTTTTAAGAAATTGTTGGGTAAATAATGGGTATACCTA
The DNA here is from genome assembly GCA_023375725.1 of Nephotettix cincticeps. Classification (NCBI taxonomy): domain Eukaryota; kingdom Metazoa; phylum Arthropoda; class Insecta; order Hemiptera; family Cicadellidae; genus Nephotettix; species Nephotettix cincticeps. The sequence goes on from CM041788.1 coordinate 53,788,124, forward strand.
TGATTAGATAGCTGAATGGTTATAGAGACTGTTTCAAAATCTGTAGGTCACTAGTTCAATCTCAGACTGGTTCCAGCTACCTCTGATCACTATGTTAATTAATAATCCTGGTTCAATAATATTGAATTAATTAAATTATGGTGTTTTTCATTAACCAAACTACATAACCAATATCAAAATCAAAAATAAAACATCTAACTAATCACACTTATCACATTATTTAGATATATATGTCTGGTACTTTGTCATGTCCTGTAATCCAACAAATTGGAGTCAATTGGATGTGATATTTTCTTGTGTGGATTAACATGATTGAATCCTACAATTTTACTTTACTATTACCTTTTGAAACGGTGTTTTATTACCTATTTAGGTAGGTATTTTAAGCCAACTATGAATCCAAACCACTATTGCCCCTAAATTACGAACTAGTCTAATTATGAGGATGGTCTTTATGGACCAATGTAGTACTCAATAGTGCCGATGTTAATCCACACCAGAGAATATCACATCCAACAACCATCGCTCATAACTATCCACAATTCTTGACTTCTAAGAAGCTGGAATACAGGATATATCACCATCCCAGTTCATCCGTACATATCATCCTCATAATTAGACATAATTTGGTATAGTTTTAGTTTCAAACAATTTAACTGGACTGACGTTCCAGTAATATCAACATCTTGATTTTGATTTCTACAGAAAATTTGAGTACTTTCCTACTCTTTAAAATTACTTGTGTTACTTGTTCAGATAATTTTCATAACTAATATAACAGGTAGAGGCGTGGAGCCTGAGAGAATTGGCCAAAGCACCTCCTGGAATGAGGAACGGGTTTTTTGTCAGCCAGTTGGCATTCTACGATCTTCAGCACACGCTGGCCAGAGATACAGGTACAAACACCAGGTGTCACTTAGTGAGAAGATTTAACCCTTAGACCAGCAAACACTTATATAAGCTTTGGTTAACATTTTTTTCACAGTAAAATACCAAGCAGTTTGTTTCCGTTGACCACCAAAAGCCTAAATACGGATAGGTTAGATAGATCGGTTATTTCCTCGACCATAACGTTAACTACATGGTATTAACGTCATTTGTTTCTAAGTCTCGTCCAACATAAAGAGTACAAACGGTTAACATCGCTGATTTATCATCAATAAATTCCAAAACCTTGTATATAACGTCACAAAATCTGGCCACAAGCAATAATAAAAACAAAAAGTTTGATTTTAAATGTTCATCTTATACATTCTGTCAGTAATTTCGGATATTTATCAAATTCCACTTGGTACTTGTTATACTTTTGGGTCGGAGCCGGATATTGTATTTCGCACAGTTTTTAAAAGAATTATCGGTTTATTATTAAAGAACTAAGAATAAATTACTTTATTTACACGGCTACAACGATAAACTGAAAGTGCTCGATAATTTTGAGCCGGCAGGGTGACACCTGTTTTCCTTATCTGGGATTCATAAACCATGATTATTATGATGAGGAATTGAATGTAATTTCTCTCTGAGTCCATTACATTCGCTGATTTAAAAACGAATGAATGTTTAATGTAGAATTATTTAAATTATGGTAACAACTTGCATTAAAAGCTCGGCTAGAATTACGAGCTTTTTTAAAACGCTTCGACCTGAGCTGAGCTTTAAAAAGCTCTATGACTCGAGACTTTGTACACACCTAATTTATACCAATAATCACATTAATGTATGTGTATTTTATGAAAACAAAAGTTTTATTATATATGTGATATTGATAACCCTTTAATAACCTTACTTTGATATAGCGTTAATAAATTTTTGGTCCCTTGAATAACGTTATAAAAAAGTAATACTGTATTTATTTTACTCTGTTAGGTGTTTATTTTATGGTTATGTAACTGTACTGTGTTACATTGTCACTGCCAAAAAAGTATGTATAAAAGTACAGTTGTATTAAACACTATTAGAATAATCACAATAATATGTATGTTGCCAGTTCTGGCTATCGCAGTGTCGTTAGCCGTGTCCCTGGTGGTGCTTCTGCTTGTCACCTTGAACATTCTCATCAGTCTGTTTGCCATCCTGTCAATCACATGCATCATCTTCGTTACCGTCGCAGTCCTCGTCCTCATCGGATGGAAACTCAACGTTCTCGAGTCTGTTGCTATTTCAGTTGCGATCGGACTAGCTGTAGATTTTAGCCTTCATTATGCTGTTACGTACAGGTGAGTTATAACTCAGGTGTATCAGAAATAGCACTCTTAACCCTTTCAGTGCCAACTTCCAATTTTGCCGGACGTTTGATGTTGTACCAAAAATGCCAACGTCCGATTTTGCCAGCCCCCGGTGAATAGACCAAAAGTGCCAATGTCCGATTTTGCCGGACGTTTGGTAAAACCACAATTAAAAATCTAAAAAAACAATAAAGTAATATTTTTATTTTAGAATACCTTGAATAAGTCTCTATAATATTTATTATGTTTTATAGAACACACAAGTTTTACGATAAACAATTAAACAATTTCTCTTGGGGCTTGAAGAGTTAGTAGTATTTGAACTGATTTCCAAGTACTGTAAAGGACAGGTTCCTTCTTACCTCTCAACAATTCAACAACTTCAACAATTAGTCTAAGTTTGTAAATGAAATGTTATCCAGAATTGTTATCTGGAGGTAAAATTTTGTGAAACTGATCCTCTTGGCTCAGTTCAAAATGTAATACTCCCTTAGAAAAAAATATCTAGCACGCTTTAATTTTATTCCATTAATTTTACTTAGGTGCACGATGCAGTTTTTTTACAAAATCTGTTTTCATGAATTAACTGTTAGTTTTTCTGTTTAGGTCGTGCAAAGATAAGGATAGTCGCTCCCAATGTGTGATACACTCGCTCCAGCTTATGTCAGGTAATCTCTAAGTCTTTTTTAACTTAAAATAAACCTTAACCCTTCAACACGGTGTGATGTACACTGTATGCAAGCCAAATGCCGTCTGCAGTGCGGTTCGACGTACAACATACAAGCAACATCGACCCATAATGTGCTGATATGCCTTGGCAATTTACCAAACTATTTCTGCTCTGACATTTTCACTATGTTGTGGACAGAACAAGGACTAATTTTAGCTGTTTTAGTGTATTTCCAACACAAGAGAAACGGAGATAGATTAGAGTGAGGCATCAAATCAGCTGAGTCGCCATTCAACTATCGTCATCTGTGTTGTAGTTTTTCTCCATTATTTTGGTCATAAATACGATGTATTAGTGTGAATAAATAACGGATACATTTATTTTGACTGTTTTATAGTATTTGTGGTTACTTATTGGTACTTTTTATGGTTTATTTTCGCAAGAAATAACCAGATATAGTTTTGTTTTGTGTGTTTCCATGTTTTAGTAATTGTTTGGTATTAAAATGTCCCGCTTTGAAGGGTTAACTTCCCATCATAATTGTGCTATAGGCTTTGTCATGCTGCAATAATTATAGTGAGTCACTTAACTCATTCGCATACAACAACGGCATTACGCCATCGCAGTCCCCAGCCCTCCATTACGGGAAGCGATGGTGAATCACCATCCATACATATCAATAGATCGCGCCGAGTTAGTTCCTCAGAAATACAATAGATTATATTTGCTTCATTTGCTGTTCCAACCAGTGTATTTTTATGTTTTAATTATGGTTTATCATATGACACTATTCAATGTATATCCTGATTGTACAAAACGAATAAAGAAATCTGAATCTGAATCTTACTCTGTAAACTTTAGGCTTTATTTTGGTTTTAATTTCATCCTCTATGGAAAACAACCTGAAATTTATAACATGAAATTATTATATGGTTTTACCCTATCGCTAAAAACAGCCAATTGAAAATTGGCTATGTTTGATGAACACATGTAAACACAAATGCCCAAACTAACATAGGCTTGTCAGACAGCTTGGAGGCTTGTGTATAGTAGTTTCGATGTGGTGTGCAGGTCCGACCCTGATGGCTGCCCTGACCACGGCCGCGGCCGGCGCCTTCATGATCCCTTCGTCCGTGCTGGCCTACATACAGATCGGAGTGTTCCTGGTGTTGGTCATGGTGGTCAGCTGGTGCTACTCCACCTTCTTCCTCATGTGCCTCCTTGCATTGGCAGGTCCTCAGAGCGACTTCGGTCAGCTTCATTACCCAGAGTGAGTACGAGTCGTCATCTTAAAAACAGAAAAATAATGTCTCTATTTCATAAGATTTAATTACAGTAGAACCCTTTTAATCCGACCATGGATGGTCCGTCACTCTAGTTCTTCCGACTATGCTCAGACTCACGAGCATATCTGACTTATCACTGACAAGATACCTGACGAGCCGTTGTTTTCGGTTTGTTATCGCTTCCTTGCTTCCCCTCTTCATATTTCGTTCGGTGTCTAATGTCCAATAATATGTAAATATCCTTGCTTTCGGACAGATAGTACTAATTGAACATTATAACTGAAAGATTTTTTTTGTTCCGCCCTTTTTTTTCATGGCCGTCTTGATCCCCCGAGCGGCCAATTGTGGGTTTTGTTGTTGTCATCCCCCATCCACACCAGAGGGCTACAAAAAAATTGAAAAAAAAACAAAAAAAAAATTTTTGACACTATTTTATCTGTATATCAAGGGGGTAAAAAAAACAGATTATTCTTCAAATTATAGATTTTTTTTTTTATAATAAATTTAATGTTATATGTATGTTGTATTTCTTCCATTTTTTATAATTTTTTATATTTTTTTTTGGTTTAATTTTTTTTTAAGTATTTATTTTTATTGAAATTTTTTTGAAACAATGTGAATCATTCATTTTCTTTAACTGCATAGTATTTTTACGTAGGATATAAGAACCATTCATTTATATTAAGAAATGAATCTTAGAAAAATAAAATAAAAAATACTCACAACTCACGAACCGGAAATTTACCGCTGTGACTATTGGCTGAACAATCAAAACAATGCGAAATAACATCTCGACAAGTTGGAACTACGTGGAGAAATACTGTGTATTTACCGATCACTTGTCGGACTTGTGGTCTGACATTCAGTCCGTGTTTGCGTCATAAGTCTGAATCGTGTGTCTACCCCAATGGGTTAAAAGCTTAAAAAACTCACACTTCAGGTTTTTTATCCTACAAATAAAATATTTTTAATATTCTCTGCTCAACTTTTTAACCAAAATGTGATTTTTTCAGGTTGAGGAAGCTGTGCACAAAGCGGTCCAATGGGAGCCGTCCGGACAGTGACAAGACTGTGTACATCAATGTGTTGTCCGAGGCCTCTCTGTCCACCTCGTCCACCATGTGTGCTCTCCATCTCTCCTCCAATGAGACTCATGAGCTCGACGCCCTTACCAGACACAGCTGCAGGTCTGGACAACACACAATACACACAACACCCACCCTCTGCTCAGGGCAGGATTTAGAATTTTGGTGCTCCTAGGCCCAAGAATTTTTCTGCCCCCTACGTTGGTTAAAATTTCTTTTCTTTAAAAAACCTTATAAAATTACATCAACCATAATTGCAAAAATCATTTTATAATAAGAATTTACGATGCTCTTTAGGATTTTACTCGCTGTGGGCTTGATAAAATGCTGATCATAACACTTTTCATAATTTTATGTTGTTATTCATGAGACTATCTAGCACTGATAATTATAGTTGTAAAACAAAAGAACATAATTGAACAAAGAACATAGAAGAACATGCTCGTTTAAGGCGGTGCACTAACTAAAGAGATAGCAAGAGAGAGCCTTTCCCATTCACATATGCCTTCTGGTAGAGATATAATGCAAAACATCCCGCAAAGCTTATTAATGAACGTGTTCAAATATCCCCTCACTGATTCTTACTGTAAACCATACATTTATAAAGGAGCAATCAAAATTACTGGATGTGCTGCACCACCAACCGTCTAAATTCTCTAGGTCTTGTCGCCCTTGTGAAAATCCAGCCCTGCTTCTGCCTGATCGTAAAGCAAGCAATTTACAAATTACAGACACGTTATTCAACCATAAATTTTATGTTCCCCAAATTGTTCCCCGGAGCTTTGTTCCATTATTTATTAGTATTACTCTTACTTTTTAAAAAGGTGAAATCCAGGTATTTTAAGCAAAGTATGAATGAGAAATTAGTGTAAGGTGATTGTGGCACGATCTTGTAATTCTTACTAACTCAGACTGACATGTTCCTGAGACAGGACTGTTAAGTAATAGCCAAGCAGCTGATAGCATCTAAAGGACTTACGGTTTAACTTGGGATCCGAACCACTTTTGCCTCTGAATTACGAACTGGTCTAATTATGAGAATAGTTCTTGCGGATAAACGTCGTATTGAATATTGCGAACGTTAATTCAACCCAAGGAGTGTCACATCCACCGATTACTGCTCATAACTATCTACAATTCATGACCTCCAAGTAGCTTACATGAATACTCTCTCATGTCTGAGTCTTGAAAGCATTTCACAAGAAGAAACCTTTTCTTTGCAGATATAGCCGAAGATCACGAAGGTCAGGCAGCCTGTCGCAGCCCAGTAGTCGCAAGGTGTCTCTACCAGCTGAGCAGAGTCCCTCTGCGACATCTGCGACCACAATCATACATGACGACGATTTGGACCTTCCCTCCACGTGCAACCATTAATCTTAGGCAGGTGAGTCTCGATGATGTAAAGAGCCATGTTTTTGCAGCAAGCTATGTATCAGGGCCCCACTTCTCCATCATTCTGGTAACTGAACTGCGTTAGTCATGTTCGATTTCCAGTCGTAAAAAATTGAGTTATATCTCAGATTGACAGTTTCCTTCGTTTGGTCCAGGATACCTAACTAGTTTGGTCATGCCAGAGGCACAAGTGGAATCTGACACTTGACCTTGGCCAGAGAATCACATGAACCTTTACTTTTCTTCTGGTACTGTAACTGTTCAATATTCTCTTCAGTGTTTACTGATATGGCTTTTCTGGGGTTTTCCTATATATATAAAAGGAAGTACCAAAGTAGTTCCATTATATCCACCTTTTTTTATACATACAATCATTATTGAGTTAACTCTAATATTGTCATCATTCTATCTTTGCAATCTTTGCTTTCCGCTGATATTCTAAGCTATTATTCACAGAATAAATGAATCTTCACATTTACTTACTTACTTACTGCTGTGGCCACTGGTACCCTAGATGGTACTTGGCCTCTCCAACACACTGCCTCCATAGATCTCTGCTTCTCGAAGCTTCCTTCCTTCTCCCTAGCTTCCTCAGGTCTTTCTCCACTTGGTCGAACCATCTAAGTTTCGGTCTTCCAAGGGGTCTTCTACCTTCTGGGTTGTTCTTTAAGACGTTCTTCGATAGGGAGTTGTCGTCTTTCCTTAGAATGTGCCCTGCCCATCTCAACCTTCTGCTCCGTACTTCAGCGACAATATCCGGATCCTTATTCTCTTAGTTCCCAATTATGTCTCAATCTCCATTGGCCATCCTCAAAAATCGGTCCGTATACTTTCCTTAAAATATTGTTCTCAAATACAATAATTTTCTTTTCTGACATTTACAATTCGAAAAATTGTATTGTTACAAGCAACGTCGAATGATTGTTTTTCCAACCATTTTTATTTTGAACCCTCACATTTTTTAATTGTAATTTTAATTAACATCTGGTAAGAGGATGATTGTGTATATAATTTGAAACAGTGTCTGTTTCCCCCCAGAGCCTGCCCACTGATTGTGCTTTCCTAGCTATTGTGAGAAAACAATAGATAGAAAAAGATAGAACTGTGCTCGGTCCGATTCCTGGTCTGATGAATATTCACACATTTCAAGGTCTGCTTTGTACACAATTGTTACTCAAGACCTAACACACAAGACAAATGCAGAAGAATGCTTTCATCTGGCGTTGTTTTGATCCATGACAACGCCAGACCACTCAGTGCCAACATGACCAAAGGCCTCCTCAAAAAGTTTAAATAGGAAGTTTTTGAACATCCACCGTACATACCAAACCTAGCACCAAACGATTATCACCTGTTCCGAGAACTGAAATCATCGTGAGGTGGGCAGCACTTCGCTACTAACGAAGAACTTCGTGACGCCGTCAAGATTTATCTGTCCTTACTGGCGGCAACATTCATTGAGATAGGCATCGAAAATCCTATGTCACGGTACGTCAAGTGCCTAAATCGTTTTGGCGATTATGTAAAAAAAGTTGAGACTTAACTGTACTTTTGGCAATAAAATATTTTTTTGTGTGTTTTTCGTTAATTTACAGCCAATCGGAGGTTGAAAAAAAATAGTCCTCGTAGATGATGTTTAGTATAGTCACCAGAAAGAAAGGATTCACAAGGGTCACTGTGGGGAGCGTGCTGGTCTAGGGGTAGAGCGCGGGGCTTTTGGTGCCCAAGGTCCCGGGTTCTGTACAATAAAAAAAAAGGGTCACTAAGGCAGGAGAGGACAGTCAGGGTCACCTGGAGAGAAAGAGGCAACAAGCCCATCCAGCTCACAGGAGGCGATGTCATGCCTGAGTGCTGAGTTACTGGACACGCATGGAGCAGACACTAATTTATCCTGGAGTGAAACCAACCAATATTGGAATTTAGACTGGGACAAATTCGAAGGCTGTGTGCCTTACAGGAGACAAGGTCGAACCAAAGGTGTAAGGAAAACCGTTCATTTTGGATGGACAGAAGACTTACCAATATTGTGACAGCTTCTTTTTTTTGTGCCCAATCATGGTGTGACGAACATGCAGAAGCCGTAGTGTCATTGCATATGGTGCCTGTTGTTAATGATCGATATTACAAGGGTTTCAAGGTAAACCAGGACGCGAGCGAGGCTGTAGCGCTCTAACGTGCCTTGTGACAGTAGTCGTCAGGTCAACGTTATCTGGTGGAGTACGGGTGAGGACCAGGTGGCCAAGGTAGGCGGTTGGACATTTAATTTTAAATCTATTAATCCTTTTTTTTAATTGATAGTAAATCAGTTCCTTTTCAGAACAAATCGGTATGTGTTATTTAAAATTTTACTACGGAAATTTTCCATCACCAAAGTAAAACAAAGTTTCATGACGTTCCGGAATCTGGAATGGAATCTGATCTTGTCCTCAGGTGAGCTAGAACCTAAATCGTAGCAAAATGTGTACTTAATATGGGTATAAGGCTAAAAACAAAATAGTTTAAAGCATAAGCACAAAATATACATAACAACCTGAATCATTTTTAAAAACTCAATTTTATTTTCAGCATGAAGCCGTTGCACACCCTGGCCTGGAGGACCGTTGACCACCGTTGCTCATCTATGTAGGTTAGATTTTTTATGACGATATCATCTATAACTCTGTGATCTGTGTGCTAATAGTGATCAGTAGAACTTGCTCAATTCACTCTTCCATTTCTGAGCCGTACTGTCAAGGTTCTATTGATTAGTTGATGTTCGACGTTGTATACTGTGTAACATATGTCAGAACTATTACTGCATTGAATTTTAGTGATGATAAGCTCAATAGGATTTTTATCTGATTAGTTGACTACAGGGTGGATCAAAGGTTGGGTTGAGGAGTATTGACAGGGCAGTGAGAGAATGAAATCAGTTGTTCAGCTAATTAATACAACTAACTTACCTAACCTAATACCAAAATAACCACTTGCCTAATAATCTAATATATTCCTACTACTAATACACCCTGTATCTAGTCACAGGAAAAATAACAAACCGGGAAAAGTCAGGAAATTTCTACATTGGTCAGGGAAACCGCTATTTTGTAAAGTATTCAGAACTTTCAAATTTGGGACAAAACATCATAAAATGCCGGGAGATATGTTCAACAGGAAATAATTCTTGGAACGAGGTTATTATTGGAGACCAACGAACGTGCCATCGTCTTGGCAACGACTAACAATCGGGTAGGTTGGTGTCGGCGTACAGGCACGACTACAGTGGTAGGGGGAGAAAAACGAATGTAGTGAATACTAACTGCACAGTAATCGCGGCACGTAATTTACCGCAGCTCTATGATATTTTCCTGGTTAGTTTTCAAAAAATAGGGGATTTCGATCACGCAAATCTAGCAGCTTTGATAACATGAGTTAATGTGTTTATTTGTACACATGGTAGCTGCCATTCTTTCTTCTTTCTACTCATCAGCGAGCCAGTTAAGAAGTGAATGAATAGTGATTGACGTATGCTGGGTTTTTTTCCAGTAAGCTCCCAATTAATATGATTCGTTTTATTTGTACATTTTAATTTAACAATTTGATTTTGTGCGTGAATGAGTTCATTTAATAGAGATTGATTTTGTGTTTAAAATTATATATATAAAGTATATTTATATATAAAATAAATATACTTAAAAATTAGCCGATCATTACACACGATTTAGAGAAAATGCATCTAATATGAAAAAGTCAGGGAAAAATCAAGAAATCACTTTATGATGGCTTGCTAGACACACTGTAATATAACCTTTTTTCTAAAATACAAATTTTTCTTTTTTCCTAAGCAGAGTCTTAGTTATTAGCGAGATATAATGGTTCGGAATTACCGATTTTTTTGGAATGGTGTTATTTAAGCAGATTTGTGAATGTTTGACCGTCGCATTTGTGACGGTCAAAAATAAACATCAAACAAACATCAGGCAGGTAGGGGCATCTTTCGTCAATCTAGTGAACATTTAAGATGCCGTGCCGTTTAGCTGACTCACCGCTGCCTGTGAGATATTGCTGAAACTAACTCATTTCGTCAGCGAATTCGCTGTTTTGCTGCTAGAGTATGCTTTACAGCCACTTAAATGGGTTTTCAGACGGTGGTGTATGGTGTGTTCGATTCATTCACTGATGAGTGAAATGTTTAAGCCAAAAAGAAATATGCAGATTCGAATCCCCACCATGACCAATCGCGATTTGGCTTGCAAATTTGTTGTAAAAAGGTGGGAGGGCCCACCTAAAATAAATGGTGGTTTGGGTGGAAGTTGACAGCATTTTTAGTCTTAATTGTGCAGTGGATGGCATAATACTTTCTTTGCTTCTTTTACAATTGTATATTTAAGAGGGGGACGTTTTGTGTTTTTTGTCTATACCAATTATCAAAAGAAGAGTTGCGTAGTGATTTTATCATTCAGTAAAGCCTAAAAGACTCGCAAGTTTTAGGGTTAATCCAACCACAATATAATACAGTGTGAATTTAGAAAAAGAAACCAATCTAGAATGAAACAGATTTAGCATTGGTTTTTTTGCGTGAAGTATCTTTCTACCACCATTTTCATGGGAATGTTTGTGTGTTGCTACCAGATCCAAACTGAACATTTGATAACAATCACAATAACATGTGATTACAGTTTCTAATAAACCTGTTCATCAGGAAGTTATGGTGTGGCTGCCATTCAATTAGCATCTCCTTACTCCAACTCTTGGTCCACCAGTGTCTTTGCTTTTCAAGAAGAAGTTAAAATCGATCAATAAGTAGCTATCAATTTAGAATTTTCCATCTATAGCATATATAAATGTTAAAAATTCCGCCCAAAAATAATAACACAATTTTAAAATCTGTTAATTTTGTTTTGTGCAAATACTGAATTTTCTTTTATCTTCCCTAACCCCAATCTTTACTGATAATATTTTATTGAATTATTTTGTTTAACTATTTTACCTACAAATTTCAATTATACCAACCTTCTTTCACCGAGAAATGATTTCTCGGTGTTCCTTTTTCCCATATGAGTACTGTAAGAAAATAAATGTTTGAGTTTATATAAAATTCACTGTTAAAATTGGTAATTTAATTTAATAAAATTGTTAACTTTTCCTGGATAGCTTTAATCTTAAAATGAAATTAAGACAATATGGTAAGAAATAATATATTTTATAAAACTTTAGTTGTTTTTTGAACATTACTATTTTGCTTAGATAAATTTTGTAAAAACTAGGATTACAATTTGAGAGAAGAATAGCTTAGCTCAAAATATTTTTTGAGATGTATGACTTAACTTTAATTCCTAGTTTTAAAAATTATCCAATTAGTATAATGTTTTTTTTACTTTTACTAATGATAGCTGGCATTTAAGTCCTGTAGTTTTTCGGTAGTTAGTGGTGAAAATAATGAACTGTATATTTTAACTAAAGAATTAGTATAGCAATTTGAACATTTGAGATGATAGATATCTCTTTAGTTAACTTATTCCAATCAAAATGCAATTGCCATGAAGTGAGCATGAAATCATTATTTTTGTACTTTAGTAAAATCTATCTGTAAATGGTTAGGAATTCTCAAATTAGAGCCTAGGTCACTCATTGTTGGTTCTTAAAAATGTTCTGTGTAGGATAAGTAATGTGATAAAAATATTTTTATTTTACTTGTACTTGTAAATATATACAGAAAATAATTTTAAATATTACTATTGATCTCAACATAGTGTTAGGGAAAACTTAATTCCTATGTTGTTTATCTATTTACCCCCAAACTATTTTTGGGGTTTTGTAAAAGACACTTAAAGATAGCGTTAAGTATTATAAATATAGTATCAGTAAAAGTGTATGTAGAACATAAAGATTTGCATTTATTTTATAATAATTGAATACCCCCTCAATATATTGAAAAGAGTAAAATGAAGCGCATAAAAAAACTTAGGGACTCTTATTTGAGGCACCGACCCAAATCACATGGGTATTTTAAAGTGAATGTGAGTGTGATTGATTTTGTGACATGTTACTGGCACACATCAACTGATTCATCTGCCAAAGTGTTTGTATTGTTAATACTAGGCCTATATTGTAATATTTTCAAAAACATAAAGCATGTAATTATGGATTTTTGTGAATCAAATTATGTACTACATGTATGTACTATGTTGGTGTTGGACAGAAAAATTTAAAAAATTAAATGAATAAATGGTTTGAATACCTTACAGTTAAAATGATTCTTGTAATCTTTGTAGGCTACTGTAGTTTCAATTCCTTGATGAAGTCATCATCAGGCCATGGGATGTCTTCATGTCCTCATTGGATTGTCTTCATTTAAATTATTCATACCAAATGTTTGTTTACAAACAAACATTAACCTATCTAGATGAAGACTAATGATAAACTATCTAGATGATAAACCTATGTAGATAAACTAAAGAAGACATCCCATAGCCTGATGATGATTCCATCTAGAAATTATTGAAACTGCAGTAGTCTACAAAGACTACAAGGATCGGTTTGACAGTAAGGTATTTATTTAAACCATTAATTAGTTTATTGAAAAAGCGATTCAGTGGCGGATAACATAAAATTGTCTGTACCATGTTGGTGTCAAACAAAATAAAAATAAATTGTCTGTACTAAGTTATTGTCGGACAAAAAAAGCAAAAACGTGTCTGTACTATATGTGTAGGATAAACAAAGTAAAAATATGTCCAATAACTTAAAAGACAGTTCTGTCACAGTCCTATATTTTCAGACTGGAGATTTGGGGCTCCTAAAGATGTGGAAATATATTACCAATGGAAAAGGTTTATTTTTAAGTTCTTGCATTTTAATTTTAAGTATTTGAGTGAAAAAAATGACTACAGCCACTCGTAGCCAGTTACAAACCAGCTTTATACTGTATGGATAAAAAAAATTACACTTCAAGTTTTAAGCTAACTTCAAGCAAACCACATTAAGCAAGTCTGTGACTACAGGTTTTGTTTTTCAGTTTGTGCTGAAATTAAAGTTTAGCTATAAATTCTGTTTAAACCAGTTATATTTTTGTTGTATACTGTGGTCCAAAACTAGGTGGGGATCATATTTATCAGTACAGAATAAATTGGCTATATTTTGAAAACTCATCATTTTAATTTTAATGTTAAATCTCTTCTTGGTTGGTTCGATTTGGATAAAAAAAAAAGAATCTGGTTTGGATCCCACCTTAAACTGTAGATCCCTTAGATGCCATTGGTTGTTGTACTATTAATAGCCCTGTATAAGGAACGTGACAGACTAAGGCAGTCTGTAAAAAGACTACAAGATCACGCCACAATTGTAATACACTCATTCCTCATATTTGCCTTAAAATACCTACCTAATTAGGTCACATTTCAGTTAAATGTATTAAAATATGTACATTATCTAAGGCCCATAAACATTGTCATAGTTGTATGTCATAGTTCTATAAACAAATATCTTTGATGAAAAACATTACAGTGTAATATACCAAACAGTACCACTTTTAAATATAGTTACATTTTATGATTAAATTTTATTACAAAGAGTCTATAAAATAATCACTTTAAAATGTGGCTGTCAAATTGCATTGTTATAATGAAACAGGAGGGAAATGTAAATGAACAAATTACTATAATTTTACATCCTTAAGGAGTGTTTTCCTACCTCTGCAGTATGTTGTGCAATGTGCTCTGTATTCAGATAACTGCGTCGCTGCAACAATGACCTCCATGATAGTAATTCAACACAAGGCAAAAATGTTTTCATCCAAGGATGATTAAACTCGGCGCTGCGCGATATAGACCTACACCAGGCGACATCTAGTAGTCACAATATATAATTACAATCAGTAATATAAAACTTTTAATATATTAATCTTATAATTTCGATGGAAATTCTGTTATGGAATAAATAAACACTAATAGAGATGGAGGGGCGTCCTAACCAGTTAGTTGCACAGCGTGGTCTACAGTGGTCCCAATCGCGGAGTGCAAAGCACGCAGCACAGTTAGCCTGCGCTAGTCGCACACAGCGTTGGTAGAATGATGGTCTCAATGCAACCATTAGTCTCTGCAATTGCGAAGAACGGAGCTTAGTCAGCTTAATCGTAGAGATAGGAAAACGCTTATTTTAGGAGTTCAAAAAAACGTTTCAGTTAAATATTTTACATTACAGAAACTGTATAACCCATTGATTTCTTGATCAATGGTTAGAAACTTGAATACAGTGATGTACCTTAGGTATATGGTGCGCCTGGCAAAAATTTATAATGGTGCCCTCTAAAGAACCCCCTCCGAAAGAAAATGAACCTACCCTCTTACCCTCATCCCAAATTGATGAGAGATTGATTTTACCCTCATCCCAAGAAAACCAGGAATAAGATATGAATGTGGTTCATAGATTACGTTTGTATATTATAAAATAGGTTTCTTATGAGCTTTTGGGTCATATTTTGCATCTGATGCTTTTCATTAGTAGCAGAGAGGGGGCTAAGCTTAAGACTTTTTTGATATTTTTTTAAAACCATAACTGCCCATCACCGTGAGTCTAGACAGCCCGTACGGTGAATTAAAGACAGCGAGGTACCGTAGCACCGCAGTCACTTGGACGTTATTATAGACCTCTGATTATTCTTCCTCTAGCACCTAGTTTCAACAACAATAAAACATAGGTTTTTAAATTGATTAATACTGGAAAAAATTATGAAATGAAAAAGTGATTGTTTATTTACATCTTCCCTCCACTAAAAGGCCTCCAACTCTAAGTATGATAACAATGATAGTGTAATACGAGCCTAATATTTACATCACATTTTTCTATTAATGTAATGTTAATTATTTATGTTAATTAAATATTGAATAATTTGTATGTGAAGTATATCTATCGTCATAAGTATAATTATTATAAATAACTATGATAGTATAATACAGGCCTAATCATCGTACATTCAGAATAAAAGTACGGTTTGTAAGCTTATATAGAATATATGTAAATATTTTATGAAAAGTTGTTCATTCAATGTATATTGATTGAGTTTCAGATGAAATGTCTATAAGAATAATTTACAATTTATTATATTTTTCCTATAGAAAATCTGTTGTTGGCGGATTGTTGATTCATGTCTTGTTGCATGATTTGATTGTTGAATGTTGGTTGGTATTGTTTGTTAATTCTCGTTACGTGGAAATTTATGGTAAGATATAATTAGCTCATAATAACTCAGATAGTGTTGTGATTATTTCATTTCTGTTAACGAAAGGTCTTTTGTAGTATTAGTAAGTAAAATTAATGTTCCTAAAAAAATAGTCATGAAATTGGAACAGAAGAATAAGTGGAAGCAATAGCCAAACATTTTCCCCCAAATCAGATGTATGTTAATTAATTGTAATTTGAAGTTTGGTTTTAAAAATATTTTAAAAAATAGCTAAATAAACGTGTGATTGACTTTTGTAGTTTGCATTGCTAATGTCGATTTGGAACGACTATCCCACACAAGTAACATCGGTCTTTTTTGAGAGTGGACTTTTTTAAAGTTTTTTATAAAAGGTGTAAACAAAATATTGCTTTAAATATTTAAATTATAACACATTAATATGTGCGAATTTCAACAATAATCATAATAACGTACCATGTAACAATTTAACTTTTTTTTTAATTTTTATCAACTATTGCTATAATTCAGCTATTGGTAGATGAAGAAAATTGTGCTCATTTAACTAGAGAAAGTCAAATTAACATGATGATAGGAGTCTTTATAGAACCCTTGCTGTTGGTAACGTATTTGTTGATTCTCTGATGTTAGGTAAACAGTTTCACATTTATGGTTGACATAAATACTCTGGAAACTGTTTACCTGGCAATGTTGAATCATCAGTGACCTTTTTACCAAGAAGAGGTTGATCTCGTAGGATTTTCTTTTACGTTAACCGTAAGTATTCGTTCTAAATTTTTTTATGCTGTTCATTAAAGAAATTTCTTTTAAAAATCAATACTTTGCACAACATGTTTTGTTTACTCCATTCTCATTAAGCACTACATTTTATACTATACAGTTTAATCCAATAAATTTAGAATAGGAAACATCTTCAAAGTTACTAAAAATATCTACGTTAATACAAGCTGAAATGTAACAGCATAAATTTTAAACTGTGACGAGTCTTCTGCCCATGCAGACATTGTAACGGAAGGATGTTTATAGATTATGTAAATAAATAAATAAAATTAGAAGAGTACAGAAACATAACTGTTTAAAATGTGTTAATTGAGTTCTGGAATAATAATAGTTAAAATATTATTTTTCTTTACAAATTTCATGTGAGAGTAATTTTATTTTACTAGCAGAATGCTTAGGTATATATATATACGAATTTATATAAAAGACTATAGTTGTCAATAATCGTTGACAGGCCTAAGATATCTGTCACTCATTGTCTGTAGAAGCATTTAGTTTACACTTAATGGCAGAAGCCATCATAGTCTTTGTAGAGTTATTTTGTCAAGTCCCACTGGGTTTTAAACATTTCACAAGTAATGATTTTTTATTGAATTTATTCTGTAGATAATAAAATTTAATTAAAATTCTGTTTTATCAGTTATACTTTAAAAAAATCTTGAAGAAATGTATTTGACCCAGTTTGGCTTGAGTATCTGTGCCTATGATGTTTTCATAATATTTAGAATATCATTACCGAATAGTGTTACAGAATTTTATATAAGTTAAAATGAAAATAAATGTCTTCAATGTGTTCTTTAGTAAATTGTCTTAATACTCTCTTATCGACCCATTTGATTTTCTTAATTTTTCTGGTTTATGATTTCTTAATTTAAATTGTTGCTTCACAATATGAAACAACTTATGACAAGGACTGAGATCAACAGTAGATAATTGGCATTGACTGGGGCGGTGGCCTCCTGTAAGAATTGTGGATAGTTGTGAGCAATGGTGGGTGGGTGTAGTGTTCTCTTATGTAGATTAATGTCTGCACAGTTGAATACTACGTTAACCCCGTGAAGACCATCCTCATAATTAGACCAATTCGTAATTCAGAGGACGTGATTCGGATTCCATATTAAACTTTAGGTTCATTAATTGCTATCGGCTGTTGGGCTATTAATTAACAGTTCTGTCTAAGGAACATGTCAACCTTAATCAGTAACAAGACTAAAAGATCGCGCCACAATCATCTTACACTCAATCCTCATTCATACTTGGCTTAAGATACCTACCTTGTGGTACGGTCGCCATATCAATAATCTAATCTAATCTAATTGTAAACCACTTATCAGTGACCACCAATGCCACAGTACAAGCTGCTTTAACAGCTGATAGTGTTATGGAAATAAGTTTAAAATTTCCATGAAAGATATAGTTTGCTAGCCTGTGAATGAGTAGAACATCCATATAAAAATTTTAAGTGGTCAGTAATTGAGGTCGCAACATTCATCGAAATAATCAGCACGGTAGCTCAGGGCATGCCTAGTATGTCAAAGGTAGCTGGATCAAACCTCTGGTTAGCCTATGTGACTCACAAAATTACGTTAACCCTAGAACTGGCAAAGTCGTAATTCACAACGCATTTACAAATTCAATAAGAAGAGGCAGGTGGAGGCATCTGTCGTTAATTTAGTGAACTTGTTAGACACTAGCGCCTATGTGACCGTGTTGCTCTCTGTGGGCAAGCAACCGAACCTACTCACGAAGTGCACTAGACTGACACCGTGCATGTCTTATAACCAAGTAAGCACTTTCTACTCCTATGCACTGGTGGCTAAAGCGCTGCACTGACAAGCGTAACGTTCTAGCCTTCTGGAAGTGCTAGGGTTCGAATCTCGATCATGAGCGATCCTGCTTCACAATATGAAACAACTTATGACAAGGACTGAGATCAACAGTAGATAATTGGCATTGACTGGGGCGGTGGCCTCCTGTAAGAATTGTGGATAGTTGTGAGCAATGGTGGGTGGGTGTAGTGTTCTCTTATGTAGATTAATGTCTGCACAGTTGAATACTACGTTAACCCCGTGAAGACCATCCTCATAATTAGACCAATTCGTAATTCAGAGGACGTGATTCGGATTCCATGTTAAACTTTAGGTTCATTAATTGCTATCGGCTGTTGGGCTATTAATTAACAGTTCTGTCTAAGGAACATGTCAACCTTAATCAGTAACAAGACTAAAAGATCGCGCCACAATCATCTTACACTCAATCCTCATTCATACTTGGCTTAAGATACCTACCTTGTGGTACGGTCGCCATATCAATAATCTAATCTAATCTAATTGTAAACCACTTATCAGTGACCACCAATGCCACAGTACAAGCTGCTTTAAGAGCTGATAGTGTTATGAAAATAAATTGAAAATGTCCATGAAAGATATAGTTTGCTAGCCTGTGAATGAATAGAAGAACATCCATATGAAATTTTAAACTGGTCAGTTATTGAGGTCGCAACATTCATCAAACTAATCAGCACGGTAACTCAGGGGATGTCCAGTGTGTTAAAGGTAGCTGGATAAAACCTCTGGTTAGCCTATGTGACTCACAAAATTACGTTAACCCTAGAACTGGCAAAGTCGTAATTCACAACGCATTTACAAATTCAATAAGCAGAGGCAAGTGGAGGCATCCGTTGTTAATTTAGTGAACTTGTTAGACACTAGCGCCTATGTGACCGTGTTGCCCTCTGTGGGCAAGCAACCGAACCTACTCACGAAGTGCACTAGACTGACACCGGGCATATCTTACAACCAAGTAAGCGCTTTCTACTCCTATGCACTGGTGGCTAAAGCGCTGCACTGACAAGCGTAACGTTCTAGCCTTCTGAAGGTGCTAGGGTTCGAATCTCGACCATGAGCGATCCAAATTTGGCTTGTAAATGTGTGGTATAGCGGACTGGGGGGCCCACCTTAAATAAACGGTGGCTGGCTTGGGTGAAAGTTGACGGCATTTGTAGGCTTAATTGGGATTGCAGTGGACACCTTTTTTGCTTTTTTGGTTAGTGATTATAAGGGGTGGGGCATGTTTTATGTTTTTTTTTGTTTATACTTACTATTTCAAGAAGATATTAGTAATTATTTTTATGTTACAATTAAAAGTAAAAAGCTTGTCACTTCTAGGGTTAAAGACTGTTAGCTGTGTTTAATTAACCACATAGGCCTCTGGCCTGATGGTAATGTGCAGTTCAGGTTTAATAAAAGTTAATTCTCGTCTGTGGTTGCATGAATGTTGAATGCACGTAAAAATTATAAGTTATTCTAGTGCGCTAAAGTGACAGCTACTTTTAACGTCTTAAAAAAATGTACAGTTAAGTAGTTAAATTTAAAATATATATATATATATATACTGATCAGCGGTGTGGATCATATAAGCTAGCCAGAGATGGCCACTCATGATCTGATTAGGGTTGCCAGCCACTGGTTTCAATCCAGAAACCTTTGACTTACTGGGTCAGAACGTCAACCTTAAGCTCTTGGTAGCTCAAAGACAGTTTATTTACACTTGGTTACTTACAAATGGTATAGGTACACCTAAAGATGGTGGCGTCATTCTGTAATCCAGCTACTTGGAGGTCACGAATTGTGGATAGTTGTAAGCGAAGGTTGGTGGGTGTAGTGTTCTCTGGTGTGGATTAACATTCACACTATTGAATACTATATTAATCCACAAAGACCATCATCATAATTAGACCAATTCAGTGGAAGTGGTCCGGATACCACGTTAAACTGTAGGTCCCTTAGTTATGCCATTGGTTGTTGGGCTATTAATTAATAGTCTAAGGAACATGTCAGCCTTAGTCAATAACAAGACTACAAGATAGTGCCATAATCATCCTACACTAATTTCTCATTCATACTTTGCTTAAAATATCTACCTTGTGGTATGGTCGCCATATCAGTAATCTAATCTAATCTAAGGTGGTTTATAATATTACCTCATTTGATTGACTAAAATGTCTATTTTTGAAATTGTTATACAGCCTTTTACAGTTATATCGACAATTTATTTTCTATAAGGTAGTAAATGTATTGTACTTTATTTTTTGTAAACTAACAAATTCCTCTTTTTCATAAAATTTTTTCAAATACCACCATTACAATAATTGCATCAGAACTTGGTAATTTTCAACAGAGTTTATCTGGACAGATTTGCCCATACAAAACTTAAATCTAGAAAATAATACCTTTGTTGTGAATCCCATAAATATAAATATATCAACAGTTCTTATGTTGCTAATTTCACTCTGCCGCTCCACCACATGTATTTTATATTGCCGCATTATTCACAGTTAAATTCTTACTGACTTGTAAATTTCTTCAGAAACATTAGGTAAGTATTTGAAGTTATTCAAATCTAGATTAACAATCAGAATCTTCTCTTATACTGTGAAGTTCTTTTAGATGTCATGCTACTGACTATTGGGTGTAGGAGGTTGTGACGGTGGATTATGATTCTGACTGTTTTCTGTACTTGAGTTTTCCTCTTTAGTCTGATTCTGACTGTTGAGTTCACGATTGTTCCCTGTCACACTGTACTGGGTCCGTGTTGGGTGCGGTTCTCTAGGAAGGTGGGTGTGCGGGTTAGAGTTGATGAAGTGATGGTGCAGGCCGGAGTACCTTCGGGGTAATAGGACCACTTTCCCCGGGTCCCTTCTCTGAATCTGTTGGTGCGGGTTGCTCTCTCCATTAACACTCTCATCCCCATCACCCCCCTCTCCCCCTCCCTCTCCGTTCACATCCTGTGGGGCTAGATCGAACTGGACCTTAGACTTGACCTTTTTTTTAACATGTGGTTGTGAGAAGAGCTCTCGGTTGGCCTGTTGCACCCTCGTCGATCGGTCGTACGGATTCTCGGTGGGCTGCAGTTTTGTCTTCCACGGATGCACAAATAGATCTTCATCACTCTCGGATTCTTCATCGGAGTCTGAGAGTGTGAATAGGCTTACAAACTCCGGATCGTTGTTTGGATCATTTGTTTCATCATCCATTTATTGTTAGTTGCACATGGTCCTCTAATGAGGAATTTTTGTGTCAAGAATTTTTGTCAACAGATTGAAGCCCTTCAGGAAAAGCCTTTACATTAAATTCTCAATGCTTCAAAGAGCTGAACTCTCTTTACAGGAAAACAATTTGGATTTTTTTATTATTTGTGTTGTTAATCAACTAATTCCAAACAAATAGAAACTCTAGTAATATCAAAACATTTTATAAAACATATTAAAATAAAGTGTAGTTAAGAAATAAATCAGCTGTTGGTACACACTTGTAAATGGATATTTTTGTTATTAATGAAAGAGAAATAGATTAAACAATATTACTCATATAATTTTATGATTGACATTGACATTTATACAACATTAAACCTTTTTTTGGCTAACATTTTGTATTTTCCTTCTGAAACACAATTAACAGAATTCCAAACTACATTTTTTTTAAATTTATGTTGTTCTTTAAATTAAAATGGCGTATTCAAATATTTTCACACACATTCTAACATTTTCTATAGGTACGAATAAACCATTAAAGGCATTATTTAAAAAATTAAAAAGAAGCGTGACCTTCGGATTATGAAACTGGCTCTGTAACCTCTAATTACACTAATAAGTAAACAGCAAGTAAAATTACCCCTGTTGCGGCAGACCTGCGTACTCTGTGAATTCCCACCTCAATAATGTGGCAATAATAATACAAGTATATGACAAGATTGATCAATCAATACCTGTTGATAAATAAGAGTTTTTGCCTATTCTCCGTATCATTGACTTGGTAAAGAGTATGCAGGTTAGCTGCTTTGAGGAGCACTGAAAGTAGGCATTTTCACCATAAACAATTTCATTTTGACCATACACCAAGTTTTATCAATATTTGGACATAAATAAAGGAGGTTGTCTAATCTCAATAAGATTAACATGGAAAAGAGTATGCAGGTTTGCTGCTGTGAGGAACTCATAAACTACGATTTTTTTTAGCATAAACGTATGGATCCCAGCCTCATGAAGCTAAATACAAAGTTTTATCCAAAACTATTGGTTAATAAGGGAAATATGCCAATGAAGAGCTAAGAATATCAGTTGCCTTACTCACTAAGCTACGTAATTTTTTTAGGTCTACTTCTAGATAATTTTGAATTATCATACATATTTCTTTAGGTTTCGAGTAGTTTGTTTTCTTTGTGTTAATTTGACATGTCAAAATGAGTAGCTGAATTTTAACATGTGTACTGTGACGAGTTTGCTCGTAGAATAAGACATGATTTTACAAGTTTGTTAGTAAAATTAAAACAAATTTACTGCTCAATGAAAACATTTATGTTTAAATAAAACCGTTTTATACTAATTAATATGGCATAAATACTGAACAAATATATAGTTGAATCGATCACATTGCATAGTGAAACTAATTAAGCTACGGCGTCAGATTTTCGTTAAAGTTTTTGGCCAACCTCAATTAATTGTTTACATTATACTGAATTTAATGTCCATACTGTTTGATTATTATCCTGTGATCAACTGATTTTGTTAGAAACGGAATGAGGATTGAAAAGCGAAAGAGAAATTTAATTTATACGAATTATTTGGTTTGTTACACTAGCTTCAAGCAATACAACGAATACGTTTTCTATCAAAACACGGAAGATTTTATTACTCTTTCCTGCATTTCGACAGTTATGTTACTAAAGTTTTTACAAATTGTATAGTAACTGATAATTTTCATTTTTTAATAAAATAAATATTTATGAAAACCTCTATTCACATTTGTTCTTTGCCGTTGTTTTTAATCAAGAACTGTCAAGTATAAACAGCTGTTTTGGTTTGCATGTTTACATTTGATTCTCCATAAGCGTAATGTTAAATTTTTAGTTTTCTTAATAATACATAAAAACACGAATTTTTGATAGTTTCTAGAACTTATTTTTACTGGAAATTAGATTCTTTAAAGCTCGTGTTTTCTGATCCGTGTGCAACATAATAATATATACATAACAATTGCTCGTATTATATTTTGGTTAGGTCTTTCCATTAGAATTCCTTAAAAATAAGCCACCACAGATCTAATAAAACATGAACAGGGCGAGAATCTCATTTAAATTTATCTTAGAGATGAAGTAATAGCAAATAGATAAATAAATCAACTTTTTTACCTGAGTTGTCAGTATTGAACTATGTTGCTGACTGCTCAATTTATTTAAAATTTATTTCATTAATAGTTAACAAAAGATTAATTATACAATTAAAAATATAAACCTAAGATTTTAAAACTGAATAATACAGTATTAAAATTAGAAATACCAATACTGTACTTAAAATAAAATACGTTACCGGTACTAATAATTTAAAAATTAGGTAAATTCATCTTTGTAGAATTTCCACTTGTAATATTAGTAATTTAACGACAAGTTAATATTATTAGTAAGTATTATGAAACAGGAATAAGAAAATCTACTTGTATTTTGGCTTATGATAGCTAATAGTTTTAAAAATAATAGTAAATCATTATGAAACAGAATTCTACATCTTAAAAGTAGTTTTCAATTATGAAACAAAATTTTACAAGTTACAAACTACAAAACTAATAATATTAGTTTGTAATTTGTAAATTGGTATTTCGGCATTATGAAACAGAATTTTACAAGTTACAAGTACAAAGCTAATAATATTAGTCTAAAATTGATTATGAAACAGGCCCCTGGGCTGGTTTTGCGTCTAAAACTAGCATAGGCTACAATGACGATGGGTCGGTGGATGTAGTCTTCTCTTGTGTGAATTAACCGCACTATTGAATACTACGTTAATCCGCAAAAGACAATCCTCATAATTTACCAATTCGTAATTCAGAGGCCGTGGTTCGGATTCCACGTTGAACTGTAGGTCCATTAGTTGCCATCGGCTGTTGGGCTATTAATTAACAGTCCTGTCTAAGAAACATGTCTTCCTTAGCCAGGCAACATGACTACAAGATTCGTGCTAAAAATGTTAGATTTCGATACAGTGATTGGTAAAATCAGCTGTGTGAATCTGTCAGCTATCAGCTGGCGTATTCCCCCTCTACGTCACCCAACTTCACGGTCATGACACTGGAGCCGACTCAAGCGCTGTCTGCTGGCACTCGAGTGAGTTATCTCAGCCGCCTCCGCTCCTCATGTTGATTGTGTCATTGTTAAAAGCACCTGTGCGGCACCTCTCTGAATATCTATTCAATCACTGGATTAGATTGGAGATTTATTTCAGGATATTCGACTTAAGGTAAACTTCAGATTCTCGATTTCATTTAATTCTGTCTAGATTTATTTATTAGTAATAATTGTCAATTTAAATTACGTGGCTTTTTGAAACAAACATGTATTATTTTTAAATCAAATTTTCAAAATACTTCAGAAAAGTAGATTTGATTGAAAGGAGTACTTTTTGTTGGCAAAATGCATTTGCGTACGAAACGAAAAGCTCAGATAAGACGAATATTCGCCGAAAATCACTGTTATTCTGAATAATTATTATGAACTTTTTATGTAACTGACTGTATATAAAGATTATTCATGAAAGAAAGTAAAAAAAAGATAATTATACGGGTTACAGTGTACAATGTACAGTGTAAAATGTTTTTGGATGATATCGATAAAAAATGAAACACTTGTGGGAATAAAAGTCTATCACATAAAAATTTGGAGGTTACCTCAAAAAAATGTTTTTACTCACTTCCCTGTGGGGAAATACGTTATTAGATCATTGATATGTCTAAAGGGAATATCTTCAGTTCCTCTAAACAGCTGTTCTTATAACCATTTGTTGTCACTTCCGTTTAAAGTTATGGTCTTACGGATTGCCAATATCCCCCCCAGAGCATGTATTATTGTTATATGTTTTGTGTTATTTTAACATATCGATGTCGAAATAACATGTTTCTTCATTTATAATGCATTGTGGGTTTATGTTATGTCGATTTTAAAAAACAAAAAAATAACACGGTCCCAGACTTAAGTTACCATGAGACCTACGGCAATAGCTTCTTCCCTATTTCCCAATGAGAAATTCGCTAATAACAAAGTTTCGTGACGTTTCGGGATCTGGAATCTGATCCCGTCCTCACGTGAGCTGGAACTTAAAACATAACAAAGTGCAATCCAGACTAAGGCGCTCAAAAGCTGCAACAATAACGTTTAAATTGGTAACGTACGTTTTTCACTGTTTTAAACATTTGAATTTGTTGTCAGCTTTTTACAGCGATTATGTAGCACATTAATAATTATCAATTACCATGATTAGTATGACCTTGGCATATAATTTAGGAGTGAATTTCAGTTTTAAATGAGCCTGTAGTTTAAGAAAAAAATATTATTTATTAAACGTACGATTTTTAAAACGCGGAAAAAACAATAGGAAAGAATTCTAAAGGTGTGCGTGCCACCAGGAGTTTGGAAAGCGTCCAGGAAAGCGAGACAAATGGATTTTGCTACGAGAAGTTTTATAAAGAACGCGTCTGAGTTACTGACAGAAAAATCGTTTTAGGCCCATAAGAATATCGTTAATTTTTGACAGCATTAATGGTTACACTATAGTCGTTTTAAACAGATATTTTAGATGTCAAATTGAAGATAAGATAAAAGATTAAATGGTTATCTAGTTAATTATATTACTATTTTTCCTGGAATAATATAATTACTGTTTAATTATATTCGATAGTCAACTTGTAAATATCTTTATGATCGAAAGAGATGAATAATGTAAAAAAAATAAAATTTTCCCTCTTAGAATTTGACTCCTCAATCATATTTTTAAGATCATCGAGTGGTCAATAATATTGTCACAAAATTAATTTTTTGTTCTTATTGTACTAAAATCCAGGATATCGAATGTATATTGCAGACTCTTAAGAGTTTGTAGTACTTTTTAGCCATATTTAGTACTTTTAATAACAACACGTTCTATGTTGGAAGCCATTTTAATGAATGCCGCAGAGCTAGCCTTTTAGACTAGATGCTTTACTCCATAGAGTTACAGAGAGTTCCATAGAGAGTAGGAACGTAGTACACAGAGTTGTACATCTAACATACATATATGACATCTCCCTTCTTTTCTAAACGAAACATTTTTTTTTATTTGAACATAATAGTTTTAAAACAATACAAATACAACAACAGAATATAGACTTAAAATAATATAATTTCTTATTTAAAATAAAACATATTTCCTTTTTAAGATATTAAACATAATAGTGTTAAAACAATATAAATTTTCAATTCAAAATACAACAGAATATTGACTTAAAAATAATATAATTTCTTATTTAAAAATAAAACATATTTCATTTTTTAAGATTTTGAACATAACAGTTTTAAAGCAATAACATTTATTTTATTTTATTTTTTTATTTTTTTTTAAACATAAAATTATAGATCCATCAGCCGTCTTGGCTTGACAACTCTACCTGACCTGGTCGTATACTGCCCATCATTTATAGGATTATTTGACACAGTAACTTTTTGATGAGGCGAGTTTGTCACATTGAGTTGTTGTGGAGATCCTTTTGGTGTTGGTATTTCCCTCTTCACAGGTGATTGAGCCTTGGATTGTGTGAAGTCATCATCAATAGGATAGCTGATGTTTTCCTCTCTGATAGGCCTCAAAAGAATACGATTCCTTTTATAAAGTTTCCCACTATTGGTTTGGACAGTATAGGACCTCAGTCTTACATCAACATTCACTATTTTACCTTTAACCCATCTTTCACCTAGCTGGAATATTACATTTTCGCCCACATGGAGCTGACTTAACGGTCTTGACTTCCTATCATAATAGTACTTCATCTTATTTTGCCTTTGAACAAGTTTTTCATATACTTTTTTAGGAACTTTAGGCTTTAGATGTACATTTTGTTGTGGCAGAATACCACGAAGTTTGCGGTTAAACAAAATCTCTGCAGGTGAAGGCAATCCATTACCAAGAGGAGTGTTACGATACTCAAGCATAACCAGATAAGGATCAGTCTTATCATTCATTGATTTTTTCAAAGTTCTCTTTATTGTTTGTATTGCCCTTTCAGCCATTCCGTTTGACTGATGATGAAAAGGACTCGAAAAACTGACTTTAAAACCCCAATCTTTGGAAAAATCTTTAAATTCCGCAGAAGTGAATTGAGTCCCTGAATCAGCAAAAATTTCATTTGGTATGCCTTGCCTGCTGAAAATTTGTTTCAAATGATTTACAATGTTTGATGTTGTTATATTTGGCAAATAAGCTAGTTCTGGATATTTTGAGTAATAGTCTATTGCAAGCAAATAATTTTTACCATTTAACTGAAATATATCTAAGCCTACTTTAGACCATGGAAGTTTTGGTACTACATGAGGAACTAAAGGTTCCTTCCTATAGTTATTAGCTCATAACTGTATCCTACCGACTGAAGTAATAAAAAACTCAAAACAAACAAAGTTACCATTTTTAATGATCATACAAGTCCAACAATGTTTAATATATTACAAATCCAGGATAAAAGCATGAAGAGTTTGTAGTACTTTTTAGCCATATTTAGTACTTTTAACTATCGGATATAATCGCGTCGTGATTATAGTAGTAATAGATGGCGCAAAGTAGGCTAAGATATAGTCAAAGTGCACCTTTGTACCAAATTTCATAAAAATCGTACGACCACAGTGTGCAAAGACAGACAGACAACAGTCCGAAAACCACTTTTTTGTTTCAGGAAGCCTCAAAACGAATATATTTACTCACGACTCGAATTCAAAAATTTCGATGAAAACAATACATTCTCCTAAGGGGAGAAAGTTATAACATACAGATTAAATATGGAAACGCGTTCCGCTTTAAATCGGGCAAAAGCTGTTAAGAAAACTGAGAACGGTCTTATCTCTATAAGATAACTAAAAAAAAGAAAGAAAAGGAAAACTGGAGCAAAAAAAAAATTATGAATATCTCCTGATGAGGAACACGTCGAGTAGGCATTTTATCTCAATTTTATTTTTAAACATTTATACAATTTCATCAACACGTCCATAACTAAAGCGTTTGCCTATCTCCATATGATTAACATGGGAATACAAAAGTATCAGGTTTGCTCAGATAACACATAAACTGGACATAAAAGTAGGCCCACACTCTTAAAGCCTAAATATAAAGTTTTATCCAAAAATATTGGTTAATAAGTGAAAATTAATTTTCCAGTCAGTCCATAAGATTAACTGAGCCTCAAAATACAACGTACTGTGTTAGTATTCTGCCGATAAGTTGAGATAGAGAAAAAACTCAAGGCTAAAAATTGTGAGTAAGTGACAGGTTGATAACTGACACGCAATAAAAATTACATGGGAAAAAACGCAAAAACCCAGGGACAAAACTCCCCACAACTACCCTTCCAATTGACCGATAGGATTGAACTCGCCGAGATGTAGGAGACGTTACTACAAAAGGTCTCGATCGGCCAACACGAGGATAAGCGTTCACAGTCAAAACTGACATATATAATACAACAAACTCAAGCAATAAGATAATAACAGCAAATTATAAACAATGAAACGCTCTGCACCTAAAGAATGAATATAAATTAAACAGGCCCGCAAGCTCGCATGACACGGTAATAGCTTTTCCAAGAAACGCAAAAAGTTCAACGCACACGCAAAGGCCAACCACGCCCGGGATGAAGCGTTCCAGTGATAACTATAAAACAACAAACAAGAAAAATGAAGCATAGTACAGCCGAATAACTGTATACACTCAACAACTCAAGAAAGGCGAGGATGAAGCTTGCAAGTGTCTGAAAAATATCAACACGGCGATCTCAAGGCCAACCGTGTGAGAAAGTTCCAGTCAGTCCTGCCGATAACTGACACGCAATACAACACGGCTCAAGGCCAACCACGCCCGGGATGAAGCGTTCCAGTCAGTCCTGCCGATAACTGACACGCAATACAACACAACTCAAGGCCAACCACGCCCGGGATGAAGCGTTCCAGTCAGTCCTGCCGATAACTGACACGCAATACAACACAACTCAAGGCCAACCACGCCCGGGATGAAGCGTTCCAGTCAGTCCTGCCGATAACTGACACGCAATACAACACGGCTCAAGGCCAACCACGCCCGGGATGAAGCGTTCCAGTCAGTCCTGCCGATAACTGACACGCAATACAACACGGCTCAAGGCCAACCACGCCCGGGATGAAGCGTTCCAGTCAGTCCTGCCGATAACTGACACGCAATACAACGCAACTCAAGGCCAACCACCGGGAATAAGTGTTCCAGTCAGTCTGCCGATAACTGACACGCAATACAACACAACTCAAGGCCAACCGCGACCGGGATGAAGCGTTCCAGTCAGTCCTGCCGATAACTGACACGCAATACAACGCAACTCAAGGCCAACCGCGACCGGGATGAAGCGTTCCAGTCAGTCCTGCCGATAACTGACACGCAATACAACGCAACTCAAGGCCAACCGCGACCGGGATGAAGCGTTCCAGTCAGTACAGCCGATAACTGACACGCAATACAACGCAACTCAAGGCCAACCGCGACCGGGATGAAGCGTTCCAGTCAGTACAGCCGATAACTGACACGCAATACAACACAACTCAAGGCCAACCACGCCCGGGATGAAGCGTTCCAGTCAGTCCTGCCGATAACTGACACGCAATACAACACAACTCAAGGCCAACCGCGACCGGGATGAAGCGTTCCAGTCAGTACAGCCGATAACTGACACGCAATACAACGCAACTCAAGGCCAACCGCGACCGGGATGAAGCGTTCCAGTCAGTACAGCCGATAACTGACACGCAATACAACACAACTCAAGGCCAACCGCGACCGGGATGAAGCGTTCCAGTCAGTCCTGCCGATAACTGACACGCAATACAACGCAACTCAAGGCCAACCGCGACCGGGATGAAGCGTTCCAGTCAGTACAGCCGATAACTGACACGCAATACAACGCAACTCAAGGCCAACCGCGACCGGGATGAAGCGTTTCAGTCAGTACAGCCGATAACTGACACGCAATACAACGCAACTCAAGGCCAACCGCGACCGGGATGAAGCGTTCCAGTCAGTACAGCCGATAACTGACACGCAATACAACGCAACTCAAGGCCAACCGCGACCGGGATGAAGCGTTCCAGTCAGTACAGCCGATAACTGACACGCAATACAACACAACTCAAGGCCAACCGCGACCGGGATGAAGCGTTCCAGTCAGTCCTGCCGATAACTGACACGCAATACAACGCAACTCAAGGCCAACCGCGACCGGGATGAAGCGTTCCAGTCAGTACAGCCGATAAATGACACACAATACAACACAACTCAAGGCCAACCGCGCCGGGATGAAGCGTTCCAGTCAGTACAACCGATAACTGACACGCAATACAACACAACTCAAGGCCAACCACGCCTGGGATGAAGCGTTTCAGTCAGTACAGCCGATAACTGACACGCAATACAACGCAACTCAAGGCCAACCGCGACCGGGATGAAGCGTTCCAGTCAGTACAGCCGATAACTGACACACAATACAACACAACTCAAGGCCAACCGCGACCGGGATGAAGCGTTCCAGTCAGTACAGCCGATAACTGACACGCAATACAACGCAACTCAAGGCCAACCGCGCCTGAGGTGATGCGTTCCAGTCAGTCCTGCCGATAACTGACACGCAATACAACGCAACTCAAGGCCAACCGCGACCGGGATGAAGCGTTCCAGTCAGTCCTGCCGATAACTGACACGCAATACAACGCAACTCAAGGCCAACCGCGACCGGGATGAAGCGTTCCAGTCAGTACAGCCGATAACTGACACGCAATACAACGCAACTCAAGGCCAACCGCGACCGGGATGAAGCGTTCCAGTCAGTACAGCCGATAACTGACACGCAATACAACGCAACTCAAGGCCAACCGCGACCGGGATGAAGCGTTCCAGTCAGTACAGCCGATAACTGACACGCAATACAACGCAACTCAAGGCCAACCGCGACCGGGATGAAGCGTTCCAGTCAGTCCTGCCGATAACTGACACACAATACAACGCAACTCAAGGCCAACCGCGCCTGAGGTGATGCGTTCCAGTCAGTCCTGCCGATAATTGACACACAATACAACGCAACTCAAGGCCAACCGCGCCTGAGGTGATGCGTTCCAGTCAGTCCTGCCGATAACTGACACACAATACAACGCAACTCAAGGCCAACCGGGACCGGGATGAAGCGTTCCAGTCAGTCCTGCCGATAACTGACACGCAATACAACGCAACTCAAGGCCAACCGCGACCGGGATGAAGCGTTCCAGTCAGTCCTGCCGATAACTGACACGCAATACAACGCAACTCAAGGCCAACCGCGACCGGGATGAAGCGTTCCAGTCAGTACAGCCGATAACTGACACGCAATACAACGCAACTCAAGGCCAACCGCGACCGGGATGAAGCGTTCCAGTCAGTACAGCCGATAACTGACACGCAATACAACGCAACTCAAGGCCAACCGCGACCGGGATGAAGCGTTCCAGTCAGTCCTGCCAATAACTGACTCACAATACAACTCAAGGCCAACCGCGACCGGGATGAAGCGTTCCAGTCAGTACAGCCGATAACTGACACGCAATACAACGCAACTCAAGGCCAACCGCGCCTGAGGTGATGCGTTCCAGTCAGTTCTACCGATAACTTACACACAATACAACGCAACTCAAGGCCAACCGCGGCCGGGATAAACGCGCATGGATTACTGCCGCAAGGGCGACTGCGGTCTGGAATGACGTCGAGTTCAGTCTGTCCCACTTCTAATGTCCCATGAAGATAATACTATTTTTACCAATTTTTAAATGGTGAAAATGTGGAACTACCAATGTGAATATATGTGAAAACTATCAAATTGTGACTGTTGCGTTTCTATGACATAATTATGTCTATTTTAATTCCCAAAAAGATACACGCCAGAAACAACTTGATAAAAAAGAGTAAATTTATAAAATACTAGAGGTTGGAAAAGTATACTTCATATGTCGATTTGTAACTTAAAGTTTCATTAACCTTTTTTACATTAAATTGAGATTAAACTTTTTGTATTATATAAATACATTATTCACGTATAATCATAATGTATAATCACGTATGATGGTGAAATTAATTACCCTTTAATAAAAAATCTCTGATGGGCCTATGCAGCCAATTATGCACTTGACCTTTCATTCTTGCCCTATTGTTAAACCATTAAAGAGGGCAGTTGAGAAATTGAGTTACAGCTTGTATGTAAGACGACAGAGAATATAGTGTTACAGCTTCTTGGTAAGACGATAAGAGAAGGTCATTCATGTCAGTGTCAATTTACATATTTGTGGTTGAGGTGACAGTTGCGAATCCTGCTATTGGCCAGGGATCGAGAGGAGATTAGGTGTGTGAAATCTCCCCTCCTACAAAATTTCCTGACTAACAAAGTGTTGTGACAGTGGTCTGAAGTTTTGCATGCACATTAGCTGCTAACTGTAAGAGGAAATTAAATAAAATTCATCTTAAAATTAAAATCCCATTTTCACAAACATATATGATGTTTCTTTTAAAATTTCAGTATTCATAATCAAAATATTAGACCGTATATTTTTTCTTAATTGTTAACTGTGGGTTTATGTCTTGCATATTGTTTCTCCCCCTCAATACACAGTCTCTACAAATTAGTGGAACCAATGGGAGATTTTGTTATTGCCTGAAATGTGCTGTTATCGATTGGAGTTCTTACAACTAAGTAAAATATTTATTTCATGAACATCATTACCGTAGCTACAATGGGCTAACTTGGGGTGCAATGCCCTGGGGCACCTCAGTTTTTGAGGTCCATGAAGGGTCCCCAGAGAAAAATTGCTGTTTCTATATTTTATGCTTTTTAATAATACACGAAATGTATGTAGATGTTTTTTTAATTAATTTACCTTGATAGTGTGGTCTTTATGTGAGATACATTTCTATTTGTATTTTGATATTTTATGTAAAGGGCCCATCTCAAGGTTTTGCAATGAGGCCTAACTTTACCACTGATGAACATTACACAGTTTTCGAGTAACTCCCCATATAATAAGCATGGGCAGTGATAAGGGGGTATGGGGGGGAAACGCTCCCCAGACCTGTTAAAAGTCTGAACTTGATTACCAATCTTAACAGTTCTGATATAATTTTTTATTTGACACAGATATTTTGATGAGTCTTTTACTGTGGTTTTATATTAGTTTTAAGTAAATGTTTCTTAAAACTCCCCTCCCCCCACGTGCAACCTTAATAAGTGCCCATGATAATAAGTGTCAACACCGAAGAACTTTGAGGAATTACAAACAGAAGGGCTAAAAATGGACCAAAACCATTTCAGCTTATTAAATATTAGTTGATAATTTTACCATTTGCACTCAAATAAAATGTGTGTTTACGATGCCCTTACTTTTTGATTGGCCGTAGAACGTGTGCTGCGACAATTATTGTTGCTTCTTTTGGGTTATTTAAATATTTGGGATCATTCAGAATGTAATCAGATGTATACATAAATTGTTCACTAATATACTTTGTTTAGTTAATTCTGAAAATTTTGAATACTCCATATCAAAACTCTACGAAAATTCTTCTAAAAGTAAACTTGAATACAAAGTAATTAATCCTATAAAACAAATCTTACCCATTGATGGAGAATTTTATATAAAATTAAACTTCAAGATTTTTAACTGTTCGTTTGGCAAAATTTTAATTCCAAGTCACCAACGTCATATTTTTACCTCTTTCCCATGTTAATTCAGCTCTCAATGCAAGTTGCTCCAAGTATGATCAAAGTTATCTAGGAGTAGAGATTATCTAGCTTAAAGCTTACATTGGACATCTATATTCCAGTCAGTAGTAATTTCTCCAAATAAACCAAGAACCATTCTAAAATTATACCTTTTCATAAAATTATTATTATTACAAGTACTTCATCCCATGGCCATTTACACACTAGATGGTATTTGGCCTCGCCAACTGCCTGCTTTCAATTATTCCTGTCTTCTGCTATCTCCTTGTTCGCTCTCTCATTCTCCTTGTGTCAATACAGACTTTGTTCTTCCATTTTTTTTGGCCGTCCCAGGGGTCTTCTTCCATCTGGGTTAACTTTTATTATTACAAGTAAAAGAAAAATTCTGCTGCTTCTACCATTATTTCCCTTTATTAAAGAGAAAGATTTATGAATAGAAAAAGAACAATATTATTGAAATGTAACTTGAACAGCTACATCAAAAGATGACTGATGAGATGGGGGTCAAAAGATGACTCCATTCCTTCTACTACTCACTCTTTACTACAATCCCCTTTGTAAGGATAAAAACTGACAAGTTTTATCTCAGGTCGGTGTATTACGTAAAAATCTCCCTTTATATTCACCTTCATCTTTAAAAGAGAATGGGGCTCAGAATCTCCTTCCTTTATTTTTTTATTTTCGTTCCAAAGGCATTAGCCAATGTAGAACGTGTAGGCCTACAATTTAATGATCCTTAGATCATCATTAATCATTTCCTTTCTTACATTACCAAGAAAGCTCCATCCATATTTGGAATGATTTGCATGTGCCCTATAGAAACCCCACAAAAGGTTGGGGCCTAAAAATGGGATGGATGAGCCATTATTCACTAGCATGTCCACTACTACATTTTCCTGTAGTAACTTCTGCCTGGAAATGCTGTGGTTAATGACACCATGGGCAACCTGGATCCCCAACATCCCAGCTCCAGTTCCACTGCTTCCTTTGAGCCATCCGTGTACCATTCTGAGTCACAGGGTTGAAGAGGTCTGCTGCCATCTTACTAGCCGTCTCTCAGTGAAATCACCACAGAGAAAAACTTGTCAAAGGCATGTCTTGTACGTATTCGGAAAGCATGTTAAGTGCCTCACAGATGTTAAGTGCCTCACAGGAAACTTCCTAAATCTTCATTTTTTATATGGTTCCTTAAGTTTTAGATCAAAGTTCCCAGTGTATTTCTCAAATACTCATCCATGTTTCGCAGAAGGTGCCATGGGGTGGTTCTGGAATGGCAAGTGCAACAGCAAAGTTCGTCTGGACGGCAAGACAGTCGTCATCACAGGCTGCAACACTGGCATCGGGAAATACACCGTTCTCGACCTGTACAGGCGAGGTTGGTCTCTGAAATTTCATCCTTGATAGGGTGTGTTCAAATTAAATCCGCCCAAATTAAAATCTAGTACAAAAGTAATGTATAGATATTGTCAGATTTTATGGCGTAACTAACAGAAATTATGATAAAAATACAAAGAACTGAGATATAAAAACTGCCATGTTTTCCCTGCTGTTGCTAAGAGAGAATAATTGAATTTATATATTCTACTGAAATATTTTGAATATCAAATAAATTATGACCAGCAAAAGTGTCACTATTCACCACACTTACATAAAATCTAATTTATTAACACTACACATAATCTTATCAAAATCAAAACACAGTGGGTAAAAATATCATTAGGTAGGCCTACTAATACTTTATTTAGTTAATCACATGTTTACTTTGTCTAAAAAAGTTATAAGTTAATTATGATACTCCAGGATTTTATTGGGTTTGTTTGGGCATCGGTGACTAACTACTGAGATTAAATTACAGTTGAGGGTTTTCTTAAAACGAATAACATATACTGTGTTTTTTTATAATTTCAAAGTTTATTGGCTTAGTTAAAAGCGTCAATATTAAGTTTTTAAGCTGGCTCTAATGGTACTAAATATTGAACCATAAAACTATTTTTTTAAGTGTGAAATTCTATTTTTGGAATAAAATCCTCTCTCAAGCCTCTTTAGGGTTTGTTCAACCTGGATTTTGAACTTTAACTAAAGATTAGGTTTGATGTGTTTTAGAAAGTTTTACTGTGAAAGGTCTGTTTTTTCAAGAGTTATGAAAGGACACAAGGAGTAGTTATTAGTTTATACTATCAAGAATCAAGAGCTTTATTGTCGTTGACCTTTTACAAGGTATAGACATAGTCAAAACAGGTGTGTCAATATGATAATTAGAAAATTTAAAATGACAATCGAGGTGCTTCACCGTTTTACAAATTGAATTCTTATTTATTTCTCGTCATTATATCAATTCTTAATAGGATCAAATGTGTAGTGAAATGTGGTGTTGATCCTTAGATTCCTAGGATTACTCAGCTGATTTTAAATGTTATAATACAGGAGCCAGAGTGGTGATGGCTTGCCGTGACGTGTCCAAGGCAGAGGCAGCACGTGAGTGGGTGATACAGGAGGTAAAGGACACTGAGGGTGTCGGAGAGATCTCCATCTGCCACCTGGACCTTGCATCACTCACTTCAGTACAGAAATGTGCACAGAAGATTCTAGATGAGGAAAAGCACGTTCACATCCTCATAAACAATGCAGGTTCATACTGTTTTAATTTATTGATGTATTGTTATTGTAAAGGGTATTATTTTATTTTTTTTATTCTTAAAAATCTAAATTTTTAAAACGATCTTCAATATATTTTTCTTTTAGTTAAAAAATATTTACCTTTTTTTAGCAGGAAAACAGTTGAACCATTTTTGGACAAGATTTAACCCTAGAAATGGAAAAGTTGTAATTTATGACACATTTACATATTCAATAAGAATTGGCAGGTGGAGGCATCTGTCGTCAGTTTAGTGTACTTGTTAGACACTATTGCCTACGCGACCGTGTTTCCCTCTGGGGGCAAACAACCGAAACTGCTCTCGTAGTACACGAGCCTGCCACCGGGCAGGTGTATATACCCAAGCCCTTTCTACTCCTAGGCACTGATGGCCGAGCCGGCTTATGCGCTACGCTGACGAGCGTAACGTTCTAGCCATTGGGAAGTGCTAGGGTTCGAATCCCGACCATGAGCAATCCCAATTTGGCTTGCAAATGTGTGGTAAAGCGGAGAGGGGGGCCCACCTTAAATAAACGGAGACCTGCTTGGGTGGAAGTTGACGGCAATGTAGGCTTAATTGGGATTGCAGTGGACACCTGGTTTGCTTTTGTGGTTAGTGGTTATAAGGGGGGGGCATGTTTTATGTTTTTTTTTGTTTAAACTTTGATATTTCAAGAAGATATTAGTAATTATTTTTATGTTACAGTTAAGAGAAAAAAGCTTGCCACTTCTAGGGTTAACAAATTAGTGAAATAAACATTATGTAAAGATTATGTTATCATTGAGTTTAAGACTTATTTTGATGAGTTATAAATTGTCCTACCTCTAACTCAATTAAAAACATTAGTACCGGGAGACCAAGCTTTGCATAGATGGAATAAAATATGTATTAGATAAAATTAAAACAGATTTATTAGGGACTAAATCTAAACACAATTTTATATATGGTTTAGATGAAAATGTTTTACATACAGGCTAATAAATACACGTTTTACATTTCAATGTCCTTGTTACTCGGGTTGTTGTATGCTGTCATTTGAGGACCCCTAGGTTTATTGTTTGAAACTTCTTTCCACACTTAAAATAAACCAAACTGTAAAATTTAATTTGGTTTATTTTCTTGGTCGGTGGCGTCGTCCTGTAATCCAGCAACTCAGAGGTCATAAATTGTGAGCGATGGTCGGTGGGTGTAATGTTCTCTTATATGGATTAACGTCCTCACTATTGATTACAACGTTAATCCGCAAAACCATCATCATAATTAGACCTATTCGTATTTCAGAGGCTGGTCTTTAAACCCTTTATTTAAAACTAACCGAAAAATAAAACATTGATATTTTACCTAAAAAAATAATAAATATGAATCAGCTGGTTTGATTAAATGCAGCTACAAAAATGATTGTATTTTCTTTCCTGAAGGAAATAGGTTAGTTCACGGATATGTCTAAAGGGAAAGTTTTCAATTCCGTTAAACAGCTGTCCTTATAACCGTATAACATCACTAAGCATATGACGTCACTAGCTAAATGACCTCAATGTTTCAAATCTTTCTCTCGCAAATGCCAACACCCCCCTTAACCTAAGACATATCCATGTCAAAAATGATTGTATGTACTTCCCTGTGGGAAATAGGTTAGATCATGGGTATGTCTAAAGGGAATGTCTTCAGTTCATCTAAACTGCTGTTCTTATTTAGCTACTGTATTTGTGTAAATAGAGAACCAACGATGAAACCAACCAAACGATGTCATATCGGCAGGTTCATGTGGCAGCCCGCGTCAGCTGAGTACTGCCAAAACTTTGAGGGCGGCCATGACAGTTTGCACTCGTATTACACAAGATTTTTTTGTTTTTTATTACACAAGATTATAAAGTCATTTAGGTTATGTTTGATTTTCCCGTTGGGCTAAATGCAAACATAACTTTTATGTTTCCGGTAATCTCAGTTTTATTGCGAGAAACTGGAAGTTAGTATTGTAGAAACATCTACTGTCTAACAGCTGACTAAGCGTTTAGCGCATGCTATTGGTTAGTTTCATATTGATTTGGAGCTTCCGCGCATGTGATTGACTGGTTACTCATCCGCACTAGGGTGGACATGAGATCATATCCACCCTAGTGTGGATATGTACTGCTTATACGTTTGTCAACAGTGTAAAATGTACTTGTTATCGCGCGGTTGTAGGTAAATCATATGACGGCATTTCCATTAACCACCTCTGCTATACTTT
This sequence comes from Nephotettix cincticeps, assembly GCA_023375725.1. Classification (NCBI taxonomy): domain Eukaryota; kingdom Metazoa; phylum Arthropoda; class Insecta; order Hemiptera; family Cicadellidae; genus Nephotettix; species Nephotettix cincticeps. Next base: position 53,827,419 of record CM041788.1, read on the forward strand.
TTGTGTTCCAAAAATCTGCTTACATGCATATCCCCCACCAGAGCCTAGACATATATCCATGTCAAAAGGTCCTAAATGATAACATGGACACTTTGAAGAGGTTTAGGAGGAAAACCAGATATTTCCCAGCTTTGAGACCTGGTCCAATCGAATTCTTAAATACCTTGTATTACCTTTGACCATGGATTTTTATAAATCCATAGTATTACATAAAAAAGTCATAAATTCTAGGTCTGAAAAAGTGTTTTGTTTGGGTAATGCTTGTTTGTATGTTATGTATTGATTGTATTGTATATTATTTGTATGTATGCTTATTGTGTAGCAGTTAACAAGTAGTTAAATTACAACAGATGAATGATATGTTGTTCCAGGGGTAATGATGTGTCCTCGTAGCCTGACAGAGGATGGTTACGAGTTGCAGTTTGCTACCAACCACCTTGATAGTGACCAAGGTGGTGGTGAATTGGAAGTGCTATTCACCTTGATCCTCCTGCCCAAGATCATCAACTCAGCACCTGCCAGGATCATCAATATTGCATCCATGGCTCACATATTTATTTGTTGTTCCAGGGGTGATGATGTGTCCTCGTAGCCTGACAGAGGATGGTTACGAGTTGCAGTTTGCTACCAACCACCTTGGTCACTTCCTATTCACCTTGATCCTACTGCCCAAGATCATAAACTCAGCACCTGCCAGGATCATCAATGTTGCATCCATGGCTCACATGTTTATTTGTTGTTCCAGGGGTGATGATGTGTCCTCGTAGCCTGACAGAGGATGGTTACGAGTTGCAGTTTGCTACCAACCACCTTGGTCACTTCCTATTCACCTTGATCCTACTGCCCAAGATCATAAACTCAGCACCTGCCAGGATCATCAATGTTGCATCCATGGCTCACATGTTTATTTGTTGTTCCAGGGGTGATGATGTGTCCTCGTAGCCTGACAGAGGATGGTTACGAGTTGCAGTTTGCTACCAACCACCTTGGTCACTTCCTATTCACCTTGATCCTTCTGCCTAAGATCATCAACTCAGCACCTGCCAGGATCATCAACGTTGCATCCGTGGCTCACATGTGGTGTAGGTTTTTACAATATGGAATAATTTTTTTAATTGTTGATGTGCTTTGTCTTTACAGAAGTATAATCTACATTGTCTGTCAGAGACGTAGCCAGGCGATAATTTTTGTAATGGCTACACTGGGCTTAGTCTCCTTTGTTTATTATAATATTAACTATTCATCCTGGCAATTGAATACAAACAAATAAAGCAAAGTTTTGAGTAACAAAGCTAAAAGTTTCATATTTATAAAAGTGTATTCCACTCATTGCCTCCACCATGGAGTTAAAGGGGTCATGCGGGGCCATCGCCTCCAAGCCTTTTGGTAAATATATATATTATAATTATTAATAGTAGTTAAGCTTTACAATTTTTTAAGGTAAACAAACCTTGCCTTTCATACTTTGTAGGTATACAAAATAAATACAAATTATATCAAGAGTTAAAAATCCAAAAATATTGGTGGTGCAATAATAAAGACATTAACGCTTTAATATCAACGTCACAATTATTAATGGATGCTAAATCTTAAATTTTCTTCTTTACCTCTTGAAGAAAAACGTGCTTCCAATAACATAAAAAAACTTTTTTGCTTGTATTTTTCAAAAATTTTCCTGGACTAACCCTTCAATAAAGGGGTATTTAATACCCCCTAGATGTTATGTGCCCCCAACAAATGACCTCTAACTCTGGTTAGCATATACCCTTAAAGTACGTATTGATAAAGTATTTGACTGCGTTGATGGCGTGTCCTGTAATCCAGCTACTTGGTTTGGATAGTTATAAGCAATGGTTGGTGGATGTGATATTCTTTGGCGTGGATTAACGTCCGCACTATTGAATACTATACTCATCCACAAAGTATACGCGTAATTAGACCAGTTTGCAATTTAAAGGCAGAAGTTGTTTGGATTCCCCGTTAAACTGTAAGTCACTTATGCCATCAGCTGTTGGGCTGTTAGTTAACAAACTTGCCTAAGGAACATGTCAGCCTGAGTCAGTAACATGACTATAAGATTGCGCCAAAACCATCTTACACTCATTTCTCATTCATACTTGGCTTAAAATATCTGCCTAGGTCGCCATTTCATTAGATAATCTAATCTTATCCTCAACTCATATTCACCTTAAAATACCCACCCTGCAGCACCATGCACTGAACCCAGTGTCTAAATGAAATACCAGGTCAAAATGTTTTTCGTTGCTCACAATACCATCAAGCAAAATTAATAAAATTAGTTAGATTATCATTGTGTTATTTGTAGACTTCAAGACGATTTATTGTGTACATAATTAAAATCTATGCCAGGTGACTGGCATGGGCGATATTAAGGAGGCATGGGGGGGCAATGCCCTCCCCAGACCTCTTAAAAGTTTTTGAATTTGTATTACCCATCTTAACAAATCTATTATACTTTTTTATTTGACATTGATGATTTTTTACTGTGGTTTTGTATTAATTATAAGTAAACGTTTCTTTTTCCCTATTATAGACTACATTGTGACAAAAACTAGGAAATTAACTCTGTGTCCCCCTGACATGTAACCTTCACTTTTTACATGGTGACAAATTTGAAAAGAGACACTATTTTGTTAAGGCTGTGTTTTTACAGATAGTTAGCTAGTTTTACAGAGTTATTAGCTAGCTGAGAATATAAGCTACCTATTAGTTAAAATGTAATAAATCTGAGAATTTAGGGTAATTTTTACATTTATATATCAGGTTAACACGTTCTACATCAAATACAGTACATTTTTAAGATGAAAATTTCATATTAACATTAAATGAATAAATGGATTTATTAATTTACTATTAAGATTTTATCCAACCTTTCTTGGCCGCCACATTAAGAAAAGGGGGATTAGGGTGGGGGGTAAAATTTACTAACCAAGTTAATGAATCCATTTTCAAAACTATCCAGACATGCATACACTATCACTTTAGTAGTATAGATATGAAAACGGATGTTCTAACAATTTCATAGGGGGATTCCCTCCATGTGATCTCCTGATGGGATTGAAATTCTACATGCTAAATCCTCCTTGTCTGATTTCTAATGTCGTATGTTTGAGTTCCTCTGGATTGTCTTATAAGATTACATGTAATTTTAATGATTACCTGCCATTCTGGTTGGTTGAAATGAAAGTTTTTGTTTTTACTTTGAGTCTGTTTTTCAAGGGAAAAAGTTATTTCAGTCTTAAAATGGTGAGATAATAATCTAATATAATCTAATCTGATCTGGTAATGTTAATTTTTATTCATTGAACCCCTTTAGTAAATTTTGATATATGTTAGAAACTGAAACTGATATTCAAAGAATCAGAAAAAGTATGGATTGGATAAAAAATATTTTTATAGTTTTTTAATTTGTTACAGTTAACCCAGATTAACCGAAATAAAGGGGGGAGAGCCGTTTTGGATAACCAATTTTTCGGTTAAACTATAACTATATGCTTAAAATTGTTCATTAACATGGTTTGTAGGAAAAAATTACTAACAAACAAAGTCTTTACAATATTGTGTTTTATTTCAGCTAAAAAATTTTATAGTGGGTTATAAAACGGAATAAACTAAACAACTAAAGTTAAAAACACACAAAAACACAAACCTGCTAATCCCAAACGGTACACTACTGCAACACGTTAACCATTTCAAATAACGTTTTTAGACCTCAACCACCCCTGCAGATTATAGTTTTTAATCGGGTTTTTGTGTCGGTAAATTTGAAAAATGATTTATTGATTATATTTCCATAAAAATTACCAAAACATATACATATTTCTATTCCTATTTCTTTGTCACTACAAACTGTTATCAATGGTCAAAACGATTGGAAATCATTATCAAACGACGAAATACTCAATGTCGGCCATTATTCTAATTTGCATTCTTTCTGGAGAGAGAAGATCGCTGTTCACATATTGCATATTTAGGGTACTATTATTTATGGAATCGGTTAAACGAGGTTCTACTGTATAACGGTAGTTTTTACATAGTTTTAAACCCGCTCCGACCCTTGTTTTCAACTCGCCCCCCCACAAAATGCTGGCTATATTGTAGTGAAGTAGTTAGAAATAAAAAAAAACCTTTGTTTCAGGTAACTCATTATATTTCGATGACATCAATATGGAGAAATACTACAACCCACAGAAAGCATACGGTAGAACTAAATTGGCAAACATTCTTTTTACCAGAGAGCTAGCAAAACGATTGAAAGGTAAAATAATAAATGCAATACTGTATCTTTTAAGGAAATAAAATAAGCTCTCATGACTTCTGTTGTACGTTCAATTACAATGACTATTATATGGTCAGCAAAGGATGTTCTTCACCATTTAGAAAAAGAAACGTTTTTGAAAGTGGGTGCAGCCTTGACCATAACAGCAAGGTAAATGAAATTGCTTAGATTTTCTATAATACATGATTAACATTTAACATGTAATGCCATGTAACACGACAGGTAGCGGGGGGTCGTGTTTTTGGGTTTACCTCGGATAGCTCCCCAGGGTTTTCGGACACTAAGAACTGAATATTATTCAAAGTGGATTCATTCGTTCCGTGTGCGCTCAGTCGAGTCTATTTATGGCACTCACAGCCTCAATCTCAATATGAGTAACTCATCATCGCACACACGGAAAGTAAAATATAAATGCCTGTAATTATCTGGTTCCCGATGCCGGCACTCTTTCGCACCGACGCCTGATACAAAAGAAAGCAAATTGCCACGTTGGCGTTCAAATAACCAAAACTATTTCTTATGCCGGTGCTCTTTCGCACCGACGCCTAATGTAATTAAAAGACCAAAACCTGATGTCGGTGCTCTTCGCACGATAATGTAATTAAAAGAACCAAAATTGAAATAATATGTTTCCTAATAAACTTAGGTTGGGGTCTAGACTTTGTGACTAAACTTCGAGTCACCCTATCGACCGAAACTAATTTAATTATGAGTTAATTGGTGCTTGAAACTACCATACAGGAGTCGCACTGATAATAATTAAAATAAAAATAACCTTCTTCCAAAATTGAGGACAAAACAAAAGCTCTCTGAAATAAACAAATTAATAGATTAGTTAACACTGTGTTTAACGGTGAACTCCAAATCTTCTCTGATAGAAATCGATGATTTTATGGACTCCGAAAGCTCCTAAACTTTATTACGCCGGCTCAACTTTGAGCCGACCCTATATAAAACAGACAATTTATTCTCTGAATCTCAAATAAACAAAGCAACACAACTTCGCGTTGCTCCTAACTTTATTTCAACTTCGAGCCCCCTACACCAAAAATAGAAAGGTATTCTCTGAATCTCAATTAAACTAAAAAACAATTTCGCGTTGTATATCAACTAAGGGCACAATTCAATTACTGGAAAGCCAGAGAGGATAAATACAAATATAACCAATACTATTTAAACACCACAAACTATATATCAGGTGGATATCCAATTCACCTGCTATATTTCTAAGTCGTCGGCCTAGCGTCCCGGTAGTCAGGAAGTAGGAAAGATGTGGCCGGCTCCGCGCCTGGCCCAAAAGTGAGGCTCCTGCCTTCGTCTCCGACCTCACCGCCTGCGACTACGGTGGCGCTCGAATCGGCTGGTGGCGCTTGGATGAACTAACGGGGTGCGTCAGCAGGCCGCGGGCTGCGCCAATCACCGCGCGAGCTGGTGGGTTAATTCAGCTGCACCGTTAGCGTGACGAAACGTAACCCCCTCAGAATTTGAACCGTTACAGCCATAATAAATAGTTTTACTGGTTTATAACAGCTTCTTATTGCTTATAAGTGACAACACTAGAAAGTTTCAAATCTGATTAGAAAAACTGGCTTCTATGGTATAATCAGAGGACTAAACATTTATTTCTGCATCTCTGCTTCCTTATTGTATAATATTATATTGTTTGAAACAATGCAATAGATAGCAAGCACAGTGAGTGTCACTGGTGATTGTGGACGGATCTTTCGGCCCAAACACTGTATTTGAGATAATGCTTCGTCAGGACAAGACCTGGAATCGGGTAGCACACTTCGAGGCTGTACTGAAGGCCAAGTATTAATTGTAATTGTGTATTTTTATTATTGTTACAAAGTGACTCACAACTGGCTTTTATCCTTCTCCAGACACTGAAGTAACCGTTTATAGCATTCATCCTGGAGTGGTGGACACTGAGATAGGTCGTCACCTAGACAATTCATTGTTCCGAGGGGCCAAGTTTATGTTCCAAAGAGTGGGAGGCTTATTTATGAAGTCCCCAGAACAGGGAGCACAGACCACTCTGTATTGTGCACTGGAAGAGTCCTTGGCCAATGAAACAGGACTGTACTATGAGTAAGTTAAAGGGGCTTTCTATTTATATTAAATTCACTGAGAAGCTACAACACTGAGTCTAAGATGTCTTTTTCAGTAAGTGTGGTGAGATTCGCTAACTGCATCTTATATTTTCAGCATTTATACTAATTAATTTTTCTCTTCTCGGATTGTTTAAATGAACATAAAAAATTTACGCTATTTTCTTTGTCCTAGAACACCTCGGAGCCAATTATGGACCAATTGCTGTCTAAAAATACATGAACAGTCATGTAAAGGCCTTACATGAACATGAGCATGACAACCTTGTTAAATTTGTGTTACCAAAAACTTATAACATCAATCTCATATTTGTAAAACTTGTGATTTTTCCAAAAAGTCCGTAATTATTTAAATTACGGTCTAAACTATATGAACCTTTTTCAACCATTTTCAAGCAAAATGGCACATGTTATATATTCTAATACCAGATTCTCTACTTCCCAGTGACTGCCAGGTGGCCAAGCCCAATGCCATGGGAAGGGATGATGCTTTAGCCAAGCAGCTGTGGGATGTAAGCCTGGACATGGTCAAGTATTCGCCCCCTCCACCGTTTGGCAAATCCAGCTAAACAATTCAATGGTTCTCCCCATGAGAACAAATTCACTGAACATTTCATAGTGAAATTTCTACATTCAATGTGATAATTTTTGTATGTATTTTAGATTTTTATATGAAAGATTGCCATGTGCCCTTTCAAAATATAATAAACTTCAAGATGTTATTTTATATATGTTTTGATAACAGACTTTAACATGTTATTTAACCCATTGTTGGAGTTTTTTTATCTCCTTACCATCCATCTGGAAATTGTTTTGTTTGCCGGTTGGTGGGATGTACTGCCAAGGGTGTGTATCCTCAAATGACAAGTTGAGGGCTCCCTCGAGTACACCTTTTCCTTCTCCGGGGGACTTTGGTGTTAATGAGTTTGAGTACGAATGCTCTTCTGGTATTGTGTGAAGCCCAGATCTGGATTGCTTTGGTAGTTCATTCTATTCTTCTGACTATGTCCTACACCTTATGGATCCTTTTTTTCGGTGGCTGTTTAATATTCTGCAGAAAGACGATTCCGTTTTTATATTTATTACCACTTTGCAGTAATAAATATTGCATTTACCAAATTCCTTGTAAACTCTGGAGTGAAATAGTATATTTCACTCTCACTATTGGTCATGCAAGTCTTCCATTTTGGGCGAGATAACGTTTTACTCTCAAGGCAAAGCGTGGGAAACACTATCGAGCCCTGAAATAAAACTTTCCTAATGTGTAGTGAATCATACTTTTCATTTGATGCAAACAACAAGATTAAGCTCTTTAAAACATTATCTGAAAATGTTTAAATCAATATTTTTTTATGATCAGGCAAAACTTAGTTTTTAAAGGATTTTATTTATATCTAGGTCACCTGTTTGAACAACAGGTTTGTCTACACAAATAAGAAGTTTCACTGTTGTGTTTACATTGATATAAAATGTCTAAAAGATTCTACAAAAAGCTATCAATGTCTCTGAGAACCTACATCCTGAAAATTTTTTGTGTTGACTTCCCTGTGAGAAATAGGTTAGATCATGGATATGCCTTCAGGGAATGTTTTCAATTCATCCAAACAGCTGTTCTTATGATTTAAATTTTAGTCTTACAAATTACTAACAACCCCAGAGCTAAGTCATATCCATGTCAAAATCCAGATTTAGGTAGGTGAGTATTGTTTCTGTGAATGAAACCATTAATATGAATTAGTATTAATTAGCTTTGAAAGTAATGTTTGTGAAATATCATTGTTTGTTTTTGAAGTGATTTTTAAAATCCCAGCTGTAAGGAAATATAATACTAAACCTTTAAATATTGATTTTACTCTGATAGTATTGTTCAGTTCAATTTTCTTTAATCATTAAACTACAAAGATAGGTGATTATACAATGGTAATTCATTGAAAAACTGGAAGCTGAAAATGTGACATATATTTCGTGTCATATTTTTAAATACTCTTTATACTTTTAATCACAGTTTAATTTTATTTTTACAATGTAGAAATGCATTGTAAGTTTCATTGATTTTGATTTTTTTCGGAGAAGAAGACCAAAATGCCTCCTATCACAGACAATGAGGACAAAAAATAAATAAATACCTGGTTTAGCATTACTCTAAACATGAAATTAAAAAATAACTAAAAAAATAATAACTGTGATTTCGAATGAACGGTAAAAACTCTAATTTATTTATAACTCTGATAGTGTGAGAGAATTGTGTTTTTAGTTATGAATGTCGGGCTAAAATCTATATAAATAAAATAAGAGTGATTATCTGTAAATTGATCTGAGTAATTCATATTTTAGTTATTTTACTTTTCGTGTAGAAGAAAGCCGAAACCTCCTTGATCTCAATTTTGGTCTATTTGTCTGTGACGCTCCAGGAGGTATTTTATGCCTCCAAAAAAAAAAAAAAAGCAAAACAAAACAAAAAAAAATTTCAACATTTAATCTGTTTTATAAAACCTAAAGTGTAATAAAACAGGCAAGAGACAATTAAATGAAACTATTAATTAAAAACTTGATAAAATACAAATTATTCAACAATGGGCTTATTTGTTTTAAGTAGATAAAGTTCAGGATTATTGGCAATTACGAAAATGTCAAAAATTATGCAACATCAATCAATGTTCTATACTACATATATTTGATTTGATCTATAGCTAAATTGCCTGTGGATTATATGTTTATAGAGAAACAAAAAATTAAAAATTTGAAGGAATAAATATTAAAAGAGACCTGCTTAGAGATGAGACTACCTATTGGTCCGATTTTCATGAAATTCGGTATAAGTAGGTAAAAATTAACGGTATCTCAGAACGTTTATTTTTAAGGGTATCTTACCTCTAAAAACCCCCAAAAACACGTATAAAATGAAAATTTCTCTAAAACGGTTTATCAAAAACATAGTTTATAGTCCTTATAGTAATATAATAAGTCCTTATAGTAGAAATGTGGGTTACACCACCCGCATTTCCCAAAACATCGGAGTTTAAAAGTTATGGGCTTTTAAATGTCAAAAATCAATTTTTTAATTTTCTGTGAAAACTACTTGAAGGTAAAGTATAATTTCACTACCACCTACTACCAACTAAATAAATTAGTATTTTGAATCATCAGTTTACGACTAAAGGTTCCATAAAAAAGTTAAATTTAATATCCGCGGTAAACTTAGGACATTGTCTGAGAGCGACCAATGTTATCAATTTCTTCCTTATTTCCAAACCTTTTTTCATGAAACTTGGTATGCAGTCTAAGGTCACATCACCCAACAAAATCAGTCAAAAAAGTTTGGTATTTGGGTGGGGGTAGTCCCCCATGAAATTAAAACAATTAATTTAATTTTGTTTCTCTTGTTGTTATTTTTAGAAATTGGATGATTATATTTGAAACAATAAAGATTGTTGTTAGAATTGACTCAAAGGAGAAAGTACGTGTCAGTCCACTGATACCGTTTATTTAAATCCATTTAAAAATAAATTTGTTTACACTTCAACTGCCGCGAGTGGGGTTTGGTGATTGTAGTCCCGAACTCTCTCCTAAGCAACAATATTACAGTTTCGTTTGACGTTTCCTACGACGCGAGCGCTGTCTGCCGGCACTCGAGTGAGTTATCCCAGCTGTCAATGTTTCATTATTGACTGTGTCGTGTACCGGCACTTGCCTGGCTTCACACGTTGCTGCATGTTCTAAGTCAACCGCTAGTCATTGACAACCTAGCTAAAGTGCCAGAGTTGGATAGAAAACGTACAGGTAAATTCAGTCACTAGTAGTTTTACTTTAGGTTGTACGGCATATATTTTTATTTAACGATTTTGAGTTTTTCTTTATTAAAAGAAACTTTTGTAAGTTAATATTGGGGAACGTGAAATATCACACCAAGGTTTATTTTCATAATAATATTACATATACATGTATATTATTATCGTTGGTAAAAATAACTTGGGGTTCTGTTCGTTGGTATACATTCTTTATAAAATACTCTATAATCCACATTTCAATTTGACGACCAAAAAATAAATTACAACAAATATTTTTTGCGTAAATTTGGTAAACTTTTGTTAAGAATATTTATAATACATCTTAAGTTTGTGGCATCCAAGTATAAAACATATTCAACGGGTTTCTAAACTGCTTAAAACACGTATTATTTCAATATTACCTAATAACACGTGTAGGCCCTAGTTGTAAAGATGAAAGGATTACCATTATTTTCTTGGAACCTCCACACTCCACATTCTGGGGTCTATTTTACTCCATAATTCCATACTCTGAACATTTAGACATAAAAATCAATACCTGATGTATATTTAAACAGTACGTACCATTGCCGGACATGGGTCATGCATTAACAGCCAGACCTGAAATATTCATCACATTGATTCGTGCTATATAGGGGTCTATTATAAGATCGATAATATCTTTACCCAATAATTACTGTACGCCAAACTCCACTCAGTTTTTAGCGACTCCTGTTACATTAAAAAACGTATATAAATTAAACTGTTTCGCTAAAAATATTACGCGAATTTGGTCATTTTCAAAAATTAAATGATTTGATCTCCTTTAAAATTTAGGCCTATACAACGTAAAATGTAATTTAATTTACATTTCAGATCTATATTATTTATTTGTTTATCTAAAAAATCTATACATTCACTTTAGCGGCGGCATAAATAACTGATTTTTTTCGACTGGCAATAAGCTGGTAATTAATGGAATACAGTATAAAGCACATGGGTACCTTTACTTGCAAAAACACGAAGCATAAACGTAGCCTGTTAATCGGCAGATAAAGGTTTATCACACAAATCAAAACCGTCAGGTTACGGTTTTCATTTGTGCGCAGTTGGCGGCACTGCTGTCGGGGGATGTGGGTAGTACAGGAAGGAAGAAACAACTGCTCACACTGAAAACAAAGTAATGAATTTTTTACTACGCTACTGGTCAATTTTTCGTATTTTCAGTTTCAACTGATTTGTAAATATTCTTAAAAGGATGTTTAATTGTGTAGTCACCTTCAGTTAAAACAATATAAGTGTGTATAAACTTACTCGTACATACAAACTTAAGTCACCAATTTTTTTAGGTCAGTTTATTTTTTTCATATGTGTCAATATGTAAACAGTTCAATCACCCGTTCATTTTTAAATATCAATATGAATGTCTAGTCCGAACATAATTATCATAACCAACAGACACTGGACACTGTCTACAGTGGCGTAGATGCAGTTTTTTCATGGGAGGGGATATAAATACCCCCTCCCACCACCGAATGAAAACCTATTCTAGAGTTCTGTAGGGTAGATAAAGGACATTTAGATAAGTTGAATACCATTTAAAGATCATGCAATACCTCCGCTGCCATCTTGAACTCTGGTCCCGTAAGAATAAAACAATGTTAACAGCTTTATTTGTTATCTGTTGACAGCGGTACAGATTAATTGATTGACGTAAAAAATGGTTGAGGTGTCAAATTAAAGGTAAAGTGATTTTCTCAGGAATTATATTTTTGTAAATAAGATTTACAGCTAGTTATTTTACACTCATTTTTTTGGTAACTAGATGCGTCTTGTCAGTTAATTATCGAGTAAAATTGCGAGATAATTAATTATATTTAAAAAATGTTTTAAATAATATTGTAATTCACTATATAACCACTTTAAATTAAATATGACTCCTCAACCATCTGTTTACGACTGTCGTGTGGCTAGTAATGCTGTCACAAAATTGGAATTGTTCTTAGGGGCCTAAAACAAAACATTTTACCAGTAAGGTTACTTAAAATGCTATTCGTCCTGCAGGCTAGCCAATATCTATATCAGGCGCGATATCTTAAATTGCCACGTGCACTGCCAGGAGGAAAATGAACTATTATTATATTATTTCATGTTTATTCATAGATATGAATAATGATTGAGTGATTATATTTATAGTTTGATTCACAACATATACTATAATGTTGAGCTATTTTCTGCGTATTCTACGTTCTACGTCTAGTGCAGTTAGTTTCCTACACTGCGACGGAAGGCGATTTTATATACAAATCGAAATTTCTCAGGCTAAATGGAAAATAATATCACTTACAAAGTTTTATTAGTAGCGCATTTTGATATACTGGAAATGTCATTACATTTTCTGTTAATGTTTTTTATGTTTCTAAATTTCTAAATCGGATACGCGGAAAAAATTAATCATGATAAAAAATATTTTTTTGTCAAAGATCCCTAACTCTATTTTCTCAAACAGTCGAAACAACAATGACTTGTATTTAAAAGATTTATTTATAGCATCGATAACGTTTTAGCAATATGAAATATTTTCCTTATATAATTGATAATTTAATTTATATAGAATATATATTTTCAATGCTTTATTATTTCTTGGAACTCCAATTTTGACTAAAGACAATTTATTCTAGCTGTCTCTGGGTGGGTCATACAAACACTTTTTCCTCATCGTTACCAATACCACAATAATCTAGTGCTGTCTCGACACGAATAGTCACCGCGACTTTGATAAATCACTTTCGGCGTGTCTTTTTGATGCGATTTACATTAATGTTTTGTGTTTATACTGTTTATTATAATGAAACAAGTGAAAAGTAGACAAAAAGCACGAATGCCTAACATTAAACACAGAGGTTACGGAAAATATATGATATAAGACGGCATACATCACTAACATAACGTTAAGATCTCTACTGTTTAGGTTAGACCTAAACAGAAGGGTTTGCGGTCCTGATAGCGGTAGGGATGACGGGGAGACCACTCGGGAAAGACAAACATCAACGAACTGTTTTTTGCTATTATTTGTTATTGCGTTGCGGTATTTCAGGATATTTTTGTTTTGAAATTATTAACCACCGAATGAAAACCTATTCTAGAGTTCTGTAGGGTAGATAAAGGACATTTCGATAAGTTGAATACGATTTAAAGATCATGTAATACCTCCGCTGCCATCTTGAACTCTGGTCCCATAAGAATAAAATACCCCCGTCGCAGCAGACCTGCGTACTCAGCGAATTTCCAAATCAATAACATAATAATAATAATAATATATGACTAGTTTGATCATTATCTGTCAATAAATATGAGTATTATTTTCCTACTCTCCATAGATTAACATGGGAAAGAGTGTGCAGGTTTGCTGCTGTGAGGAACGCTGAAAGTAGGTGTTTCTAGCGTAAACAATTAATTTTTTGAGCATTTATATCAACTTTCATCAACATCTGTCCATAAATAAAGGAGTTTGCCTATTCCCTATATGATTATTATGGGAAAAGAGTATGCAGGTTTGCTGCCATGATAAACACATAAACTATGATTTTTAAGCATAAATGGATAGACCTCAACCACATGAAGCTAAATATCAAGTTTTATCCAAAAATATTGATTAATATGGGAAATATTAATTTTTCCCTATCCTCCATAAGATTAACATTTGAGCCCCACAATACAACATACTGTGATTTTTTAATATCTCGGTACCCGTTGGAGATAGAGAAAAACTTTAAGGAACTTAACTGTGTAGTTTTTAAGCTGATTCCAATGGTAAAATAAAAAAATATAAATCTTTAAAAATTACATGTGAAAAACGCAAAAAACCCCATTTTGGGGTACAAAACCCCCCAAACTACCCGTTCCCATTGACCGATATGTCTGGTTTACGAACTCGTCCGAGCATTTGTAGTAATACACGTCTCTACCAAATTTGGTCTTGATCGGACCATTTTTACGGGAGTTATCGTGTTCACACACACACACACACACACACACACACACACACACACACACACACATATATATATATATATATATATATATATATATATATATTATATAAATTTTAACGACTATTGTTTTTTGACTTTGGGCACCTAAAGAAGAAAAATAACATGGTCCCGGGCTTAAGTCTCACCATGAGACCTACGGTAATAGCTTCTTCCCTATGGGAAATTCGCTAACAATGTTAACAGCTTTATTTGTTATCTGTTGACAGCGGTACAGATTAATTGATTGTCGTAAGAATGGTTGAGGTGTCAAATTAAAGGTAAAGTGATTTTCTCAGGAATTATATTTTTGTAAATAAGATTTACAGCTTGTTATTTTACACTCATTTTTTGGTAACTAGATGCGACTTGTCAATTAATTATCGAGTAAAATTGCGAGATAATTAATTATATTTAAAAAATGTTTTAAATAATATTGTAATTCACTATATAACCACTTTAAATTAAATATGACTCCTCAACCATCTGTTTACGACTGTCGTGTGGCTAGTAATGCTTCCACAAAATTGGAATTGTTCTTAGGGGCCTAAAACAAAATATTTTACCAGTAAGGTTACTTAAAATGCTATTCGTCCTGCAGGCTAGCCAATATCTATCTATATCAGGCGCGATATCTTAAATTGCCACGCGCACTGCCAGGAGGAAAATGAACTATTATTATATTATTTCATGTTTATTCATGGATATGAATAATGATTGAGTGATTATATTTATAGTTTGATTCACAACATATACTATAATGTTGAGCTATTTTCCGCGTATTCTACGTTCTACGTCTAGTGCAGTTAGTTTCCTACACTGCGACGGAGGGCGATGTTATATACAAATCGAAATTTCTCAGGCTAAATGGAAAATAATATCACTTACAAAGTTTTGTTAGTAGCGCATTTTGATATACTGAAAATGTCATTACATTTTCTGTTGATGTTTTTTAATGTTTCGAAATTTCTAAATCGGATACGCGGAAAAAATTAATCATGATAAAAAATATTTTTTTGCCAAAGATCCCTAACTCTATTTTCTCAAACAGTCGAAACAACAATGACTTGTATTTAAAAGATTTATTTATAGCATCGATAACGTTTTAGCAATATGAAATATTTTCCTTATATAATTGATAATTTAATTTATATAGAATATATATTTTCAATACTTTATTACTTCTTGGAACTCCAATTTTGACTAAAGACAATTTATTCTAGCTGTCTCTGGGTGGGCCATACAAACACTTTTTCCTCATCGTTACCAATACCACAATAATCTAGTGCTGTCTCGACACGAATAGTCACCGCGACTTTGATTAATCACTTTCGGCGTGTCTTTTTGATGCGATTTACATTAATTTTTTGTGTTTATACTGTTTATTATAATGAAACAAGTGAAAAGTAGACAAAAAGCACGAATGCCTAACATTAAACACAGAGGTTATGGAAAATATATGATACTAGCTGGCCCGGCGAACTTCGTAACGCCTCACAGTAAACACATGTTAACTTTAAGATTGGCCATGTTCTGAAGTCGAATAGCAATACGGCTTCATTGTGAAAGGTTATATATTCTGGGTCGCTGCATAGTGAATAACAATACTGAAACGATAAAACATATATTAATATCATTCCCATAAAACAAATAAATCTGAGTGGATTAATTCACAATTTTCAAATCCAATCCAAACCCAAACGAACCCTAACTGTAATACGGCTTTTATAGGAAAGATATACAACAGCTGATTATTATAATAAACGTAATAATATAAACATTGTAATTATCATATAAACACGTGACTTTAATCAGACAGAAAATAAAAATATAGATACATAATCCCCCAAAACCGTTAACTATTAACGTGGTGAATAAATCTGTTAATTTTTTACAGTACACATTTACTTCATAGTTTAACATTAATGAATGATTCAGATGGCATTGGATAGTAAAGCATACGGTATTGCTAATGGAAAGTAAACCAATCAGCTGTAGCTAAGAAATCAAATGTTTTCATTGTAGACAATTTGTAAACAAACTTACTCTCCATAAGGTTAACATTAGAAGTTTAAAACTCCATAAAATGGAAACTTATGGGGGTTTCGAAAATATTTTTTCACTAAAACCTTCCCGGACACATGTAGAGCTACTTCCTAAAATTTCATGGCGATTGGATGAGTAGTTTGGCAACGCATAAAGGACATACATACATACATACAGACATACATTCAATTTTATATATAGAGATAAGATGTTAACAGCTGTAAAATGTCTCCTGGAGCGTCACGGACAAACAGACACAAATTGAGATGAGAATTATTTCGTCTTCTCTCGCACGCAATAAATACGCACGAAACGTAAAACTAACTAAAGAAATTAATAACTCTGAGAAATGTACAGACAATACGCTAGTTTTATTTATGTAGATTAAAAGCATATACGAATGACAATCTGTTAGAGTATATTAGATTGTTAAGGTAATAGTAAGTGGGATTTTATAATAAAAAAAGGCTTGAAATGTATCAGTATTTAGGCATCAGTATTTTGAAACTTTTTCAGGTATATTTGACATTCTTGACAAGTTTATTGAAAAATGTCCTTATTCACCTTGAACCTTATCCACAGAACCCCGAATCATCCTACCAATGTCGTCTTGTAAAAATCCCTTAAACTACTTCATCTGTCGATTATAGTAATTAGAATTCGGGTTCGAACCAGAACGATGTAAACAGTTAACGATAATCAGTGTAGACGAAATGTATCACGCTCTGAGTTTGACGACATAGACAAGGTATTACAATAACATATTACAATAACAATTACAGGAGGCCTTGGTTGTATTGACTAACATTCACATCATTCCAAGACATCAACAGCTGGAGGGCACTTGAAGGTGAACGTGTTGAAAATTAACACCTGTGTTATATGTTCGAAATAGTAAAAGAACTGTACAAAATTAGTTTTGAGAAGAAGTTATAACAGTTTTTTTGTGCTTCTGCGATTCTAGTGCGGCGACCAGCTGACACGTTGCTAGGCAACGTCTGATTGTTATTTGTAAATGTTTTGTTTTGGTACGTGAGGTTAGGTCAGTAAAATACATTCACGCAACCTGTTTATGTGTTCTTATTACGCCTCATCTTGGTGAACGAAAGCCGCTTCTGAGGTGTGAGTTTTTTGCGTTAGCTTGAGAGGGTAATAGGTTGTTATTTGAAGCCGGTAGCCCCGAAAGACTAGCGGGTTCGGACACCTAGGAGCATCGGTCCACCCTCTCAAGCTAACGCAAAAAACTCACACCTCAGAAGCGGCTTTCGTTCACCAAGATGAGGCGTAATAAGAACACATAAACAGGTTGCGTGAATGTATTTTACTGACCTAACCTCACGTACCAAAACAAAACAAAACATTTACAAGTAACAATCAGACGTTGCCTAGCAACGTGTCAGCTGGTCGCCGCACTAGCGATGACGAGACGTGGCTGGGAGGGTTATGCTATAAGGTTATGCTTACGCGGGAGCAAAATAGACAAAATCTACAAAATATCAAATCAAATAATTTTTGTCAGCCATTGAGTACAATTAAATATAATAGGCTATGTCCTAATACTAGTAAGTCCATGAGATAAAACATGCTCATGCAGATACAAAGTCCATTCAGAACAAAAACAAACATACCCTAGTAGCACAAAAATATATTGAAAATATTGTAGGAAACATTTTGAAAATATTATGGAAATATTTTGAATACATTTTTACGATATTTTAAAAATATTTTTTGCACCATTCAAAATGCTTCGCTATAGTGAAGCATTTCTTGCTTAATAATTTGGTGTACTGTATTTTGTTTTGATCTGCGTCGAAAAATAACTTCTACAATATGCTCCCAAATCGAAGGCTCGTCCTCTTAAAATATGAATTTGAAAATAAACAATATGTGTATTACACTAGTAGACTACTATTATTAAAAAATAACTAGTATGATCCAAGCTCAAAATCCAAAACGGAGGCCATTGTATTTTTAACACTTTCAAAGTATTTTAGTTTTAAAACTTTAAATGGCCGCCATTTCGATCATGCTAGTATTTTTTTCAATCATAGTAGTCTACTATTGTAACACCCAAACAAAATTTGAAAATAATCCGTTAGAAAATGTTTGAAATAAAAAATATTTTGTGAATAATACAAATATCTGAGAAAGTAAGCGTTTTCGGCCATACCTCTATTGGAACTTTTTTCCTTTTAATATACCTAATCACTCATCGAAATCCTAAAATGTTTTATGGACACTCTGTACACTAAGAATAATTCTTGGGTTCGCTTAATTTGAAGACATTCTATACATGATACTAAATTGGATAATAGTAATAATAATTTAAACAACCAACAGGATGTTTTTATAGAATGTTTTCGTCCATAATCTCTTCATTGGAATCTTCAAATAAATGGCAAAAAAATTATCTATAAGACTTCAGTTGTATTTCCACAGTTGGCATCACTGTAAACCGAATGTGACTAATCCAAGAACGTTGAACAAATTTAAAAGACATTTCTTGTTGTTTTAGTTACCGTATAACTTATAACTTTTAATTGTGTCAACTCCAAATTCTTGATGTAGGTGTGCATTACAAATCAATGGATTTTTTTGCAGCAATTCTTAAAATTTTGTTTTTGAAAAAATTTAATTTTGTTTCACTTTCCAGATGAATTAATGCAGGTTCCCCAAACTGGACAAGTACATAATTAATTAACGGGCAAGAATAGTTTTGTATTAATTTTGTAATGTGACAACTAGCATGCATGATTTATGTAACATAGCCCACACCAACTGTTCTAACACCTATTACCATCCAAATAAAATTACTCTTTACATAATTTTGTTTAGATATAGGGTTGAATAACTTATAAACCCATTTCAATATAATTTACAATGATGGTACATTTGAAATCTCCAATTATTGCAGTTTTGTAATCTACATTACCATAATGTATTTACTTCTTGCTCTTGTGAATAATTGTATTTGTAAATTTCTAATCTATCGTTTTACAGGAAGTGTCATGGGGTGGTTCTGGAATGGTAAGTGCTCCAGCAAAGTTCGTCTGGATGGCAAGACAGTCGTCATCACAGGCTGCAACACTGGCATCGGGAAATACACCGTTCTCGACCTGTACAGGCGAGGTTGGTCTCAAAAATGCTAGCACGTCTATCAAACTCTGCTGTCTGTATTCAAAATAACATTTTTAGACTTAGTGTAAAAAATATATGTGAATGTGTTCAAAAAACTTTGCCACCTAAGTTTTACTGGGCAATATCAAAGTAAAAATTGTTGGTCCTAATATTGAAGTGATATTTGTTTTCTAATCTATATATTTGGATATTCCAAGTATTAGCTGGTAGAGGGATGCTAATGTATCGATGCACATTGTAGTATATAAAAAATATTGGTATAATCGTCTATTTTTAGTAATTTTTCAAGTTAATTGAAAATAGTGGAAGTTTGTAAGCCCAAATACATTGTTTATAACTTTTTTGTTCATTCAAACGGGTTGACTTCAGAATTAACCCAGGTTCTGAAATATAATAAATCGTCCATAAACAAACTTTTGAGAAGCTCTTTATTTTCATTAATTTATGATAAGCAGTGCCGAATAAAATCAACTGTCACAAAAAAAACATTGAGGTGAACTTTGTAAAAGTTGTTCTTTAAGAGCAAACCACATGAAACAAAACTATTGGCGATCTGTATATCATTCTTGATCGATTCTGTTTAGCCAATCCATGTATTGGGAAATTCTAGATCTAGGAAATTCGTAGATACTGTATGTTAGGAAGAGCTCTCTATATCCTGCTTCAAAATTATACGTCCACTTTGACGTTATGGGTTTAGATTTCCAGATATAATTGATCAGCATATTTAATTACACATGTTGACCAACACACAGTCTGATTAAAAATTGACAACTAAAATGGTATACCTTCTTATAAAATATTTTCATTGATTTTTACTGAAGCTCTATTGATAATTTTGATCAATGTCATACTTAAAAAATCTCTTGAGTGTTTCAGGTTATGGAAGAGATCTCTCAAAGACATTAGTTAGATTCACTGTAAGTTCTGATCCAAGTATGTTTTACATTTCTTCACAATCTATATTGTTCAGGGGCAAGAGTGGTGATGGCTTGCCGTGACGTGTCCAAGGCAGAGGCAGCACGTGAGTGGGTGATACAGGAGGTAAAGGATACTGAGGGTGTTGGAGAGATCTCCATCTGCCATCTGGACCTTGCCTCACTCACCTCAGTACAGAAATGCGCACAGAAGATTCTAGATGAGGAAAAGCACATACACATTCTCATAAACAATGCAGGTTCATAATGTTTATTTTCAGATAAATTACATTAGTCTTACGTTGTATTGGATTTTCTAATAGGAAAACAATGGGATTTTTTTGGGCCAGAGGTCAACCTGTGCCAATGGCAAGATTAAATTAGATAATTAAAATGGCGACCCTACCACGAGGTAGGTATTTTAAGCCATGAATGAATGAGGATTGAGTGTAAGATGATTTTGGTGCGATCTTTAGTTTTGTTACCGACTAAGGCTGACGTGTTCCTTAGACAGGACTGTTAATTAATAGCCCAACAGCTGATGGCAACTAAGGGACCTACAGTTTAATGTAGAGTCCAAACCACTGCCTCTGAATTACATGGGTTTAGATTTCCAGATATAATTGATCAGCATATTTAATTACACATGTTGACCAACACACAGTCTGATTAAAAATTGACAACTAAAATGGTATACCTTCTTATAAAATATTTTCATTGATTTTTACTGAAGCTCTATTGATAATTTTGATCAATGTCATACTTAAAAAATCTCTTGAGTGTTTCAGGTTATGGAAGAGATCTCTCAAAGACATTAGTTAGATTCACTGTAAGTTCTGATCCAAGTATGTTTTACATTTCTTCACAATCTATATTGTTCAGGGGCAAGAGTGGTGATGGCTTGCCGTGACGTGTCCAAGGCAGAGGCAGCACGTGAGTGGGTGATACAGGAGGTAAAGGATACTGAGGGTGTTGGAGAGATCTCCATCTGCCATCTGGACCTTGCCTCACTCACCTCAGTACAGAAATGCGCACAGAAGATTCTAGATGAGGAAAAGCACATACACATTCTCATAAACAATGCAGGTTCATAATGTTTATTTTCAGATAAATTACATTAGTCTTACGTTGTATTGGATTTTCTAATAGGAAAACAATGGGATTTTTTTGGGCCAGAGGTCAACCTGTGCCAATGGCAAGATTAAATTAGATAATTAAAATGGCGACCCTACCACGAGGTAGGTATTTTAAGCCATGAATGAATGAGGATTGAGTGTAAGATGATTTTGGTGCGATCTTTAGTTTTGTTACCGACTAAGGCTGACGTGTTCCTTAGACAGGACTGTTAATTAATAGCCCAACAGCTGATGGCAACTAAGGGACCTACAGTTTAATGTAGAGTCCAAACCACTGCCTCTGAATTACAAACTGGTCTAGTCTAATAATGAGGATGGTCTTTGCAGATTAACGTATTATTCAATGAGGCAGACAAGGTTTTGCCTGCAAGAAAAATATAGGATGTGTGCTTAATGTTGTATCTTTCGTGGTTTAAATTTAAACTCTCTATTTTAACGATTATTTTTGTAACGCTAAATCTTTTTAATTGTCATTATAATAATGTTATAGTTTAATAAAGGTATGATTTGTTTAGTTTACCTCTAAAGAGGGGAAGTATGTATCAGTTAACTTATACAGTTTATTTAAATTGTAAATTTTGTTATAAATTTTTATTTTTATTTAGCCAATGGATAAATTAACACACCATAGTTATTTTTTTAATAATTCCCTAGCATGTCATCATCAACTCAGTGAGGATAATCAACGCTGCATCCATGGCTCATATGTGTATTTTATGTTCCAGGGGTGATGATGTGTCCTCGTAGCCTGACAGAGGATGGTTACGAGTTGCAGTTTGCTACCAACCACCTTGGTCACTTCCTGTTCACCTTGATCCTCCTGCCCAAGATCATCAACTCAGCACCTGCTAGGATCATCAACGTGGCATCCATGGCTCACATATTATGTAGGTTACATTTTATTCAATATGATTATTTTGCTTAGTGGTAGTGATTTTTGTTTTTACAGAACTGAAATCACAATTAAGTTTTACTTTTTCAATTTTATAACTTCATGTCATGTTGTAGGTACTTCAATGCATTTTGATGACATTGACATGGAGAAGTCCTACACTCCACAGAAAGCTTATAGCAGATCTAAAATGGCAAACATTCTTTTCACCAGAGAACTGGCAAAACGATTGAAAGGTAAAAAACAATAATGCAGTAGAAGATGAGTAGAAATAAGTATAACTTTTGATATTGTCCATGCCTTTGTCTTCTGCTTAGGTAGTAAAGCTCCTTGGATATTATTGTAATACTGACATTACATTTGAATGTGCATTTATGTTGAAATTAAATAAAATAACTGTTGATTCAGGAAAGAATTGTATTGAGACATCTTGCTACATTCCCAACTATCTTAACCAAAACAAAGTTACTGCATTAATAATTATAACACAGCTGTAGAAAAAAATTTGTGTGTATACACTAAATTCTTCTTGGGATATTTACATAAAATCTTAATTTTTTCTTAACATTTTTCAGGCTTTTTTAACGTAGAACAGGGCTAGAGTATAACTCCCTTATACTACATCGAGCTGAATATATTTTGTAGCACCCTAATTAAGCTCAACATCTGTGAACCCCAGCATCTTAATTATTTGGTTCTAGAGAGACCCTTTGAAGTATTATCAACCTTCTCTGACTCAGTGCCAGGCAGTGGAGCCAGAAATGGGTAGCAGACTCAATGCCCTCCTCACAGAATTTGCAGGAGTCTGTTAATCTTGGGATGTTACCTCAGTGAGTCGAGTCCTATCAGAAGCCCCACAGGCTGACCAATATTCTGATGTCCGCTTTGAATAGCCTTAGCAGCTCTCCTTCCTGAACGGTTCAATAAGCATCTTAGACTGCCATAGGATCACACCTCCCTCTTTTTATTCTCCTCCCAGACTCGTAGCTTAGCCAAACCCTGACAAATGAAGATGGATGTATTGTCACCATTGGTTCAATGATAGCTTCATACGTCCAGTATTTCAGTTTGAGACTTTTGCCTTACTTCTTACTGAAGGTTGTTTTGCAGGGTCCTAGAGCTGGACAATGCAAAGTCTAGATGAATTTCCAGGTAAGTTTCTGATCCAGGAAACCTGCCAGGTTCTTTGTTGATTGTTTGCAGATCACTTCCACATCAATGATTTGAGGAGGAGTGATAGCCTTTCATCTCTTCCTTGTGAAAGTCTACCAGGAGGTGCTCTTTCTCAGAGACCAAGATGTCTTTACCATCCTGAGGATCAATGGCAAATGCGGTCATTTCCACCTCTCTAGATGGCAAAGATGTAGATCAGAGGATCGACGGTTGGTGAGGCCATGTCTCTCCTGGATTGTCATCACAAGGGTTTGAGATAGACCCGTGAGTACGTAGGGATTTTCAGTCGCCCCAGTCAGAACCCGCTTGCCTGTGTCCGCATTCTCGAGCAATGCAGTCTTCCGCGTATGCTGTTCTACCTTGACTTGGGAGTGGAAGAGGAGGAAGAAAAAACCCTTGATGCGGGGTCGAAGAGAGGAAAAGGTTGAACAAGATTAGTCTAGAAAAGAACAGAGATTGCAAGGTATGGTCCAAAAGAGAGAAGAAGACCATCACTCTGGAAGAGGGAAGGACTACAAGCTGGACAGACTGCAAGACATTGCAAGCCTCCGCAAAAAGGAGATACCTCCTGTGTAGTCGAAAACTGACTACCCCTGAGGGTTTTTCAGGCTTTACAGAGTATGATTTTGAGGCAATGAGATTTTTGTGATGTACAGTAGAACCTCGGTTGTCTGTTACTCTATATTATCTTATCCGTCACTGCTATTTTTCTATGACATTGCTGAGTTCGGAGTAGAAAAAAATAGACGCAACATTGTGATTGCAACAACTGTCCATGGTGAAAAAATACTGAGTTAGTGCATCATCTGGTTTGAGAAGATAGAAGCAAATGACACATATATTCTTCATCTCGAGTGTAAAAGCACATTATTGGTATTACATATGATATCTATACATTATATTTAAAATTTTACTAACAGAAAATTATTTTTTTAGTAATTTTTGTGATATTTGGGAGTGATGCTTGACCGAAAGACGTTGACAGAGAAAGCTAATATTTAAATATACATATTTTAGTATCACACGTGTTATATTTCAACTATTACTTGATAGAAAACTGTTATTTAAAAAATTATAGAATACCCAAATGAATGAATTTTGTTTTACTAATTTTGTCAAACTATAGTTCACGTGCACAACCGGAAGGTATGATTACATTTTTTTCACTTTTTTAGTCTGCAAAATAGTTTATTGCATCTTTTCCGCAGTATTGCGACCCAAACAAAAAAATTATGATTTTTTTCGACCCGCCCCACTAAATATCCCTCAAAGTTTAACAATCTTCTTTGATATAGAGTTAAAATTGGATTATTTACAATTTCCTAATTAGATTATAAAAATTAAGATTATTTGAATCGAGTTCAGGTTTTAGTGTCACTTTTATTACATTTTTTGATGGAATATATTTTTTATTATTAAAATAAGGTACATGCAGGATTAAAATTATACATGACTTGATTTTCACAGAGTTAAATCTTTTCCTGAGTACTCCAGTATTTAAAGCTTTCTTCATTTTCCTTAGACACTGGAGTGACTGCGTATTGTCTTCACCCTGGTGTAGTAGATACAGAGTTGAGTCGTCACTTAGACAAATCAGTATTCCCGGGAGCCAAGTGGATGTTCCAGAATGTGGGAGGGATATTTATGAAGTCCCCTGAACAAGGAGCACAGACCACTCTTTATTGTGCACTGGAGGAGTCCTTGGCCAATGAAACGGGACTGTACTATGAGTAAGTTAGAGTTTTAGTGAATTTCCCAAAGGGAAAAAGCTATTGCCGTAGGTCTCATGGCAAGACTTAAGCCCGGACCATTTTATTTTTTCGTCTTTAGATACCCAGAGTCCAAAAACAAAAGTCGTTAAAATTTATATGTATATATATTTTTTGTTTTTTGCGTTTTTCATATGTAATTTAAAATATTCTTAAATTTTATCTTTCGCCATTAGAATCAGCTTAAAAACTACACAATTTAGTTCCATAACATTTTTCTCTATCTCCAACGGTTACTAAGATATTAAAAAATCGAAAACACCAGTATATTGTATTTTGGGGCTCCAATGTTAATCTTATGGAGGATGAGGAAAAATTAATATTTCACTTTTCAATCTATATTAATGGATTAAACTTGGTATTTACCTTAATGTGGTTGAGATCAATCCATTTATGCTTAAAAATCATATTTATGTGTCTATCATGGCAGCTAACCTGCATACTCCTTTCCCATGTTATTCATATAGTGAATAGGCAAACTCCTTATTATTTATGGACAGATGTATGTGAAACTTGGTATAAATGGTCAAAGTAAAAAATATTTTATGCTAAAAATGCTTACTTTAAATGTTCCTCACAGCAGCAAACCTGCATACTCTTTCCCATGTTAATCTTATGTAGAATAGGCAAATAACTCTCATACTTATCGACAGATATTGATAAAACTTGTCTTATTTATTATTGATTTGGAAATTCGCTAAGTACGCAGGTCTGCTGCGACGGAGGTATTTTTTTATTTCTCTTTTTATGAAACTCACTTTAGTCAACCTGTCATAGAAAATGTGGTTTAACCCTTTAAAGAGTACCGTACTTTGCGTCAAAATAGAATTGGCGTTTTAAAACGTCTTTTTAATGGTTCGGCAAAAAGGAGTAGCAACGTTTTAAAATGTCATTCGATGAAATTTGTTAAAATACATATATTTACTTATAACTTGACATTTATCCAATCTTAAGCTATAAATCGATTATTAAAGACACGTAGATACGCGGAACATGTGTATTGGTGTATTTGGTAGGTTGTGGGTAATCTGCGGAGGGTTTCCTAGGCGGGGTGGTCACGACCATTTTCAAGCAGCACGTGGCATATGTTACATATTCTAACACATAGATTCTTTTCCTTCCAGTGACTGCCGGTTGGCCAAGACCACAGCCATGGGGAGGGACGATGCCCAAGCCAAGCAGCTGTGGGATGTAAGCCTGGACATGGTCAAGTATTCGCCCCCTCCACCGTTTGACAAATCAGGCTAAACAATTCAACGTTCACCTTAGTAGGACTAATTCATTGTAATTTAATCACCGAATTGTTACATTCAATGTGTAAAAATTATTGTATAACATATGTTTACTTTTAGTTTAGGTCTAAAATAACCAAGTGTCCTTATTCAAAACTAGAATCAAACCAAACATATTTTGTAACATTTGATTATTTACCTACTAATTCACTGACTGTATACAGTTTTTTGTAAACTTAGGATGTCATGATTTTGTTCTATAAATAAAAATGTAGTCATAGGACTAATTTTGTAGTCATTGAACATTGAACATTTTGGTTGCTGTGAAGTGAAGAAATTTTAGCAGCTCATACATTACAATTGTTATACCATCAGATTACATTTTACTTGTTGGTTCTTACAAGAACCAACAATATATTGAATACATTCAATGAATAAAAATTGTAAGTTTACCTTCTGAACTGTTTTATTAAACATTTTGTTTATGACTTTTCAGACATTTTATAGTGTAATTTATTTCCAAGCCTTGGCTTAGTGTATCTAAGATGAACATGTATTGAATGTAGTTAATGCAATATTGGGGTTGGGTATTTTTTATTGTATATCCCTTGAACGCGATCTTTCAGTATTTACCTGATACACTTTGTGAGAATATAGACGAGAAATCTTTTTGTGGGGAGTACAAAGCAAATTTAGGGATTAGACAGGATAGAACAAAGTACAAAGTGATGGATAAAATTAAACATATTAAGTTAACTTTCATGTATACTTTATATGTACTCCAAAAGTATAACTAAAAATGGTATACCATTCCGTACATTAATTTTTTTTAAATTGTCACACTAACTCCAGATTCTAAAAAAAACCAAAATACATAGTTTCAAAATCATCATTGTTATTTTATTTTAAATTCCATTTACTTACACACTGAGCATCACTTAAAAATGATTATTTTATGGTTTGAACTGTTGAAATGTGTGTGTCAATTGTTTTAAGGGTCTATGAGAAGGAGCTTAAAGAAGATTAAAGCTTACAGAATAAAGTTATTTCTTTTCTGAGCAACGTCTACTACAAATTTAAAGATTTTGGAGATAGAATATTGAATACCCCTGTGGCAGCAGACCCGCATACTCAGCTAATTTCCAAAGCAATAATATAATATATGACAAGTTTGATCTATCTGTCGATAAATATGAGAATTATTTGCCTATTCTCTTTATAGGGCAGTACCCTAATGTTCGCCGATGATACTACCCTCTTGAGTAGAGGGCGAAGTCTGGCTTAGTTGGTTGGTAAACAGGAGGTGGCTTTTGACCAGGCAAAGTCTTGGTTCCAGCGTAATATGCTCCAACTTAATGAAGCCAAAACGCAGGTCCTTCTCTGCAGCCTAAGCCATATGCAACTTGAAGGAGCTGCGGAACCCGTGAGACTGTTGGGTTTCTCGTTTGATCGTAGATTGTCTTGGAATAGCCACACTGACTTGGTCTCCAGGAAACTGTCAAGGGTACTGTACCTGTTGAGGAAGCTTCTTGGTATGCTTACTTCTCAATATTTAACATTGATCTAACATACCCTATTCCATACTCACATCAGCTATGGACTTATATTGTGGGGGGATGCTCCAGGTTGCTATCGGATATTTCTCCTTCAAAAGGCAGCCTTGAGAACCATTTCATCCAGTGGTTTGCGTGATCACTGTCGTCCCTTGTTTCGCCAGTTGGGAATTCTTACCGTCCCTTCACACTACATCCTAGTTTCTCTGATGTTCGTGAAAACAAACATTAGTTCTTTCACCACAAGAAACCTCTTACACAACCATGATGTAAGGAGCAAGGCCAATCTTGATATCCTGAGACTTTAGGTTGATGTTTACCTCCAAACGGTTCCCTGACTTGGCTTTCAGGATGTATAACAGACTTCCTGATGAAGTGAGGGTATTGGCGAAGACCCGTTTTGAGCGAGTTCTGACTCGATGGCTGAAGGAAATGGCATTTTAATCTGTCAACGAGTTTCTCTCTGAGTCACTCACCTGCATGCAGACCGCCTGTGCCAATATTAAGTTCAAGTTTAATAAATTTCAACTTTAAGTTATTTTCTTTTACATAAAATGGCGAACAATCCAGGATTATCTGGTAAAAGTTCTAGAGGGAAGATTCAAAATATTCACCTTTATAGTTTTCGCAGAAAACTTTAATTGATTTTATTTGACATTTAAAAGCCCATAACTTTTAAACTGTAATTTTTACATATATGCGGGTGGTGTCATATTATTTAGATCCAGAAATATAGCCGTCTGTTATTAATAGGGACATTGAAATTCAGTATCTCAATTTTTCAATTTGAAAAATTGGAATACTGAATTTTAATCAAAATCGTTAGAGCCATTTTTGAACTATTCTTGGAATTAAAAATTCAAAACAAGAAAAATACGCCTTCAGATACGACAAAAAGTGGGAGAAAGTAAAATCTAGTATATTTATAGTTCTTTTAGGAGGTTATGTTGACGCTGTTCAAATTTTATAGATTTCTGTATTTATTTATTTGACAGAAAACCCTTTTTACAATTAAATAGTAAAATATGAGTATAAGTAAAAATATAAGAATTAAAATACAATAAGCACATAGTGTACAGTACAAAGCAGTTACTAATCAAAACAATGAAAGAATGAACAATAACAATAAATAAAATATATGGGAAATTGGTCTATTCGGAATCTTGATCTAGTATCAAGAACATCGCTATTTCAGCTTTGCAGAATATTATATCATCCTTTTAAAGAGATATGGACTATGCGTATGCAAATAGTTTTGTAAATAGAACACAACATAGAACAACATCAAGGTACATACACCTCAAATAAGTTAAATTAAAATAAAATTTGATAGCTTATGATACTTTTGTACTTCCCTACCATCCAAGTGAGAGAAGTACAAGAAACTGTACTTAGTACTTAGAAAATGGACAGTCGACGTATAATATTTGGTTAGTTGTGTTATTATCATCAAAATTAAGACGAAAGAACAGCAGCACAACTAAAGTTTCCTATAATATATAATCTAAATCAATGAAATATCACAAATGCTTTGTTTTAAAATTAAATATAATTTAGTTTCCTAACCTTAATTGAAACTAATAACAGGGAAGAACGACTATCCGTTCATCTATGCTAATAAGTACTGTCAGAGAGGAACGGATTATACTTATTATACGGATTAGTACTTGATTAGAACTTGAATACTCCTCTATGGTATAGCTAGCTATTCTATGTTACCATTAAATTCTACCTCTTTGTGATCCCTCCATCACTGGGCTTTTGAATCTCTCCCCCAGCCTGGCTGAAAAGGATGAGACTGAGTTTTGAATTTTAGTATCCCCACTCTTTGGCGTTACGATAGATTATTGTTTCTATCGATAGAACAAGCTCATCGAATATCGAGCAGTCAACAATTTTCCATACTGAATTAGTAGATCAGCTGTCTTTGTCTTTGGTTTGATAATGATTATGGACGGCAAAGAGAAGAAAATTTTGTCTACACGTTTAGCGATTTCCTTTTACGAGGTATTGCCCTTATACCATACAATACACAAGGACACTAAGAGTACACAATACACAATTTGGCGCCCCACCAAGATGACCTACAGTAAACAGTACCAAATAAAATTAAGTAGAAATCCTATAAACTTTAGTGAGTGTCCCCCAATAACATTATTTATTTTTTATAAAGGAAGGAATTGTCGACTACCAAATTAATTGGTGGGATGTGTCTAAAATTTTTTGTATTACCTTTATCAGAAACATAATAGGCCTAATATTTTAGTAATAATATCTGGAAAATACAGTAATAACAACCGGATATTTGCATCGCTTAAAATTGTTAACTAAAATGAATATAAATTAATTATTAATCGTCTGCTCTGGTTGCTGCGGCCTTCTTCCGACTTAATATTCATCCTAGTCAATGTTTCATTCGATCCATTTCATAATAATTTTCCATTTTGAGTAACCAATATGAAGAACAAGTTTGAAAATCGAATAGCACGATAGTTTCGTGACATCAACAGTATGAGCTAAAGGGATGCTAAAAGTGTCTCACGTCACGTATGGTTGAGGTTGGGTATAGGTATAGATGAGATGAGGTTGACTCAACGGCAAAACATCTGAATTCTGTTCTGTTATTGTTTGAGGAGCTCATGTCTTGTCAAGTCAATCAAAGTATTTGAATTTTAAACGTAATTGCAGATTGAGTGTTTGAATATGTTTCAAGGTAAATATATTTCTTAATCTTACATTTTACATTAGAATTGTATCGGGACAATTTTACTCTCGTAGTCTCTAGTGTTTGTGCGCCGTTACATTTTTCTTATTTGCACCATTTGCATGATTACCCATCGGAATTAGTTTTAATTTTAATAAAACTGATAGTATTTTTAGTATGTAATTGTTAGTAATAACAATGTTTTCTCTATTCTGTACTCTGGTATTGAAATGAGTCAAACGTTCACAAGTATTAGATTGTCAATGCCAATGATTTGCCTTGGTAATTCTTACGTGACAAAAGGCTACACAACTCATTAGCTCATCCTTATAATGTACCCATTACGATGTACCTGACCTGTACATACTATTTTTATCCACTGAGCTTATTGCTGGTAACTTATTGCTGGTCACTAATAAGCTTAAGACCAGCCCTATAACATTTCTGTATGAGGCTGTGTGAGGCTAACCTCACTGTTCGCTGACTGTGATGACCAAGCCTATGCACAGGCATTCTGCCCATGTAGGCTTATTTCCTGATAATTTTAATTTATAAATTGTACTTAGGCCTATATTGTAATTAATTAATCTCTTAAATAAAAAAACAATAGTGTTTTTTTATTTAAGAGATTAATTATATAGCGATGTTATATTTTCTGGAAATAAATTATTTTTTGACTTTGACTTTTGATGAGAAGTAGGCCTATATTATTATCATACAACACTCTGGGGAAGTAATAACCCATTTAATGGTGGCTTAATTATTATGTATTTGAAGGGGATAGGCCTAACACCTTTTCAGTGTGAACATCGTGACTAAAATGTAATAACTTCATAATAAAATGGGCCTAATAATGATTAATCAACTAATATCACAGTTGAACTTGACGTGGCCTACTCATTGAATTGCTATTACTTAACGATAATAAATGTGTGACATTTATATTTCTTTGGAATTTAGCCTGCTAGCCACAATAATTGGTGCAATGATCGCTGTTTTTTTTTAACATAGTGCATTCTTCATAGCCTAAGTTAAGTGATAGCTGTCTATACTAGGAAGCGCTACTGCAGTCATTGCTTCTTAGTTACCTCATAGGGCTGGACGAACCTTGATGGGCTTGAGGTGCATTCTTGTTACCAACTGCCATATTTGGGATTTGAACCCAGCCTCAAAATCTGTAGACTGGTAATTTATACTTCATGGTCAGGCCCCCCTTTTACTGGGGGTAAATTTGTTGACAATTTGTAGTTTCAATGATTGACAAGATTGAGAATACCGCTAGTCATCGCCAGATGAAGTATTTTTTGTCTAAATTTGATGATTCTTTTAAATTCATGTGAAATTAATACAGATTTTACTCTATTTGGATGTGCTTAAAACTTACAGTAGCTCCTCCCATATCTGACCATGTTGGGACTGGGCCATGGTTGGGCCAAAAAGTCGGATATTGGGAAGAGAAAATAACAATGCTCGTCCTTTGAAGAAAAACAGCTATACAGTATTGTAATAAAAGTTTATTGCACCTCTTAATCATTAATTGAACTATGAAGATACCGGAATGTATAAAAATTACAGAAAAAAGACTATTTATAGGTAATCGATAATCATGGTCCGTCAAGTGTCAATCGCCCAAATTCAGGCGACTCCGCAACTTTTACGAACAATGGGATTGTAGGAATGACAGATAGAATATCCGATATTGGGAGGTTCTACTATTGGATAATATTGTATTAAACTCAAACTGTCAGGGTTAATTATAAGTAATGTTGTAGGCAGTGGTTTTGGTACTGGCACATCCAGCACCTTTGGGTCATTCAACAAACCTGCAACCAGTTTTGGCACAACACAGCCAGTGTTTGGCTCTAGTGGAGGGTCGTTGTTTGGAACTACTGCTCAGCCTTCCACTGGTGGATTGTTTGGATCGGCAACTCCAGCTCCCGCCTTCGGGCAGCCTCAGACAACTACTCCTTCATTTGGTTGGTTCCAGTTACATTTAATATGGCAAACAATTCTAGAGACAGGGATCTTTCAGGATACTTAACTTGAATATTAGTGAAGGATGAATGTGATGATTTTGATAACATTATGGTAGCTTTGTTACCGACAAAAACTTAAATTCATTTATTAGGATCATTTATAATGAATTGAACGAATGAATGAATGTACATAGCATATAGCAGGCACCACTATGCCTCAACTTTTAATGTTGTGATAATATTAAATGATAAGGTTAATACTCAGTAGTTGTTTTCATACTAGCCTGTGTTATTAAATTATGAAAAAAATAGTAAAGTAATAATCTAATTACTCTAAATGACAATCAAATTAAATTTTTTAGGAGGATTCGCTAGTAACACAGGCACCGGATTGTTTGGGAGCAACCAAAATGCTTCTACCAGCAGTGGT
Source organism: Nephotettix cincticeps (assembly GCA_023375725.1). NCBI lineage: Eukaryota > Metazoa > Arthropoda > Insecta > Hemiptera > Cicadellidae > Nephotettix > Nephotettix cincticeps. The sequence continues at coordinate 53,860,594 of CM041788.1, forward strand.
CTGTTTGGCTCAACCACTACATCAGCGTTTGGCCAGGCAAAACCTACGTTTGGAGGGTTTGGCACTACGCAGACACCCAGTCTTTTCGGCCAACAACCCACGGCTCAAGCCCAGCCCCAGTCTACCAATATTTTTGGCCAAACACCCGGCACCTCCAGCACCGGCCTTTTTGGATCCTCAGGTAGTTGATTTTGTATAAACCTAAATATACAGGAGACCATGTACACTTTGAATTCAAACCTAATTAAAAAAATTCAATGTCTCCAAAATGAACAGTGGTTTTGTCTGATATAAATTACTTAGGCTAACAAAATCTGTTTATAAATTAGGCCTACTACCTAATAGTACATTTTGTGAGTATGTATTACACTAAAAAGATTTTGCCAAGATCATTCACAATACTATTCGCAACATTACATTACTACTCCGGGAAGTAGGTGTTTACCGGAGAAGTGTGGTTGTTCCGGTGAGACGATTTTGAGAGCGGGGCTTTACATGCAAGTACAGTAAACAAATTTTGGACAAGTGAAATTTTCTATTTTACGCCATACTAACCAAACCAAACCTATTTAAAACTAACAAAAAATATTCTGCTACTTAACTTCATGACCATCTGAAACATATTCTCATTGCTTTAAAATAGCCTAAGTTATATCCTGGCTTAAAGATTTAAAGGTAAAGTTTGTGTTGGCACAATGAACCAGTGCCATTAGGATTTTTCCCTACAGAGAGTTCATTAATATAGAGTAGTATGGCATTAAATTGTTCTGCATGCAATTTAGCAATTAGAATATTTCTTGTCACACTTTATTTAACTTTCTTTACACTTTAATTATAAAAAACTATGCGTTTTTAGTTGAGAGGTTTGATTAAAATTGCTTAATAAAAGTATTTAATGAATGAAATATTATCTCTCATAATATGAATATCTTACCTGTTTAACCGTTTTCTCACATCTATTTTAACAACATGTGTACTTTAATTTCCTTGAAAAATTACAGTATGAAATCCATTTATGGTAAGAAATACATCTGTGTTGTAAATTACGTTGTAAGCTCTCTTAACTGGTTCTCATTGTACTGGACCATGACAAAACAATGGACAACTTACCTATTAAGGATGATTAAACTAAATATTATAAATAGAGTCGAGAAATGTTAAACAACAATAGTTGATGGCAATTCTCTTAACCCTCCAATGTCAATCACCCGAATTCGGGCGACTCCGCAAGCTCTACTTTACCGCTTTTTTAAGATATGTGATCAATAAAACTGAGTAATATCGTATACCATCTTGTTCAGGATGGTATTGTCTATTTTTTCTAGAATTTTTTTTTAATAATTGAATAACCAAAGCTTGAATAATATAACATTTTCCTCTACGAAGGAGGTTTTGGCAGTACTTTGGGAGGTACGACCAACCAGGGAACTGGAGCTGTCAAGTTTGTGGCTGTCACTGGCACTGACTCTATGATAAAGAATGGAGTGTCACAGACTATCAGCACACGACACCACTGCATCACCTGCATGAAAGAGTATGAGGGGAAGTCGCTAGAGGAGCTGCGACTGGAGGACTACGCAGCCAATAGGAAAGGCCCGCAGCAGGTTTGTCAAACTGAATTATAAATTAGTCATATTGATAATATTAAGTTTCAGAAACTTTTAAAAACTGCTGGGTCACTCACCTCGTGGTTCCAAAGCCCAATCCTACAATTGGCCTGTTCAATTGATTCTCAAAGTCACTAGGCCTAGGCCTAATATGTTGAGTTTTTCAGTTTTAGCGAATTTCCCATAGGTAAGAACTATTACCATAGGTTTCATGGCGAGACGTAAGCCCGGGACCATGTTATTTTTTCTTCTTTAGGTGCCCAGAGACCAAAAACAATAGTCGTTAAAATTTATATATATGTGTGTGTGTGTGTGTGAACACGACATATCGGTCATATCGGAAGGGGTAGTTTGGGGGGAGGGTTTTGTACCCCAAAAATGGGGGTTTTGCATTTTTTTCATGTAATTTTTAAAAATTTCAAATTTTATCTTTCACCATTAGAATCAGCTTAAAAACTGCACAATTAAGTTTCTTAAAGTTTTTCTCTATCTCCAACGGTTACTGAGATATTAAAAAATCTAAACACAGTACATTGTATTTTGGGGCTCCAATGTTAATCTTATGGAGGATAAGGAAAAATTAATATTTCCCATATCAATCAATATTTTTGGATTAAACTTGGTATTTACCTTCATGTTGTTGATACCCACCCGTTTATGCTTAAAAATCATAGTTTATGTGTTTATCATGGCTGCAAACCTGCATACTCTTTTCCCATGTTCATCATATAGGGAATAGGCAAACTCCTTTATTTATGGTCAGATGTTGATGGAAAATGGTATAAATGTTAAAAATAAAAAATTTTTATGGTAGAAATGCCAACTTTCAGTGTTCCTCACAGCAGCAAACCTACTCTTTCCCATGTTAATCTTACGAAGAATAGGCAAATAATTCTCATGTTTATGGACAGATTTTGATAAAACTTGTCATATATTAATATTATTGTTTTATTGATTTGGAAATTCGCTGAGTACGCAGGTCTGCTGCGACGGGGGTATTTAATTATAAATTTGATCTCAATTTCCTTATTGTTTTTTACTAAGTATACGTGAAGTCTGGTTATCAATGTTATTAATTTGACGGAGTCCAAATCCAAATCATTGAAAATTCATATAATTTGAAAATATAACAAAGACGTCGATCGTGAACAACACCTTTAACATTAATACTGTAAAATGCATACAACACATAGAGGACATTGGAAGGGGCGGATTTTCCCAAGGCGCTTCAGCCGAAGCGGATAAATTTGTTTTTCCATCATTTACTCATATTTTAGTGTTGCCAAGTGGGATAAAAACAACACGAAATATATCACTAGAAAGCTTGTTTCTTGCCGAAAACAACGGTTTAACCTATGGTATATTATTTATTAGACTGTGGAAACTTAGACCTCAAAAACAAAATTGAGATGTAAATCACGTACATGCCACCACGGCCCTGCGTTGTCGTCTGCAGAATGTTACGTATATGCAACCATGCACTTTACAGGTTAAAAGTCTTCATTTTTCTCTCGTAGCATGCATGTCTGAAATGTTCGGTGAACTTTGCTTTACTTTTTAAAAAATGTACAGAACTTAAAAACTATTTAACTAAAAAAAGTAAATAATGAAAAAATGAAATGTTAAGTTTGGTAAATTCGGTAGCTTTTTCCTTTTCAAGGTATTTGTTATATCTTAAGTTGTTTGATTTTCTGTTTAATAGGAAAAAAATGTCACGTTGCATCAAATCGTATAGTTTCAAATCTGAAACTCTGATTTGTGCATTGTTGCATCAAATTGAAATTTTTTTCTTTAACTCACATCCCTACTGAAAAGTTGGTTTTATTTTGATTCAAATTGCTTGGATGGCATTGTGCTTTGATAAAGAGGGTTTCCGTAGAGTAAAGAGAATTGTTATCTCTATTGGCTTTGGAATCGTAGGGTATATGAATTAGTTGTGTTTTTTTAAAATGTAGCACAACTGAGGTTTGAGCCCCAACTAATTGCCTACTTGGTTTTTGACAGGGAGTGCAGCCGACGGGCGGGTTGTTTGGTTCAACCCCTCAACCTTCCTTGTTTGGTTCTGGAGCCAGCACCTCCACTGGAACTGGCACTGGCCTCTTCGGCTCTACAGAAAACAAACCTCTCTTTGGCAACACCAACACATCAATAGGTATGACAATTATCTGCTGTGTTCTTGTAAGCCTAGGAAATTGTTTAAGAGTTTGGAAAAGTTCGTCTATAACTTTATTCATAATTAAAATAACAGTAGAAACACTGATATAAGTAAACATTGTGTAAAATTAACCTTTACTACAACAACAACAATCACTACAACCAGATGACAAATGCAACCTTCAGCTTGGATAAATACAGAAGAAAATAAATATTATAAGGACAAAAATACACGCTTAGAGTAATAAAAATTAACCTTTATTTTAGTAGTGTATAAACCATTCGAGCTTTTGGAAAAATTGCGTCTGGCGACCATTTAACCTCAAAGGGTTAGTGAAATAAGCATTTTTGATTGTCTCAAATCACACAATTTCTTGTTTCACTATATAATCAGAAATACATAGTTGACTGGGATGGTGGCATCGTCCTGTAATCCAGCTACTTGGAGGTCAGGAATTGTGGATAGTTGTGAGCGATGGTCGGTGGGTATAGTGTTCTCTTATGTGTAATTTCCGCACTATTGAATACTACACTAATCCGTAAAGACCATCCTCATAAGTAGACCAGTTTGTAATTTAAAAGCAGTGGTTCAGATTCCACGTTAAACTATCGATACATTAATTGCTATCGCTATTAGCTGTTGGGCTATTAATAACTTAGTTAAACTGTAGGTCCCTTAGATATGCCATTGACTGTTGGCTGTTGCAATTGGCTATTAATTAACATTTCTCTCCAATGAATATGTCAGCCTTAGTCAGTATTAAGACTACAAGATCGCGCCACAATCATCTTACACTCAATTCTCATTCATACTTGGCTTAAAATACCTACCTCGTGGTATAGTCGCCATTTCAATAATCTAATCTAAGCTAACACCAACAGGATTTGGCCAGACTACCAACGTATTTGGTAACACCGGCAACAGCTTGTTCGGGAAACCAACAACGGCCACTCCTGCCTTTGGCACCCCCACCACCACCACGAGCTCCTTCGCCTTCAACTCGACCCCTAACACCAACCCGTTCGGGTCCAACATGGCTCAGGTCAAACCCTTTGGATGTGAGTGAATAATCTTCTGGATCATTTAAGTGATTTTAGTTTTAATTATCAAACGATAAGATTACTGTTAAAATGCAATTCAGCGTCTAATACAACAACAACTCTTGCATGGAATAATAAATATTCCAAACTTAAATACATTAAAGGTTATTTATCTGGAAAACAAAGTAGTACTTTTTATCAATTTTAGGTAAAAAAGAACAGTCCAATTAAAAAAGTAAAGTTATTTGGGATGTGTGTTCATACTGTGTGTTACACAATCATTGTTAGTCATTCTTGTCGTGAACATTGTGGATTCGTGTGATATTCAGAAGGTGCTTGAAATGAAAATGTTTTTAACCTGATCCTTATAAGCCATAATCTGGATGATTTGGATTCGGATAAACCGGACTTTACTACATTCCAAAAATAGTAAGGGTTACTTATGCAATTTAACAGGCCTTATACAGATAGGTAGTTTGAATAATAGAATGATAACAAATAATAATTTCTTTAAATGATTTTTTATAAGGCATATTTCCACCATACTTATTATTTGGTCTGATAAAAACCAGAAGCACATTACTGATGACAAAAAAAATGTGGATGGTGGTAATTAGTGGTTGAAATTTATCTGTCATGAAGGAAGATTTGAAATGGATAACCGTAATGTGGAGGTTAAAAGTAGCCTAACCATAATAAATTAAGAATAGTATTTAATGATACTTTCATACTTAAAGAAAAGGTTATACATTTTATTTGGACACGCTGTTAAGACCTTTTTATAAGTTCTTATTAATTCATTAATAGCTTTATGATGAAAACATTTTATAATTTTTTGTAGCCACTCAACCAAGCCTGTTTGGCACGTCTACAGCGCAGCCGACCACTGGATTCGGCACTCAGACTCCTGCTTTCGGCAGCAGTTTTGGAACTCCTGCCACTCAGGTACCTACTGCTTTATTAAGACGGGGATCATAGGATACCCAGTACATTCGCCAGAGGACAGAGCCAGTTCAGTAGACTCTCTCTAGATATTCTGTATCTAGATTAGATTACCTTTTGAAATGGCGAGCTACCCTATCGCCATGAAGGATTAAAAAAAATAATTCAAATTACTGTATAATGTTTAAATAACTGTAAAAAAAACATGCTATGATGGTCTGGTTGTTTTCAATAATATACCGAAAGACCTAAAGAAAGTCTATGATCTATTAGATGTAAAAAGATTGAAAATATCATCGAAATCATAAAGATTTTTCAGATTATTTCCTATTCTATTCTTATATTAGTTTCTCCTCCCTAGTTTATCACAGCTGATTAATCAGATGTTCTAATTATTTGATACAACTAAATACTAATTTTAAGTTTCTTTGTAATAATGAAAATATGTCATTCTATTCTGGACGTGAACTTGTAATAAGATTTGAAACTAATTTGAATGGATCATATTATTTTAGACACAAAGCCTGTTCGGACAGCAGAACAAGCCGGCGTTTGGAACAGCCAGTACCCCGTTCTCATTCGGCCAGTCGACAACCACTACCACAGGAACGTCACTGTTCGGTGCCAAACCCGCAAACACGTTCGGAAGCCCGTTTGGTACCACTCCTACCACCAACACCGGTTTCGGTGCTGCCTCCACAGGGTTTGGCGCCACCAATCAGAACACGTCGTTGTTTGGCAACAATACTTTCAAACCCCCAGCATCCAACTTTAGTTTTAACCCAACGCCTACCACCAATAGTACTTTAGGTAGGCTTGATTGCCAAAATATTTTTGTGTTTGTGTTGTATTTTTTCTCGTGACATTATATTTCTTAGAGAGAAATAACAAAATATATGCCATCTTGCAAATTTTGACATCAAAATATGTTGAAGACTTAAGCAGATCCAACAATAATCAAAGTCCAAAAAAATTAATTAATTATTCTGACACATACGATATAGATTTTAGAAGTATTGCTATTCTGTTTGCTATTCAGATGTATCACCTTGATAAAGATTAATACACGGGTCCATAGTATAGTATTTAAAATTACATTATTTCATTTCTAAAGTTTATCCTTACCATTTTGTTTTGTTTCAATAATGTTAATTCAAATTAATTTTGAACCTGAATTCATTGTTTATTCATAATAATACCCTCATGTAACCTTACTATTATTTTTTTTAAATTCATTGCTGTTGATAATTTAATAGTTACAATGAGTTTTTGTGAATATTTTCACAAAATTTATTGGTGAAACGAGTAACATGTTTCAGGATATGAAGTATGAATGCATAACAAATTGTAAATGATGTAAACATAACTCAATAACAGGCAACAATACACTTGTAAATACCCTTATGTATATTACTCTGTTTTAGTAAGTGTGTTTATTGTTGAACAGTTTTTATCATTTATTAACAGTTTAATAAATTATATGATAATAATAATATAATTTAAATAATATTTATATTATATATTATTTATAATTTAATAAATAATAAATTATAATTTATTAACAGTTTAAATAATATGACAGGGTAATAATTTAGCTTGTTTATTATTTTGGGTCAAAATTGTTTATTTTACATTTTTAGCACTAAGTTTTTACGGATTTTTGTTTGACCGCTGCTGTGTCTGGTTTTATTTTGTGGCGGCCGCACATGTAGCAGCTGATATTAACCTTCCAGGTTTGAATCTAGGCGGCGGCAGCTCGTTGTTTGGGAACAATGCCAACAAACCGACACTGTTTGGCAACACCAACACTGGCTCAGGGCTGTTTGGGAGCTCTGGGTTCGGCAGCGGTACCAACACGACGTTCGGCAGTGGCACAAACACAGGGCTCGGCATGAGCATGCCCATGGGATCTCTGTTGGGAGGGTATGTACTCATGACTGATGCAACATGGTTAACAAATGTTTGTGCTCCTTTAGAGTAGTAAACCAATGTAGCGGCCACTAAATTACTTGGGCGGGTGATTTTGTGATGGTACATGTTGAATGGCAGCTAACATGTTTTAATTAGATAGAGGTATTGACAACATACAAGGCAATAACCGGTTCTCAATTCCCAACCCGATGAATGCAGTTATCAAGTAAGGAGTGGGCCCTGATAAATTTTTTCTGAACAGATGTGGTAAGAATTACTGTTATTTATTAACCTGTTGAAGAGTATGGCCGTCGTGTGACGTGGCTAATATCAGGGCTACGTAGAGAAGGTGTATTGCTATAAACAGTAGCCCCGGGAGTAAGAACATTTTTTAAGTTTGATTACTACAATAAATGGATAAAAAAACATTTTACAAACACATTTTGATATTTTTCATATTATTTAAATCTCTTAGAACGTGTTTTGGGTGTGATATATTTCAAAAAAATTATGCGGGTATAGCGGTAATCATCCATAATTGGCCATTACAAAGGAGTCGATAACTAAACGGCAACAAAAATCGCTCCAGGATAACGTAACAGATAAAAGATCAGTTGAACACTAAGTAGCACCATCACTTTGGCGCTAAGCCAATTCTTGAGAAACATCGTCAATACCAACCTGATAAACATAATTTACCGCGCCTAGTAAATTACGCATCAGTTCTAAATTATTTGTTTTTAAATAAAATTATTTTACTTAAATGTTTTCAGGTGTAATAAACCATTATTCATTTTTAATTTATTAATAATATTTTAATAAATATCAAATATCCGTCATATGACGTGGATCCTCAGGGGGGTACAAACACATAAAGGGTGTACTCAAATGGGCTCATTTGTCGTTACTCCTCAACAGGTTAATTTCTATTCTCTCCTTTGCTTAAAAATGTTTATTTATTAATCAAACAAAAATTTTGCAAAACTTTTAATTTTTCATTTGTTCTATCAAACCAATCGAATAATTATATGAAGTCATATGACTATTCATATCAGCCTGTCGGAAGGGGTATTTTGGGGGGGTTTTGTACCCCAAAAATGGGTTTTTGCGTTTTCACTTGCATTAAAAAAATAAATTCAAATTTTTTTTACCATTAGAATCTGCTCAAAAATTGACACAATTTAGTTCCTTAAATTTTTTTTCTTAGTTCTTTTTAAAATTTATTTTTAAAGTTTTTCTCTATCTCCAACGGTTACCAAGATATTAAACAATTTAAACACAGTACATTGTATTTTAAGTCTCCAATGCTAATCTTATGGAGGACAAGGACAAATTAATATTCCACGATGTACTATGGCTTGTTACACATTTGTTATTTACTTTCTGAACTACCCTATATGTTGATGGTAACTTACCTGAACAATGTTTTGCGTGATGTATTCCAGGAGTACCTTCTCTACATCCAGCAGCAGCCAGCCGGCCACCAACCCCCTGAACCAACACATCCTCGCCTTGGCCTCCATGCCATTTGGCGACAACCCTCTTTTCAAGAATCTTTTACCTGTAAGTCATTTGGCTGTATTAGTCTTTCGAAGGGCGCATAGGTTTTGAAAATGGGAGAGGTCACACCTGGAGGTTACCTCCAGGTCAATAAAAAGAAAACTTTTGTTAAGTAAAATTTTTATTTAAGTTCACAAAATTTACTACTTCTTATTCCTATTTGTGAAACCAAAAAAAAAATGTGTTTAGTTAATATAATAGTTGGATAAAAAACTATTATCATGATTTCCTAATTATTTAATAATTGAATAAAAGTAAATAACTGAAATCTAAAGATTATTTAATAAAAATGTTTATATAAAAGTAAATATAAAATTTAATTTTTCAAGAATACAGTAGACTCTTGCTCATCCGGACTAATGTGGTGGATGTCCGGTCCGGATTACGACAAATCCAGACTATCGGGAGTCAAGCAAATATTTGTGAACTTAGCGGCTAGCGGTTTCGTCAAAACACGCGCTAATACAAACGGGAGTGTCTAAAACATGTTAAAACTCATCATTACAGTCGGCTACTGTACTGTTGTTTACAAAAGCACTACTACTGTATTGATAATAAAGTGTACTATCGCGGGAACTGTAAAAAATAAAACAAATTACCACAGTGTAAATATAAACTATTTACAGTACAGTACAGCAATGGATAAACATCATAGGAGTAAAATAATTAAGTCACGAAATGAACATTAAATTATTTTATTGCAACAGGTAATTACTCTATAAGTTAAATTAAAATCAATATTGTAATGTATTCTAAAACTGACGTTATGGAGGACAAGGAAAAATTAATATTCCACGATGTACTATGGCTTGTTACACATTTGTTATTTACTTTCTGAACTACCCTTATATGTGGTAACTTACCTGAACAATGTTTTGCGTGATGTACCGCTAGCGTGGTCGGACTAAGCGAGGAGAATGCCGCCGAGGACGAATTAGCGGAAGACTGTTGTGCCGACGGGCACGGTCGGACCAACCGAGGAGTCGGACCATCGGAGGTCGGACTATCGAGGTTCTACTGTATTGTATTTACAAAACTTTAAAAACAACTAGTTTGACTCAGGGATTTTAAAACGTTTTATTCAATTTTAAAATTTTGATAGAAGTACTCAAAACAAAAAATTTTCTTTAAAATTTTTTTATACAATTTATTTAGCAAATGAAATTTTTAAAGAATAAAATTATGTAAGTTTATCTTGTTAATTAAATATTTTATAGTTTCTAATAAGTGCTAAAACATCAAGAAACCATGACAAGAGTCATTTCTAATTAGCGCCATGTAGTTTACCTAGTTTTTTAAAACTTTAATTTTATACAACTGATCTGTCAAATGTATCTACTAAAATGTATTTTTGTTTCAGCTAACTGGGAAAACTGAGGAGGTGTTAAAACCGCCACCTGGCGCTTCACAGAAAAATCTTCTCAACGGGAACAACTTCAAAGTCTCTACTACCAACACGGCAAAGATTAAAATGAAACCAATCGGAGCATCCACTTTGACAAAAGTTAGTTCAATTAAGCAGTGTCATTTCTCTGAGGGATACCTTGATTTCAAGCTATGTTTTTTTTGCTTCGTTCTTCAAACAGCATCTCTTTACCAGCTTAAAATATTCCTTTACATGTGACAGATATAATTTCTTTAGAACGTTTACTTTTCTATGAATGTGCATAACTCAAGGAATAGTTAAAATTTCCCCAATAAATTATTACTTTTTTTTAGCCTCGAAGGGGTCGTCTCCCTTGTTTTGGCTCAATACCAGGAAAATACTCGACTCACGAACCTCCATTCCAGGAAATAGGAAAAAGTATGAAAAACACCCCAGCAGCTCTGTTTTTAGAGTAGTCTCTTTAGTTTTATTGCTGTGGCAAAACACTAAAACCCCGGTGGTGGCATCACACCACTGCAATCGTCCTGAGCTATAAGCTCATTGCCCAACTACTATTCTACTATAATTTGTTTTAAATGCAAAAATATTGGAACAGTTATACAACGATATAAATATAGCTCTAATTTATTTTAAATACGAATAAAAATAATTAAACTAAAACTTAACTAAAAACTCAAACAAATTAAAGTTATATTAGGTATGCACTGATGGAGGATTTTAAAGAACACATTTTAGGATACAATATATTCCCTGTTTTTTTACCATTGTGATTCTGGATATTAAATGTTTATTTGAATCTAGTAATTTTAGCGATCTTCTAGGTGGCCTTATAACGGCCCAGCGAATAAAAAGTTCACAAAATTGATGAAAGATGGCACCACCAGCCTGTAATCTTCCTGAAGTTTGACGGTCACCCGCGGGTTGATGGTGTTGGGTTAAATTATAGGCTAAGGTTGCAATGCGAGAAAATAAACCGGAATCTACATTTTTGTTTTGTGTATTACCCCAAGGTCTCGCTCTTCGAGGGACTGGAGGATGACCCGAACTACTTCCAGAAGATGCAGATGAAGCCGACCATCAAGAGACTGGTGATATCAGGTGGACGTGGCCCTCGGTCACCCAAGTCGCCTCCTGAGCCGCCCGTCAACCCTTTCCTGCCACTGGAGAACCTGACCTCGGAGAAATCCAGCCCTCGCTACTTCACCCCACTGGACACAACCAGCGGGGACACGAGCGAAACTTCCCTCTCCGGCAATACGGCTAAAGAGTAAGTCTTACTGAGGCACAAATAAGAAATATTCAAAGGTCATTTTGATGTGGCCAAGAATTTAACCCTTAAAGAGCTTCTGAAAATCACACTCCCTGCTTATTTAATGTAAAAAAATCAAAATATTATTTTCCCAATGTTCTTTTTGGATTTAGGTAGCTTGAATAAAGTAGAAAACAGAAATTTGTTTCACTAATTAAAGAATTTAAGACTATTTTTTAGGTATTAAAAAAGTATTTTTTTTTGTCTGGATGAGCCATTTCAGTTAAGAATTATTAGTTAATAAATCCTAAATACAAAAATATCCTAAATACTAAATACATTAAAACATTCACATAATATACACCATTTACTGCTAAAAGACAATGAAAATAAACACACATCGACAAAAATGTTAACAAACAAGCGAAAGTAAATCAGCTGCCCTTAATGACTCGCGTATATACACGTTAAAAGCAGTACAGTAGCGATCGAATACTGGCCAAAGACGCCTAACAACTGATTTCAGTTACTAAATATTCCAACAAAGCCGCCATATTGGTTTTGTTAGTGTATTGAGGCTAAAGCAACATCACCATGCACTCTATCGGTTGTTTCGTGAACTACAGCGCAGTAAATGTGGCTAAATGGTTGATCGCGTCTAAAGACGGTAGCCATGTCGTTGGACCCTACTGTGCTGTGGCTAAAGAGGTTAGCCGCCTGGTAAGAATTAAAACACATAATAATTCAACCCCCCCAAAAAATTACTCATCTTCAATTCCACACATCCCCTATTTATTCTTTAAAAATAACCCCTAGTTTTTCTGAATGTAAAAGGTCTGAAATTACAAAATCATTGATTCTCCTTACCTGTTGAAGTCCACGGTCGCATATACGCGACTTGCTGTCAGTGCTGCCGCCGGACCACGATCCCATTTACACGATTTCTGACATTGTTTTTTTTTGTGACCTTTCCTTCTGCAGACTAATAAATAAGTTTTTATACTATGTAGTGTCGTTTTCTGGACAAAACAGGCTTGCTAATGGTATATTTTGTTTTAGTTTTTCCCCAGATACACTGTAAAACGTCATCTGTTTACCGATGTTCTGCAGATGATGACGAAAGATAGTGTGTTTCTGCAGAAAGATAGTGCCAGTAATAAGTATTCCTATATATTTTAAATGGGACTTGTATCAGTACCATTCACGTCCTCAGTACTGTGTTTTCTCAAGAGCGTTTTGCTCACAAAATGTACTTGCGGTTAAATTCATAAGATACTTTCACTGAAATGGTGATCTACCCAGGTTGGTATTTTAAGCCAAGTATGAGTGAGAAATGAGTGTAAGATGATTGTGGCACAATCTTCTAGATTTGTTACTGACAAAGTCTGACAAATTTCTTAGACAAAACTGTTAATTAATAGTACTACAGCTAATGGTATCTTAGGGACTTTCAGATAAGAGTGGAATCCAAATTTAGATTTCACCACTGAATTAATAACTAGCCTTTGCGGATAAACGTATACTTGATTAAGGTAGTGCGGACCTTAATATACACCAGAGAATATCTCATCCACTGGCCATCGCTTAAAACGATGCACTGTTTGTCACCATTCCAGTTTATCCATGACCATTGCATTTTACATGCGAAAAGCCTAGAAAAAATTAAATTCCATTTACGTCAGAGAATTTTTGATTGTGCAAGCATGTAAGCATGATGATAAGTACAATTGTACTAGTGCGAGTGTATGAAATGTGTGTGTGGAATGCGTGTGTGGGTGAGTTTGTGTGCATGCTTGCGTGCAAGTGTTACTGTGAGTGACGTGTGTGTGCGAGTGTGTGTGTGTTGTGAGTGTGTGATGCGTGTGTGTGGGTGTTTGTGCGTACATTTGTGGGTAGGTGTGCTCACATCTGCCCAGGTGTGGATGTTGGGTGATTCAGGTGATCGTGAGTGTACATGCTATGTATAGGTCGGGACAAGTGTGATTAAAAAAAAATCATTTTAATCATATTTCTGTGGTGGCTTGTAGTCTTATGGTTGTAGTATTATAGTTGTTGAAAAATTGTAATAGCTTAAGCTTGAATTTAACTCATTCCACACGCACAGGTCCACCTATGTGGAGAATATTTTCCAATATTTATTTTTAGCAATGCTTTGTATTTTATGTATTCTTTTTATGGAAATAGACCGTTTCATTCATTAATTCATTCAATAACCAATTAGCATACTGGTATGGTATTCGAAAGGCATTCTAGGGCAGTTAGGGCTTTTAGTTAAGTGCTAAGTTTAAACACTCAAATACAGTACCAATTGTGCTTAGAAAGACACAATAAAGAAGATTGAGAACCATAAAATAAAATTACTATTTTTTATTTGTCTTGTTTAAACACTTTAATTAAGTTTTGGTATTTAATTACAGAGTTTCATCTCCTGTTCAACAAGCCTCACCAATCCCTGCTCAAGGAACACCATCCAAGGAGGACGAGGCGTCTAATACGTATGTATCGATGTAAACTGGACCGCTAATCAGATTATTCAAAATAATAAATTAAATTCGACTTAAATGAAATATATCAATATTAGTACTTCAAGAATATTCCCAGAGTTTAAGAGTCTTTCACTAACTGTATACTTCTTAATTATTAATAACAAGCTACTTATTTTTGAAAGCCTAGCTGTCTTAAAAACCAGAAAATGGAATTGAAAAGACTGGAATCAGCAGTAACATTTTAGAAAATGCCTGATACTTATAACTTTATACTTACTAACTCTCATGGCCATTCACCCCAAGTGGTACTTGGCCTCGGCAACGCTCTGCCTCCACGACATTCTCTGTCTCTTGGTGTGTCCTCATTCACTGCCATAATTTCTTCGGCCTCCCTTGTGGTCTTCTCCCCATCAGATCACATTCCTTCACACAGTATATTATGCTCGTTTAATTTGATCTGATGACATGGCCCGTCCATCAATGTATTTCAGCTTTTAGCTCCTGCGATTATGTCAGGCTTATTAAAGTGATCTCTTAATTTTTCGATGATTCATTATTCTCTACATGTCATCTTTCTTTATCAGGCCAAATATTTTGCGCTTGACTTAGTTTTTAAAAGTGATTAATTTATTCTCCGAATTTTTCTTCTGCTGATTTTATGTCCGCCAAAATCGAAAAAAGAAGAAATGGCGAAACAGTGTTCACTAAAAAACTCACTGCAGACGAACACGTCCACCCACGGCTACGGCACTAGCGGCACTGAACTCCGGATGAGCTGCGCTATACACACGTAGCGGCAGACATACGTACTACGCAGGTCACGCATTCGGCAGCGTAATTCCGGTTACTTTAGGATACCCCCTCGTATATATAGTTCTCACGGTGGAATTTTTGACCACGTCTAGCACTAATATTTATCACCAAAGATCTATTTAGATTAATTCAGTTTACTAATTTATAATCCTAATGTAATACTTTTTTATGGTTTTCAACTTCAATTTTAAATGTTATCTCATTGGACAGAAGATGTCGATTTGGTCGATGTGTATATCTTATGGATATGTTTATTGTTTTATTGCGAAAACAAAAGGTTAACAGCAGTTTTTATTTCATGTGAAATCAATGGGTAAATGTCAAGTGAAGTCTGGAAAAAGCCATGTATTTTTTAAATATTTGCTAGGTATCCTTATGTTTGATGGCTAAGTATGCAGGTTTGCTGTGATATTGTTTGAAATGCTGTGATCGGTTACAGTGTGCTGATGAACACCGTGATACAGAGTCCAGAGAATACAATGGCAGAGCTGGGCGGCAAGCCGTCATCTCCCTCGGCCAGCGGAAGCACTGCTGCCAACACGACCTTGGACAATAAGGAAAATGTTGAACAATCTTCCTCCTCCACTAGCTCAGGTATGGACTAAGGGAAAATGTCCAAGGCATTAAGGACACACAGAATTTTATGGCATCTCTTGAGGCAGTTATGGCTAAGAGCAATGGCTTTACCACCCAATAATTAAATCATGCTTCGGAAGGTGCATTATGCTGTTGGCAAACTTGTGACTTGCATGAATCTCAGTCAGTTACCCAAAACCCTGAGACCACTGCTCGATCAATTTGGGGACATAGCTTTAGGAAATGTTACAAAATAATTAGACTGCTAGGCTTAGAAAAGTCTATGTTCATTGTTGTCTGGTTTAAGCTAAAATTTAAACAGCTACAAAATTGCTGTTATTAACTACTGTATTTAGTTAATTACTAGAGATGTGAATTATCGTTATTTTCCAGTAACAGTTATAACGGCAACGGAGCTATCCAATAACGTGTTATCGTAACCTGTTATTTTGACAACTGTTATTACTACTGTTATTATAATACAGCCCCGTAATTCTGAGGTAAACTTTAGTACCTACATAATCACTGCTACTAATATAGATTTGGATTTTCTTTTTCTTCACTGCATGTATTAGAAATATTTGTTTGGAATACGAAGGTCAATAAATAATTTAGTATTATAAATTTATAATATAACGTTTTATTGACCGGTTATTATTTTAATTTAACATAAAATACAAAGATTAGTAATACTATCATTATAGTCCTTTCATACGTGTACTTATTCAATGGTAATTGTTCGAATTTAAAAACAGTAATTGTTAAATATGTTTTGATTTCAAACGAGAACGACGCTCGGTTACAAAGTTATGCTTTTAAAATTTATCATCTAATAGTCTAACAATATCACAGCAACAGTAAACTTGATCAATAAAAAATAAATACACTCACTTTATATTATTTTAATTAATATCTCTTTCACTTAAATAATAAAAATAAAGTATGTTAGTAGTTTTCTACTAAACTAGCTATGAACACTATGGACATTCGTGAGAACAGAATGCCAAATACCGTACTACAACTATTATTTATTTGATTTGATAGGCCTATTCAAAATGAACGGCTAGGTTTCCTCTTAAAACTCTTTCCTGTCTCAACAGGATTCCCCCTCACCATCGGCAGTGGAAATCGACAACATTATTAACAACAGTTGGTAAATAACCTACGTTGCCGGTGAATTGCAGGCTGGACGAGCGTTATTCGATAACACTTGTCCAGATGATTCAATAACTTTGATCTAAATGTTATCCACTAATCGTGCGAGTTAACTGTTATTAGAAAACTAGTTCGATTTTTCGTTGGTTATAATGTCGATAACACTGTTATTGCTGTTATTAACTACTGTATTTAGTTAATTACGGCAGTATCAAGGATTAAAAGTATAAAAATAGGAATAAATAACTGAGAAATTTTTGTGTTTGCTTTATTTTATTTTCCGCTTTTATAACAACAGTATTTAAACCTTTTGTTACATTGAACATACGTATCATAAGTTCTGGTGTTCGGTGCATCAATCAGGTTATGTACAGACAAAGGATATATTACGACTGACAGCCAGCATTCATTGTAACAGCCGACGGCAACAGTTGTGTTGCCAACTCATCAAAATCAATTTCATAAATAAGGTTATAGATATTTTGTATGTATGAAAACATTGATAGATTACCTTACCATAGTTGCTAGTTTTAGGCTTTAAATAATCTTTATAAGATCATTTAATTTTACAGTAACGTTATCCTCCAATTTTAAATTTTTCTATTTTGCCTTACATGCCTGTTTTTAAATCCCTAGATGTGATGGGCTCGTAATAAGAAACGACCTTAATTGTTTTGATGAAACTCAGATCAGGAAACAACTAACAGCATATATCGGATATCTATCTTAGACATAAAAGTGTAACACAGTAAAATTAGACTAACATTCAAAATTATGGACTAAAACTTTTCGCTTTAGATTATATCAGCAGTGTGGAATATCTTTGTTTGAACATGAATGTAGAATAATGCAAGAATGTCGGCCGGTCCGAGGTTGTAACTTAACTTAAATCTGATTTCAGGTACAGATAAACTTCAATTTGATACAGTATTGAATTTCGAAAGCGAAATAATAGCGATGAAGCATATCATCGTCTAAACTATATAATGTTATTATTCCCCAATAATTATATTTTTGGCAACCATGACCTTAAAATGTAGATTTGTAATTTGACAACAGAGCATTTAGCATTCATTTTCATTTATCATTCATGATTTTAATTTATCATAATTTTCTATAATAATTCTATATTTTCTATATGTAATGGGATTTTTGGTTTGAAAATAAATTAATAGTTCTTTTGTTCTTCTACTGTTATGATATTTATTATTATTATTACATTATTGATATTATTATTCTGATGAAACAGACTATTTTTCTGAATTGGATTCATAAACATGTCAGTTTTGAGTAACACAATACAGAGAAGGCAAATGCTGTACTCAACATTTGGCCATTTTTGGGGTTCCATTGTTGTATTTGTAATAATTATGGTAATTTTACAGATATTTTAATATCATAGGTTTAATTATTGTATCGGCCACAAACACTTGTTGCCAATGTCGTATTTAGGTTTCTAAATCTCCTCTTCTAAAGTTTCTTTAAAACTCTAAAGATCTGGTCTGCTCTGTATAGACTCGGACACATGTGAGGTGGGAGGACCGGACACGCCTCATCCCACAGGCATCACGCTGCGCCGTGTCGGCTACTACACCATCCCCTCCATGGACCAATTGGCCAATCTGATGGATGCTGACGGCCGCTGCCTCGTCGACAACTTCACCGTTGGACGCTACAACTATGGCAACATATTCTTTCCTGAATCATTTGATGTGTCAGGGCTAAATCTCGATGAAATAGGTGAGTTATATTTTTCAATTTTGCAATGATTCAATCCATCGTCAACGAAAGATGGAATTACCTGTAGTATGTACTTATTAACCAGATATGGAAGGACATTCGTCCTCAATTTCGTAAGTGGAATCTGAAATATAGTATTTTGTTTTCCAAACACCACCGAGAGCATCCACTATGTTAGGTGGTTTTCAGAGCCACATGCGACTAACCTATGACTTACGTGGTCTTTTTTCTATGTGTGTTAGATTGTTGTGATACCCGTGTGTAGAAATATTTATAGAATCAGATTTATATGTTGATGTTGTAGGCGATAATCAAGGAAGGCAAGAAATTGTTCACAAACTTGTCCGAGTTAGTAAAATGAATTATTTATTTATTTATTCATTTATTATCACAAAAGGTTACAAAGTTTGATAGCACAGCTACAGTAACAGGTGATAAATGTCAATACAGTAAAATCAACAAACTTATGAATAGACTGAATATGAATAATACCTCTGTCGCAGCAGACCTGTGTACTCAGCGAATTTCCAAATCAATAACATTAAAATAATAATATATGACAAGTTTTATCATTATCTGTCAATAAATATGAGTATTATTTGCCTACTCTCCATAAGATTAACATGGGAAAGAGTATGCAGGTTTGCTGCTGTGAGGGACACTGAAAGAAGTCATTTCTACCATAAATAATTTGTATATTAAGATTTATACCAACTTTCATCAACATCTGTCCATAAATAAAGGAGTTTGCCTACTCCCTATATGATTAATATGGGAAAAGAGTATGCAGGTTTGCTGCCATGGTAAACACATAAACTATAATTTTTAAGCATAAATGGATAGATCTCAACCACATGAAGCTAAATATCAAGTTATATCCAAAAATATTGATTAATATTGGAAATATTTATTTTTCCCTATCCTCCATAAGATTAACATTGGAGCCCCACAATACAACTTACTGTGTTTAGATTTTTTAATATCTCGGTAACCGTTGGAGATAAATAAAAGCTTTAAGGAACTTAATTGTGTAGTTTTTAAGCTGATTCCAATGGTAAAATGTAAAATTAGAAATTTTGAAAAATTACATGTGAAAAACGCAAAAAAACCCATTCTGGGGTACAAAACCCCCCCAAACTAACCGTTCCCATTGACCGATATGTCTGGTTTACGAACTCGTCCGAGCATTTGTAGGAATACACGTCTCTACCAAATTTGATCTCGATCGGACCATTTTTACGAGAGTTATCGTGTTCACAGACACACATATATATATTTGATTATCTAGTTTGTTTAAAATTTAATAGTGAATAAATAAAAAAAAAATATATATATATAAATTTTAATGACTATTGTTTTTGAAAAAAATAATATGGTCCCGGGCTTAAGTCTTACCATGAGACCTAGGGTAATAGCTTCTTCCACAAACAAAATACCCCCGTCGCAGCAGACCTGCGTACTCAGCGAATTTCCAAATCAATGATATAATAATAATATATGACAAGTTTGGTCAAAATCTGTCGATAAACATGAGAATTTTTGCCTATTCTCCATAAGATTAACATGGGAAAGAGTATGCAGGTTTGCTGCTGTGAGGAACACTGAAAGTAGTCATTTCTACCATAAATAATTTTTATTTTAACATTTATACCAACTTTCATCAACATCTGTCCATAAATAAAGGAGTTTGCCTATTCCCTATATGATTAACATGGGAAAAGAGTATGCAGGTTTGCTGCCATGATAAACACATAAACTATAATTTTTTAGCACAAATGTATGGATCTCAACCACATGAAGCTAAATATCAAGTTTCATCCAAAAATATTAGATAATAAGTGAAAAATTAATTTTTTTTTAATCCTCCATAAGATTAACATTGGAGCCTCAAAAATACAACGTACTGTGTTTAGATTTTTTTATATCTCGGTAACCGTTGGAGATAAATAAAAGCTTTAAGGAACTTAATTGTGTAGTTTTTTAAGCTGATTCCAATGGTAAAATGTAAAATTAGAAATTTTGAAAAATTACATGTGAAAAACGCAAAAAAACCCATTTTGGGGTACAAAACCCCCCCAAACTACCCGTTCCCATTGACCGATATGTCTGGTTTACGAACTCGTCCGAGCATTTGTAGGAATACACGTCTCTACCAAATTTGATCTCGATCGGACCATTTTTACGAGAGTTATCGTGTTCACAGACACACACATATATATATATATACATATATAATATAATATATATATATATATATATATATATATATAAATTTTAATGACTATTGTTTTTGGAAAAAATAACATGGTCCCGGGCTTAAGTCTTACCATGAGACCTAGGGTAATAGCTTCTTCCCTATGGGAAATTCGCTAAAAACTCAAAAATACAAACAAACTGAAAAATAAACATAGATGGAAGAGGCAAAATTCTGAGTTTCTGGAAGTGTGGTCTGCAATGCTCTCGGGGGACAGCACCTGACATCAATCTGATTGCTTTTTTCTGAGCCACAAAAACCTGTGAAGCCTCGGAAGAATTCCCCCAAAAGATCAAACCATAGGAAATGAGTGAGTGGAAGTACGCAAAATATACCTGTCTCAAGACCTGATAATCAACAGATTTGAAGAAGACCAAAAGTGCATAGAAAGCCTTACTGAGTTTTGGTAGCAGAATTTTGATATGTTGGCGCCAAGTGAAAGAAGAATCAATATACACACAAAGGAATTTTAAGTTAAGTTTTAAGCGGCATAGCTGGAATGAAAAAATCCAGCTATGCCTGTACCCAACCTTAATCCTTTGTCAAATTGTACTCAAAATTTAAAACAGATAAGGCTGAGGAACTGCAGACTCTTTTTCTATGGGGAAAAATTCATTTAAGCAATGAGTTAAGATGTTTATTTTGCTTTAAATACTGTAGCCACACAATTACATCAATAATAATAACTAACTATTATTATCTACTTGGTTTTGGGCAAATATAATATCTAATTTGTTTTTTGTGTATAGTATTTTAAGGAGAGAGGTGTAATGGTTTTTATGTTACAGTTGGTTTATGTTACTTCTAGGTTCAATTTGAATCAATTCTTAATATATGTGTGTCCTCCGTTCACAGTCCACTTCCGTCACAAGGAGGTAACCGTGTACCCGGATGAGAGCAAGAAGCCAGCCTTGAGCGAGGGGCTGAACCGGCCCGCTCAGGTGACGCTGGACCGGGTTTGGCCGCTGGACAAGACAACACGTGAGCCGGTCAGTGACCCAGTGGCTTTGGAGGCACTGGACTACGAGACTACTTTGCGCCATGCCTGCGCCAAAATGGGCGCACGCTTCAAGGAGTACCGTTCACAGACTGGCTCCTGGGTGTTTAAGGTAACTACTTAGAAAAAAACTCAGTCCATAACAGGTTTTTCGAAGGGGGTCTAGGGGCCAGGAAATGTAAGTTTGGATCCGGTCAGATCCAAACTTACACACACAGTAATACTTAGGACTTTTAAGTCACTCATGTAAATCGGGTAGGGCCAAAAATAATTGCTAGATTGGACACTCTACTAACCTTAGTTCAATTTAAGCATTACTGCTGAATGCAATGTAGATTTAATAGACAAATTGAAAGTAGGCTTGAAACCAAGCTTGTTGATCAGTTGTGATGCATAGACATTGAGCTTGTCTCAATGGGGAATTTCAGTTTGTAGACTGTGAACTTGAGATTGGAATCTCAAAACTGGTGGACCAAATCTCAATTAGTTTTTTTTCGTGACATTCGGATTGGATTCTTAGTTAATGGCTTCTATTAAAACTATGTTAATTAGATTTTTTCTATGAACAATTTCATGTCAAACAAAGTTTTACGACGTCTCGGGATTTGAAATCTGATCCCGTCTTCAGGCGAGCCAGAACCTAAAACATAACATGATTAGTACATAATCTGGACTAAGCCGGTTTAATGATGAAAATAAAAAGTTTAAAGGAGTAAAAAAACTTACAAACAATACCATGCAATAACAGTCACAGACACAATATATGTTCTTTTTAATCTGTAATAAGAATCTAAATAACATAAATCCACCAACACCAATAATGAATTTCAAACAAAGAACTAAACACTGGTACTGGTTCATATTTTCTAATTAAGAAGTTTTCAGTTATTTATTTAGCCTATTTATTTATCAGTCTTTTCCCCAAATAATTAAAGAAATTGTTACAGGTGGATCACTTCTCCAAATACGGACTCTCTGACTCTGACGAGGATGAACAGCCGGTCTCGGAAATCAAAAAACTTCGTTTGAACTCAGCACCACCTCAGAACTTTCCCCCTGGGCCAAAAGATGTGAGTTATTTTATGTTTTTATATTTATTTTAAAACTTCACACAAGAAGGACCTACTGAGTTGAAGGCTTTTAAACAAAAATTTAATATGACTCATGTTTTGTGTGGTGCAAGCTCAAAATTTGATATAAAAAATCAATTTGCGCACCCATGTTTAAACAGGGGTGTCATCTAACAGAATTGTGAAATATTTGACCATTTGTACACTGTGTAAAGTAATATGTAATCTCAGGTGCAACATCATGACAGCCTTCTGTGAACTCTTTGACTTCTAAAACTATGTTTTACTCATTAAACTGTACACTTGTTATTTGTGATTTTTATAGACACCACTCTTATCCACATAAATAATAATAATAAAAAATCTTCAACACGCAATACATTTTTAGGACATCAGCACAGTCTGAGACCTGTAGTCCAGCTACTTTGAGGAGCTGATTGTTGTTAGTTATGAGCGACAGTCGGTGGATGTGATATTATCTAGTGTTTTGATGTCCGCACTATTGAATACTACATTCATCCACAAACACTATCCTCATAACTATACTAGTTTTTAATTCAGAGGAAAAATTGGTTTGAATCCTATGTTAAACTGTAGGTCCCTTATACATGTTATTAGCTGTTGTACTATTAACCCTTTAAAGAGTACCGTATTTTGTGTCAAAATAGGATTGATGTTGTAAAACGTCTTTTTAATGGTTCCGCAAAAAATAGTAGCGACGTTTTAAAATGTCATTTGATGAAATTTGTTTAAATACATATTTATACATATAACCTGACATAGATTGATTCATAAGCTATAAATCGATAATTAAAGACACGTAGATACGCAGAACATGTACTTATGTGTTCTCGGTAGCTTGTGGGTAACCTGCGGAGGGTTTCTTAAGCAGGGTGGTCGCGGCGGGAAGTTTTATTAGACCTGTTATTTACTAGCACTGAATAAAAGTGAAAGTGTTCTACACTCCCCTATAATTGACACCTGTATCTCTGTAGCTGAGAGTTATTCGTTTGCTAAACATCACACGGTGCTTTCTTTAGTTACTTTATTAAAAATTTGAAAACTGAAAAATTGATTGAAAAAAGTTCTAAAATGTTTATTTTAGGGCATTTTGAACCTAAAACAAGTTTCTAACTATATTTACTCCATGTTGGATTGTATTTTACAACAATGGAAAAACACACACTTTGTATAAAACACAATGAAAATAATCACACATGGATAAAAATGCCTACAAACAAGGTTAGCGAAAGTGAAAACTGCTGGCCGTAATGGCTTGCGTATATAAGCGTAAGCAGCAGTACGGGAGCAAACGAATACTGTCCAATGTTGTCAAGCAACGGATTTCAGTCACTAAATATTCCAACAAAGAGCCGCCACATAGGTTTTGTGAGTGCATAGAGGCAAAAGCATCATCACCATGCACTCTATTGGTTGTTTCACGAACTACAGCGCAGTAAATGCGGCGAAATGATTGATTGCGTTAAAGGCGTTAGCCGCATTGTGAGAACCCACATTGCTACATTTAAAGGCGCTAGCCTCGCTGTAAGGGTTTAAAGTCATTCTCAATGCATCATTATAATGAGGAATAATAACATCGGAATGTTCTGTTTTAGTTGGGATTGAAACGGGGCTTGGATGGTGCCTGGGGCCCCCCGCCACAGAGCACCCCCACCGCTTCACTGCTGGGGATAGATGAGGATGACCAGGATATGGATGACGAACTGATCAAGACACCCTTCGACCTGGGTTAGTGAGTTCATCTGTATACTGTACGCTGTACTACTCTTCATTGCTTCTGTCTTTCCTTGTGATGGGTGCAAGTGATAGTGAATTTTACCGTAATGTGCGATAAGTTTTGTTCACTGTAAGAATTAGAAATACATCTTATTGTTTACAATAATTCACCTGTGTAATGTTGAGCTTTGCTTGCATCTTGAGCTTCTTGAGGAGATGGGATTAGATAATTTTTTCATTGAAATGAAATCAAGGCTGAATGAAATATTTAGCATTCCAAGACGAAACCGTCTCGGAATTTTTTAAGTTTGTAAGGGTATTAGAAAATAGTAAAATAGTTTTGTTTGGAGAAAATAATTAAAATTAGTGGATACGAGGATGAAATCGCTAAAGTAAAGGCAGTCAAGACAAAATATTTCAAACTTTTAAATGTTCTTTGGTCAGCAATTCCCTTACCTGTACCAGACAAAAGTTCCTACTGTGTTAGTTTGTGTATGACAGGTCCTATTTCATCCCTCATTGCTTAGAAAAATAACTATTTCAGGATTTTTTTATACAATACAGTCTCTACAATTCGGCTGTAAACACTCCAGCACCACCAGTACTGGTCCCGTGTTCCGGTGATCAGTAAATTTTCATAACTAGAATTGTGAAACATTAAAATCATGGTCTCTGTAAGAAAGCGGAACTTAGATAATTTGTGTATAGTTGGAACAACATTTTCAATAATTTGAACCTTTTTGTAAAAAAGTTTGCTTATAAAACCAAAATTTCGGGACAGAAATTCTCAAAAATTACTTGATAATTTTTGATAGGGTCGGAACACTTAGTTGGTGAATGTCTGAGAGGGGCTCTAAATTCACTGTATTTATCTCTCAGGGATGAATACAGACTGGGACGGTGGCATCGTCCTGTAATCCAGCTACTTGGAGGTCCTGAATCTTGGATAGTTGTGAGCGATGGTCGGTGGGTGAAGTGTTCTCTTGTGTAGATAAAGTCCGTACTATTGAATACTACGTTAATCCACAAAGACCATCTTCATAGTTAGAACAGTTCGCAATTCAGAGGCAGTGGTTCGGATTGCATGTTGAATTGTAAGCCCCATAGATATGCCATTGACTGTTAAAATATTAATTAACAGTTCTGTCTCAGGAACATGTAAGCCTTAGTCAGTAACAAGACTACAAGATCGTGTCACAGTCATCCCACTCATTTCTCATTCATACTTAGCTTAAAATACCTATCATGTGGTACGGTTGCCATTTCAATCATCTAATCCAATCTTTCCCAATACTTGCAATAATTTACCTTAAATTTTAAGTTTTGGATTTACCTTAAATGTATATCATAGAATAAAGTAATCTGGAATATTTTGGTAACCCAAGCTAAGGAAGTCCTTAAAATGTGGCAGTAGTGAGTGTTTTCTGCAATTTTAAGAAGAAAGTTTGAGAGAAACAGTTTGCTTACAGTGTATATAACATAAAGTATAGTGAACTCCTGATTATCTGTGGAATTTAGTGGCGTGGTTATCGCCGGTTGTGAGCTGTGGATAGTCTGCAAAATTACTGGAAACGTCTGTGCACCATCAAACAAAAAATCAGTTTTAATTATTAAAATTTTGATTATTTTCTGTAAAACGTAAAGTAAACAGTGATGTTAGACAAAGCTAAATGTTTTAGTGCAATTAATATTTTACTTAAGAACCAACCCTCAAATTTTAATTTATCTTCTTTCATTTTCTACTTTATAAATCATTCCCAGTGTGTGAAACCAGGTAGAAAAACCACTATAATTGCTTAGACAAGAGACAAAACAAGAATTTTTACAGAATTTAAGAAACAAACTGAAAAATCCTTATCAGCAAGGCTCTTTATATTTTGGGAGAACTTTAATTTGATTGTTCAAAGCTTTGGTCGGTGGGTGTAGTGTTCTCTTGTGTAGATTAACGTCCGTGCTATTATTAATTATTATTATCATTATTATCAGCTTTGTTTGTTTATAACTAGAGGTGTGCGGATAGTCACATTTTTTTGGATTGGATTCAGGTTGGATAGCTCAAGTTTGGATCGGATCCGGATCAGATAATTTTCGGATACTTTTGAACACAGTAGAATCACACTTATCTGAGAATAAATTAGAAAAAATGTTATCAAAAATATTAAATTGGACATAAAAATTATAAATTCTTCATAACATGAACAACAAAACTAGAATGTATAACTTCACTGCATTAAAAAGTATCAAATTTTAAGATGGCGTAATTCTCAATGAAATCACAAAAAACCGTATAATTTACCATTAAGTTACATCAAAATATCTTAAAAGCTAATTATATAAACTATGAATGGATTGATAAATAATAATTCACAATTTCATTTCATAATTCTAAATTGTTTTATTACAATGATAAAAACGGATCACCATAAACAAAGAACCAAGATTTGACAGATGACGTTGGCTCTTTGTCATCGGCTATCTGCTTATTTGTGAATCAGGCTGCCATGTTATAATATACAGTAAAACCTCATTAATCCGGACTAATTGGGGCTCCAAGACGTCCGGATTAACGAAAGTCCGGATTAAAACAAATAATCCTAAACGAAGAAAGACAGTGATTTTTGGGTACCCCTTATATATAATGAAACACCTTTTGCAGATAAACTTAAATAGTATGTATATTCTGATATAAAAATACATATTGTACAAACAGTACATACAGTAGTTACATTTGAACAAAAATATACACTTGGTATTTACGTCCATCCAAAAAATGAGACAACGAAAAAAGACAAAATTACTTTGAACATGAGGGTTGAGGTTCGTCCTCAAGTGACTGAACTGGTCTGAAGAAGGAGTTGAACTTCATTTGCCTTTCTTTTGTGTTAATTTCACAATTAAACAACGCAACTAAAACGTGCAGTGCAATTGGCCTCTGTGGAGCAACTGACGGCCTGACACGAGCAGGAGAAACACAATCGTGTGACTGAGCTACTATTGGCTGATAGTAACCATGGTAACGGCACATACGCCTTGCGTTGTGACCGCCCGCACTCGGCACACGCACACTCACATCGCCGGGCGCAGTCGTACAGTGACGATTGCATGCTACTAATCAGCGTTCTGCGCATTAAAATTGCGATCCAATGGCTGTCCGGATTAAGCGAAGTCCGTATTAATGGGGTCCGGATTAACGAGGTTTTACTGTATTAAAACCCATAAAATTTTGGTGCCTTGTCGTAATCTAGATATTTAATGTTAAAATTATCTAAAAATCCATCATTTAAAAACTAATTAGCGTAAAATCGTCCAACAAAGAGAAAATGTAGAATGAAAACGAGTGGAATATTTGTTGGTTATGTGAACATAGAACGACGAAACATGATAAATGTAAATTTGGCAACACTATCGTATTGCTCAAAACCGGAGAACTTGAGAATGCGATGATGAAAAATAGTCCATTGTATAAAAATAATTATATTTTAATTTAAACTATGCAGAGGATTAAAATGAAGTAGTATATTATTATTTTGCTGAAAATACTGTCACGAATTGAGTTATTATGATGATTGAGCTTTGTTATTAAATATTATCAACGACTCAAGGTTTTCGTAGCCGAAATCATTTTATGCGGAATAATATCAAACCGCAATCTGATACTCGGTGTGACTATCAATAACACTCTGCTTTGTATTTCAAGATGCAATATCTTGTTTAACGTAATCAATTACTTATATACGTAGTTGAAGAATCGAATAATCATACCGCATCCTCGGACCAGCCAGTGACGCTCTTACATTCCTCCTTGCAGACTATCCGCCCACGGATAATTGAGAGTTTACTGTATTTTAGATTGACTATATCAGGAAACAATGTCTTATATTCGTAGTTTTAGCCTATGGAATCTGTTACTGGTACTGTTATGTGAAGATATAAATTTCTGTTTATCAGATAGTGTTAATTTATTGGGAATAAAACTGGTTTAACAAACTGTTGATTTTAAAAATCAAGTAATACAGTAGAACCTCGATTAACCGTCACCCTCGGGACCGAGACCAAGAATCGAATAATCATACCGCATCCTCGGACCAGCCAGTGACGTTCTTACATTCCAATAGGATTTGAATTGCGTAATTTCGTCTTATGCTTTTACACTCTCGATCGATCAAAGGTGTTCCATATCGCCGACCTAATCTCAAACGGAATCTTTTGCTTTTATGATTTGATTTTAATGCTCATTTTATATGGTCTATCGGCAGTTTTTTGCCTCCAGACGAGCTCATCAACAGGTTGTTGCAGTTCTCTAGGTCTCTTCAGTTGGAAGATTCCTAATTCTCCAAGAGAGAGAAGTTCAGGTGTGCGCAAAAAGCCGCTACGGCTGAAGTGCCTTGGGAGTAATCCGCCCCTTCGAATGAATGAATGAATGAATCTTATCCTAAAGTTTATGATAACTGCACACCTCTATCTATAACATTTGTATTTAGATTTGGTTTTATGCTTTGTTTTACTGTATTACTGGCTTTATTTTCAAATGTGTCACCATCTATGTATAATGAATAAAGACGTTTTGAAAATCGAATAACATATAAACAGGATCGGGTGTTATGGACGGTGTCAGGTGTAATTGGGCGTTAGATATCTTACCAGCCCTGTAAATTCTGAGATATGCAGGCGTTTGTCATGAAAAACGTTATCATACATATTTTCTCACTTTTCGTGACAAGCGAATCGTTGGAAGAAAAATAATCCTCCTTGCAGACTATCCGCCAACGGATAATTGAGAGTTCACTGTATTTTAGATTGACAATATCAGGAAACACTGTCTTATATTCGTAGTTTTAGCCTATGAAATCTGTTACTGGTATTGTTATGTGAAGATATAAATTTCTGTTTATCAGATAGTGTTAATTTATTGGGAACAAAACTGGTTTAACTGTTGGTTTAGCTGGTTGTAATTAACTGTTGATTTTTAAAATCAAGTAATAGTTTGATTATTGTTGGTAAATATAAGAATATTGATTTGTTAAGGGGAAATTTAGTAGGATTCAAAACAAAAACAAGGTCTTTGAATGTTTACAATCTCAAATTTAAGTAACAAGTTTATGAACAAAAATGTATTTAGTGGTGATACATGACCAATTTTGGAATTTTATTTTTAAGTAGTGTCATGGAAGTCTTTTAGTGTGAACTAAAAAATGATTTATGTTAATCTTTATTTTATGAGGAATTTTCATGATTAAAAGGTTTAAAATTTTCCTGTGAAGTGTTATTTTATTTTTTGTGGTCAATAATTAAGCTGCAAACATCAATTGACAATCTGAGCAGAAAAGAGATCAAAGAGGTTTTGAGAAATTTATGTGAAATCACCGAGGCAGCAAACAAAACAGTTGTTGCTTTTATAAATGATTATTCAACACTTACATTTAATAAATAAATAATTAAAACTAACTTCAAACTGGGCATTTCCAGGATCGGTAATAGTTCGTCATTTGCCATTTCAATCTTTTATAAAATATAAATCAATAAAAAAAATCAATATTGTGTATAAAACTCGATCCCGAAAGTCTGCGATTGCAACATCACTTATTAAACTGTTCTGAGCCCCACCCTCTGCTTTCCCGCAATATTTTATCCTGCCGAGGGCCTGTATGCATACTTATAGTAGTTGTTTCAGCTGTTGTCTCGTCACCGATAACAATCCGAAGATTACCAGTTAAAGCCTGCCTGAAATTCTTTGAATATTCTATACGATGTTGAATGTTCATTAAATTGATTAAAATTATTCTGATACAAGACTTTGATGATCATTAACAAAGCTATGGTGACATTTTAAATTGGTAAATTAAGATAGGATGATCGTTAGTAATTTGTTAAGGTGAGTAAGTAGATAAGTGTGTAACTGAGACAGTGAACATTGTAATGTGAGTCAATCGGCTACAATGGCGCACAAAGTGACCAACAGTGAACTTCTGTACTGGTGCTCATCTTGTGGAGATAACAGGAATGAGATCCACTCATCTCTCGATCTCTCTTTTTTCGATCGTGTACCTGATCGAAAGACGCCCACAACAATGTCAGTGGACCCAGAAGATACGAGGCAGTGCGCTGGGCAAACAATTGTTTTGATAATGGTTTGTGATGACAAACATTTAAAGTGAAGTATATGTGCAATAAATTCACCACACTTAATTGTATAAACGGAAACTATTAGATTGATTTAGACTAAAAAGTATTTTGCAGTAAATTAATTTAGAACCATACAACATTTCCAACCAGCAAAAATCAACAGGTAGGTAGTGCTTACTTGAAAGAAATGCGGGAAACATGAGCGCTTAAGTTCTTAAAAAAAGTTTTTTTTACACTCACCTCCAAATAGGATAAGTGGCCCTCTTTCCTCGGTGTGGGCGTCCATCTGTGAAGATCTCCCCTCGACGTGGGCGTCCGTCTGCGATGACCTCTCCACTTCAACGTAGGTGGTAATCTGCGATGACATCTCCACAGCGTAGGCGGGAAGCTAAAAGGATCCGTGGTCCTCTCCTTTCTTCACCAACTTCATCCTTTGGAGGGGGTGGGGGGAGCGGTATGCTTGTCACGTGCCCTATGCCTCCCAGGTGGAATACACCCGTGTGCAATGAGGACAAGGGCACGGAGTATTGGGCCTCTCTGCAATGCGTCCTCTTCGGCTGAAAATCAAATTCCTAGCCTAGGTCTTCGACCCTTGCACCCGCCTCGGGGGTTCTCAGGGAAATGCCCATAAAAGATACCTATAACTACTTATAGTAAGGGTCCTCTTCGTCCAAGACTCCCCCTGTAAAGAAGAAAACTCAGAATTAAAATTAGAAAGATTATTCTTTTTTTTAAACAATTTTTTACATTTTTTTTGATAGTTTTTTCAGAAGATATTTTTAACTGTACAAGAAAATTCCTATTTCCAATGCATAAATATAGGGAAAACGTCCATTTTGGATCCATCAACTCATATGGATATGAATGCAAATTTAAACGTTTCAGACTCTTGAAACATGGGCTATATTCTTTTTCAAGTGAAATTGTTTGTGATAAAAAAGTAAATTTTTGAAATATTTTACTCAAACTGATACTAATGGGGTTCAGTAAGCCCTATGCAGCCAACAACAATGCAAACAATTTTTAGGGGTTCTTTTTAAACCCATTTTAAACACTTTAAGGAGAGATTATGCAAAAACATATTTTTAATTGTTGAAACGGGCTTTTTTAAATTTTATAGACATTTTAATGGTAAGAGAACAATATATTATTCTTATTCTTTACATATAATGATGTAATAGAAAAAATCTCTTGGTAAATTGTATGTAGATATGTGATAAACAAGGAAATATTTGGTGGGCCTATTTCAAGTAGTTCTTGAGAACAGGTACATTTAATTTTGTTTAAACCAGTATTCAGAAAAACAGCTCTCAAGTCTTAGGTGTGTATACCTTCTAGTATACAAGTACTGCATAAGAAGGGGCTGATACACAACTGTCCTCCTCAAACTCTTTCCTTTTTTTATGCACCAAAATGAGCAAGAAGTTTTTTAATATTAAAAAACAAAGATCCAATTTAAAAAAAATATTCTTGCACAAAACCCCCTTAAACATCTTACATAATGTATTCATTATGAGTTTGTATATAATTTAGTACAATCAAATTTTACCGTAGAAAGAAACATACCGGTAAATATTAATACACAACAGTAACTACTTTGCTTTGATTACTTACCGTCATGATGGGATCGATGAGTGTGGAGAACCTGATGATGAGTTGTTACAAAACACTACAATACTACATTAGCTGGTTGGAAATGGTTGGGAATAGTTATAGATTACACAGTCATTATAATTATCATTTACTTTCGCAATAAGGAAATTGAACATCAATGCAAGCCAAATATATCAAATGACGGTTTTATAAATGAAATAAAAACAAACACATTGTGAATAACACTCACACTCATATGTCTATTCCGTTTATAAATATTACATTTAACGTAATATCTCGTCTTATACTTGAAAACAGTCACAACTAAAATGGTAAGTTATCTCCAACACAGAAGGGCGCACGAGGAACTAAACTCCGCTCTGACCACTTGTGCGATAGGGTGCACGAGAAAGCCTCCGCAAACTGACATCACTGCACTGCAACTCACAAAGAAACAAAAAGAATGTGGGGGTTGTAAATAGTTTCAGGGGATTCCTGGAATGAGGCGCATGAGTTACGAAGCCCGAAACGTCTGCCGACACCCGATATTGTACTCGTTTCATAATACTCGTTTTGTACTTGTTTGATGACATCTGTACCGTAAAAAAAGTAGTAAAAAAGTACTTGGTTGCTGTCAAAGTACTTAGTAGTTATTTAGTGAACTTGTTAGATTTACTTTATGTTTCGTGCTACTACCTGAGAGCGGGAACTTGGACTATCTCAAGGAGTGTGCTCAATCGCCACTAGAGTATGTTTTATAGACAATTAAGCGCTTTCACCATCGTTCGTACTTCGTGTAGTGGACTGAGGCACTAGCTGGCGAGCAAAATATTTTAAGCTAATCGGAAACACACAGGTTCGAATTCACACAATGAGCAATCCCAATATGGTTTGCAAATGTGTGGTACAGTGGTAGAAGGGCACACGTTAACCCTAGAACTGCTAAGACTTCCCCTTTAACCCTAACATTCACTAAATTATGTATATCTTTTAAAAATATTAAGTATAAACAAAAAAGCATAAAATATGCCCCCCCTTATAACCACTAACCACACAAATAAATTTAATCTATCAATGTTATAAGTTAAAACAACAATTCCACAAGCTGTATTGTACCCTAGAAATTTTACAAGCTATTCTTAACTGATCATAAAAATAAATATACTACTATCTACAAAAAAAAAGTGATCAAAAAAAAAAAAACATATGCCCCCTCAAAAACAAAACAAAAGGAAAGAAATCAAGCCTAATCTTGCAAACTTAGCCCAAACAAGCTCGACGCAACATATTTTGCTGGGCACTCTTGCTGCTCATTAGCACCCTTTGATTGCATTATTCGTTGGGGATTCCCTGGCTCATGGCTGATATGGCTCATGTTGCTACTTGTTCGACTAAAAGCTTTTCGTGTACATTCGAAGTTTCGTATCATTCACTGCTTACACATTTCAATTGCTAATGTTGCTGAGTAGATGAATAAGGCAGGTCATCTTCATCATCTTCACTTTAAGTACCTGGTTCACGTATTTAATATGTTAAATATATTATAAACAAAAAAGTATGTTATAACTAACCACAAAAGCAAAATCAGGTATCCACTGCTATCCCAATTAAGCCTACAAATTCCGTCAACATCCACCCAAGCTGCCCACCGGTCGTTTTACCCTAGAAGTGGCAAGCTTTTTATTCTTAACTGTAACATAAAAATAATTACTAATATCTTCTTAAAATATCAAAGTTTAAAAAAAAAACATAAAATATGCCCCCCTCTTATAACCACTAACCACAAAAGCAAAACATGTCCACTGCAATAATTAAGCCTACAAAAAATGAAAACACAAAAGGGCCATTTATTTAATTTGGGTTTTTTCTTTATACCACACATTTGCAAGCCAAATTGGGATTGCTCATGGTTGGGATTCAAAAATATGCTAGAACGTTACGCTCATCATAGCGCAGCTGTTCAGCCACTCAGTGCATAGGAGTAGAAAGTGCTTACTTGGGTATAGACATTCCCAGTGGCAGGCTAGTGCACTACAAAGTTCGGTTTTCTTGCCCCTGACAACATGGTCACGAAGTGATAATAAGTTAAACAATCAGTTTTACTGAATTAAAATTTAAAATCTAAAGACATATTTGTAAAATAACTTATTAAATATGTAGAATAATATAAACGTATTATATATAAATGTGTTAAGGAATAAATCCAGAATTCTGTATTTTTTTTTAATTTACAACATTTGAGGTGCAAAAAAGATGAAAACAAAAAAAGTGATTTTTTAATTTGGGAGTTTGTTACTTTTTTATTTTTCACACGAGCAAAATTCCAAAATATGCAAAATGTTCCAAATATAATACCCAACACAAATAGGTATAGTAATGTACACTTTTATCAATAATCAAAAGTTCCATATACTAAAAACGAATTATATCGCCCTTGAACAACTCAGTTGACTCATTTTATAATAATAATGATCGCTAACCTAATTAAATACACTTATAAACTAACTAAAATTAATTTCATTGATATTACACAAACTAAGATAAAAACTTGAGCAAAAACACAGTCCAAAAGTTAAACTAACACGAATAAAAATAATAAGGCAGCTGACGACATTTGACTTAACAGAACATAAATAGCAACTAATTTTTTTTTCAATGTCAATGTCAAACTTGCACTGCCTGCTGGATAGATAATTTATTTGCCTGTAAAACTATATAAAAAAACAACCCAATCGGTTTTGTATTAGAATTGCTATATCAAAGAATCTACATATTTTGCATCAATAGCACTTTACAAGGGGTCCGAATCGACGCATTACGCGTCGATAGCACCTGGAGGGTTAAGAGAAAAATACAAGAGGTTCTAGGGTTAATTCCCTAATTATGTCACCAGCAACTCAAATTGGTACAATTAATACTCTTCTACTTATTTTTTACAATGACTCCTCTAATACATTTTTTGCCATTTTACTAACTTCCTGAGTCCTGGTAAGAAGACCGTAAACCAAGTAATATCTACTATATCAAGCAATGCATCATCTGTTTGACATTCTGGTTTGTTCCTTAAGTTATTGTTGTTTCTCGTTTTTGTGACAGACGAGAACTACCAGCCGACACAACTGAGTCCCTCAATGCAGCTGGCGCGACAGATGGGAGCATCGGCACAGAAGGTACAACTCATGAAGGCTTCCTTCTATCCTGATGATGTTGATGATTTCCAAATCAGTGAGTAATGTTTCAATGTCTGCATAACGTTCCCCTTACCTTTAAAAAAGCTATAAAATGCTGTGTATAGTTTAGTTAAGACTTTTAACTCATTGAACTCGATATAGGTTGGGACTGCAATCACCATTGGGAACGAATCCCAAGTATAGATCGGGATGTGGTTTTTAATTCAATCTGTCTATATTTCTTCTGTAATTTCATATTTTAATGTATCAAAATGTTCCTCAATACATTCTCTTTCATAATATAAATAATTTACTTATTTTTACGATTGTGTTTACTATTGTAATAATGTTAATACGTTCTTCACTGTTGCACAATGTTAGCTTACTCTGTATTGTGTTTTCCAGTGTCATTGTTAACGCTTTCTGTTTGTGATTTTTCTGTGCAATTTTACCAGCATTTTTGGTTTTAGAATTTAAATAGGATTAGTTCTATGTATAAAAAGTATATAAAGAACAGCCTAGCTGAACATATACTCTTCCAAAATGTATCCTACAGTCTACTCCATCTAATCTGGACACCTCGGTCCGGACTCCTATCCGGATAAAAAAATTCTGGACCATCCGGCAGTTTTATATATATATATTTATAAATTACAACCTATAATAACACACAGTATCTATATAATCACATTTTAAGACAATTTTAAATCGTGTTTTCCCAAAAATTACAGGTTTTTGTTTCCAACTCACTGGATCGTAGTTTTTTGTGACGTTGATAAATTAAAGGTGTCAGCATAAATAAATATGAATGAACATTTAATTATAAAGTACTGCAAATTGAACCTTTACACATTTATTTTACAGTATGAAAAAACTCCAACTTTATATTAATAAGATTATCTCAAACGTATTTAATATAACCTAAGAAGAATAAGAATTTTGGCTTTACAATACTGTACATATTAAAAGAAATCTGTTACATTCTTTTGATTTTTCGCTTAAACTTTTTTCTTGAATGCATAATCACACCATTTCCATTTCCACCATTACATCCACAGCTGTTGGCCGATCTGTTGATCAACATAGGTTGTTGCCAGTCCAAGTGCCACCCTCCCATCTGCTTGAGTCAAAATTCCCTCACCGGCGTTGTCATTTCCCGCTTCACTGAAGATCCGTATCGAACTGATCTGATGTTTGTGATTTTATTTATTTATATTTAGTCCGGAAGTAAACAAACTCAATCCTGTCGATTTCTGCCTTGAGAAACGCGACCGAGCGCTGATGACTCATTTCCAAGAAGTAGTCCGGACCATTCGGCGTCCAAACCATCCAGTAAGGAAATCGAAAAATTGTATAGATCATAATTATTATTTAGAAACCTTAATAACCAAGCAAAACCAGTTCAAAATATCATATGGATGAAAAATTCAAGAATTATGTTTTTCACTACAGTGGTCAGGCCTGTAATAAGTGTGGTAGTTAATGTGTTAACTAAAGCTCCGCTAATTCAGCATCTTATAGTTAATTTGTTAGGTTTCCCTGCTATATTACCAGGCTTTCGTCAAACAATAAATGCAGCGGTTCACAGTAACAACACATAGTGTCAGTAAATCTAAGTAGGGTGATTTAAGCTGTAGTCCAAACCCTTCAATGTTTTCACTCACTATTGGATCAAATAAGACTCCCTCCTACATCTGCCTAAGGATTTTCTACTCAGACTACATCAAACAGAACTGTCATTCTAAGAGTAAAAATAAACAGACCAACAATATTTTATCTGCAAACTGTTTTTACAGTCTTTTCTGAATAGCTAGAGAAATGTATAACAAAAATAGTAGTAATATGTTAGATAGTTATAGGTATTAAAATGTGATGAGGTAATGTGCCCATGCAGACACTGCATTGTGAGGGTGTTTATTGATTATGGAAAT
Organism: Nephotettix cincticeps; assembly: GCA_023375725.1. Lineage (NCBI taxonomy): Eukaryota > Metazoa > Arthropoda > Insecta > Hemiptera > Cicadellidae > Nephotettix > Nephotettix cincticeps. The sequence continues at coordinate 53,898,090 of CM041788.1, forward strand.
AAATAATGTCTATAACACTTTGTAATTTCACAGACGGGGACTTCATCGACTACAAAATGGGATCCGTGTTGGATGTGGAAGAGCTTGATCAGGGGCCGAAGCTATTCAAGAGCTTTCCACTCTTTCGCACTCAGTTCAGTAAATATGAGGAAACTCCTCCCCCAATGCCGTTCCAGCCAATGAGTGGTAAGGGTCAAAACTGGAACCTATACTTACTTACTGCCTAGACTCCAACCTCTTCTGTTCTGCTCTGTTTTCAGCTAAAATTTGATTGAACCCATGGTCCTATCGTCTTTCTCTATCTGATGCCAAGTCCGCAACACACTGAAACCTATAATCACTTTGGAAATTTCGGAATTGATTTTACTCATTTAGGTTGTATTTGACTGATCTGTAATGTAAAAACTCCTTCAGATTCCTTGTTCCTTCTGAACAAGGATTGAAAAATAGTTTGCAACTGTATTTAAAAATTTAAAGATACCATTCACTAACTGTGTAACAATTCTGTCAAATTTTAATATGGGAGATATAATTTTTTTCTCCGTAAGATCACCATTGAGGCTCCAAAAAACAACCTACTGTGTTTAACATTTTCTATATCTCAATAACAGTGGTAGTTCCAATGGTACTAATAGAAAGTTAATTTTTTAATAGAAATGTAAAAAACTCCGAAAACCATATTTTTTTATACAAAACCCCTCTTAAGGCCATGCCACACCATGTGTGCAACACGGTGTGGCATGGCCTTTAGGATAGACTGATTTGGCTGAACTTTAAACTCATCATGATATCTAGTATATCGAAGAACTTACATTGCAAACTTCAAACCGAACTTTTGAGCCGTTCTTCCATTTTTGGTGCTATACACAAAACACACTGACAGATATTTTTGTTTGTTAAGTTTGTTCTTCATCTTCATGTATTTAAAAATGTGGAAAGGATGTTCAAAACTGGATTTTTTAATTTTAATTCTAACAGTTTGTGTTTGACAGGCTATATTACTTCTGTAACTTACAGGTACAGTAGACACCCAATTATCCGATGTAATTTGGACCAAGATCACCTTGGATACAGGAAAAACTCAGTTAATATGGAGGTTATATATTAAAGTGTAAAACGGAAGAAAACACGCATATGTGGAATACATATTAGTTACAAAGAAAATTGACAATTTGAAATGTCCAGGTCACGTGAGGCCAAACGTGACCTTGAGTGGTGGCTGAAGGTTTTACATTACTACTAATAGAAGTTCAGGTTAAGCTCCCAGAAAAAGTCTCTGAGTCAGCTACTGGGGCTGGCACAGATAACTCATCATAAATTACACGGTCATCTTTCAAGTACAGTTATTTAGTTTGACTACGTGTGGTTATTTAGCCTGTCAGTTAATAAAAGCTTCGTCGAATAGGGTATGAGTAGTTTGACATTAACTTAATGAATGCAACAATTGGGAAGAACATTTCGATTGTTACACCCTGTCACTTGAAACAAATCTAGAAACAAAATCTCTCGATTATTTCTACATATTGCAATTGTGCAAAAGAGCAACTGAAAAACAACTTTGATCTACAAAGGATAAAATGAACGGGTGATCGATTCTTGCAATTTGTCGAAATAATATCCTGGGAAATAAACTGCTCAACCTAACAACCAGTAAATTAACATAACTCGACCTACCAACAGCAATAAATTTAACGTATTGCACGAGCTACGAATAAAATTCATGTTTTGTTAGAGCATTATTTTTATTTTTCGAGGACTATCTTGCATGACTGGGCGTCCACTGTATGTATTTATTTTTTTAAATATAATCTTGTACTTAAATGATAATGTAATTTGAAAATTTTAATGAATGTTTGAATAAAAAAAAATATATTGTCTTTAAAGGATTTGCTGTTGAGCCAGAGACAAGTCCGCTACCCACTGTAACTGTGGATATGCCAGTGGTGCCACCAGTTCCTACTGTTAAGCCCAAACATCACACTCTCATATTGCCAGACCGTGGCGTCGTCTGCTACCCCCGTAGCCTGGCCGCCCGCCCAGATGTGGCGGCACGCTGTGTCGTTGACTTGGCACTGTTCAAGGGCCGGAGCTTCAAAGTGGGATGGGCTCCGGACGGAGTGATGGCGACCATGAGCACTCACAAGGTACGGTACCATATAGAAGCATGCTGTGTATAATCTGTCTACAGCGAAGATTATTATCCCATGTTTGTAAAAGACTGTTTGTAAAGGACATTTTCCATCACGATTTCATGTAAAACAGAGTTTCACGACGTTTCGGGATCTGAAATCTGATCCCGTCCTCAGGTGAACTTACATCTAAAACATAGCACAATTACATATAATCCGGACCAAACTGGTAAAAAGCTGAAAACATAAAAGTTTAAACAGTCAAAAAAACTTACAAACAAACCATTCACTAAACATTACACACAAAAGAAACCAAACACGTCCACTCGTCACGGAGACTCAAAGACATCTGAAAGGAGTGCCCACTCCACTTGATACAGGAGCTTATAAACAAAAAATCTAAATAACATTTATAGCTATATCGTTACACCACTGTTATTTAGTTTAGTTTAATAGTTATTCTAGTTTTTCGTGATTATTGATATATTCATTATTGGTTACGATCCATTGAAAAGTGATATGATTCAAGACATATTGTTAGAGAGTATCAATAGTGATGACGACGAAACTTACTATTTTTTACAAATAACAAGTACTTTATTAGAAAAAACTATTGGGAAAAACTGGTTATCCGAAATGGCTCTCCCCCTTTTTTCGGTTAAACAAGGTTCTACTTATACATTCTCCCCTAAAGTTTATATATTTATCAAAATTACATCTAAAAAAAGAGTATTTTATGTTTTCTATTAAGAGGGTTTCTTCCCAAAAATAATATGTAGTCCTATAGGTTATATTAAATTTGTTATAACAATAATTTTTGTTTTATGACTCTAAAACCCCTAGGCGTGAACAGCTCAGGATGCAGTATACAACAAAACATGTAACTGATTTTTAATCACCAAACATTTGTGAGGGGTCGCTCTGAGCAAGTGAGTGAAACATCGTTTGAAAAATATTAATTTTATTGTAAATATGTGGCAGACTAAATGAAAACCAAAGATGTGTAAAGATTAATGACTAAAGAATATGTTATAAGTACCAAAACCCGATTATACGCTGAAAATTTGTTGCCTTGGAATTAAATAAGGCCGCCCGATCTGGGGTCGGGCGCCGGCCAATGGGACAAACAAGCTTACCCGACCTAGGGGCGGGCGCTGGCTCCAAAGTGTTCATTTCATTTCATTGTTACGAGAGGCCGAAATCGACCGTGCAGCGTCCCCGTCTACGCCATGTGGATCCTCGCGGCTCGCACTGAACGTATTAATGTTGTATGACGATAAAGAACTATTTGATTTGATATGTGTTAAAAACGATAGGTGGCGCGCACAGTAGACTGGTCCCTGCCCATGGATCAGCTGTGCACGGTGCTGGAAGGACGACAGGACGGCGACACTTCCCCCTCCATAGTGCAGCGAATCCGGGTCCTTCCTGGCCATGACGAGGCATCCAACACCTCCTTCCAGGTGGGTAGGCAACAGCACATTTCTTGGATTATACATCCTAAAAGTTTAGGGATGTGTTGATTTTTTATAATAGAAGTAAAGTTACTTTAGCAAAATTTAAGTTTTGGAAAATTTTGATTGAAAAAATTTTTAATATTTCTGTAGTCTTTAAAAATGTGGAATTGTTAATATTCATTTTTTACTATAATTTAAATTAAAAAAAACTAGTTGCAATAACAATAAAATGTTTGGTTTAATTTAGTTTGCAAATCAACGAAAGTAATGTGATGGATTCCATTAATAAATGTATCAGAGTGAATATATAAATTAAAAAATCTATGGTTGAATCTTTCTGATTTATAAACATTTTGAGTTTCAGACCAGTATTGAGGAACATCTAGAGATCGCGTTAGAGCATTCATTGTGGAGTGAGGGTGAGGACTGTCCCAGGGCGGCTCCTAGGGCTGGGGTTGAAGCTCTGCACGCCCACTGTGACCTGGCTAACCACTCGTCCGCCAGCCCCGCCCTGCAGGTCTGGCAGTTGTGTGTCGCCCTCTGGGGGGATCTGCCTGACCTTGACCCTCATGGTAAGTCTCAGCACCAATAGATACCAATATTTTTCATCTATAAGAAATAAATCAGTTGACGCACAGTATCAACAGTATAGTCTGGTTTACCCGGATCCAAATCATCTGGATTCCGGCTTCTCCGAATCAGGTTGCGACAAAGTTTATAACATTTAACATGTTCACTGTGGCTGGCAACAGCATGTAGGTCACTAGGACACAGAATAATACTTAGTGTGTTAAAAATTGTAATGTTTTTTAAAAGTTTATAACAAAAAAATTCGTACATACCCTCCATGTGGCAACAGTCAACTGTTACCCCTATACAACTCTGGTGGAGAGATGAGGACTTCTGAATAGTATTTCAAAATATCATAGACCGGTGACAGCCACACCCGAACAATGCTCAGCCCATCACTGGTTGGTGCCAGCCGCAGTGAACGTGATAATATGTGAATTTTATCGTGAGCACCTTCAAAATGCTATACACAACCTCAGTACACAAATGTATCACGTATCACTACAGTGATTGTGGAACATATGAATGCACATCTCAAATAAGTTTTCTTTTTTAATTGGAGTGTTGTTTTCTTTAAAAACTAATAAAAAAAGTACTGCTTTTTTCCAGGCTTTATTAATTTTTTTACGTTTTTAACCAAATTAAAAACTTTAACTCGTTAAACACCTGAGATATTTTGCAGGCATTTGCTTTACGTTAGATATATACAGTTTGCAGCACTAATATTGCAGGTTCTATTCACGAGTCGATGCAACATCTATATCCTTTCAAAATTTCAGATTATCCGGTCACCAGTAGCTGGGTTAACCCCTGATGCTTGCTCTGTGACCTATCCGATTCAAATTGGTTTTCTAAAGAGATGAGGAAAGTTATAATTAGTTGTAGTTACAGTTAATTGGACTTGTCATAACTGTAGAACTGTAACACATTGCTGTTATAGAGCTCCCTACGAGTCACCACGCAGTGATGGTGCGTCGCCAGGCTGTTAGCGATTGGTTGGAGAATGTCGTCGCTGAGAGGGTCAGGTCGGAGCTGACGCAAGACGTCAACACAGCTGGTAACGTCTTCTCCCTCCTCACTGGCCACTGTGTGCTCGAGGCTTGCAACCAGGCTACCAACATTGGTAAGCACGATTATATTCTTAGGGCTGGGATAACTACCCTCCATCACCTGGACATATAAGATCTATTGTGGCACCCATGAATTACCCCAACTCTAGGCTTTTGATATAGCCCGTTAGCTGACTGATAGTTCCTTGAAGTTGTTTTTTGGAGCTCCAATGTTAATTTTATAGGGAGAATGTTGAAATTGATACCTCGCTTATTATTTGAAATATTATCACAAAACTTGGTTTAGAACTTCATACAGCTATGATCAATATAATGTATGACAATAATGTATGCTGAAAACCAACATTTTATTCTTCTTCGTGGAACATACTTACTCATTCTCCATCCTTGTTATTCTTATGGAGGATAAGTAAATTGATGTTACTTATTGTTTGTAATCTTATTATTTGCAATATTAACTTGGTTTTGGTATACATTTCATATTGTTAAGATCTAATGAGGTAGGTTCAGCAATCTAAATTATTTTGTTCCTCATTGTAGTAAACCCTACTTACTCTTTTCCCATACTTAGAAAGTAAGTTCTTCTTCTGTTTCTCCAGGGGCATTGTTATTTTGCGTTTCTATGCTTGTTTGCATTTTTTTTATATTTGATGGAGACCGATCCAAACTCTGGGGGTGTGTAATGTACATGTGTTGTGTAGGAGATGCGTACGCATCGCTGCTGCTGTCGCAAGTGGGTGGATGCAACAGTGTCCGGGTGATGATGGAACAGCAACTGACCCAGTGGGTGGACACGGAGGCGGATAAGTTGATAGACAAGGATCGGCTCAAGCTGATGATGCTGGCTGCCGGTCGACCGTTGCTGCACACCTCCGACAAGCTCATCAATGTGTGCGAGAACCTTGACTGGAAACGCGCATTCGCTTTGCACCTGTGGTACGTTTTGTGCGTTTTCCACACCGCTGGTGTTTTATTATACTAGTAGTACGCTTTTCGAGTAATGTGATGGATGAACTCAGAAAACCTCCACATTGGTCAGTTATCATTATACTGCATATGAAGAAACCAAAATTATATACAGTTGAACTTGCATGACTCAAACTTCAATTCAAAGTTTTCTCTGATTATACTATTTTTTTGTAGTCCCTAATATTTCGTATTCCAACAGTGTTTAAAAATTGTGGATGATTCAAAACTTATTTTAGATAATCCAAATTTAGGCGTGGCACATTGAAATTTAAAAATGAATCCTTAATTGGTTACTGTATACGTAGTTGAAGAATTGAATAATCATACCGCACCCTCAGACTGTCCAATGACATTCTTACATTCCAATAGGATATGAATTGCGTAATTTTGTCATCTGATTCAACAATTTCGTTCAATCAAAGATGTTCCGTTTTGCCGATTTAATCTCAAACGGAATGTTTTGCTTTCATCCTTTCGGTTTTAATGCTCATTTTATAAGGTCTATCCAAAAGTTCAGATATTTATCAGACCTTACCAGATACTTGTTTTGACACATTCAGATCAGAGCCGGATATAATAATAATAATAATATTTATTTATCTTCAAATTGAAAAGTATTACAAAATTACAACATGTAGTTCACTGTTGACAGTCCCGTTGAAAATCCTGAGTTCAATAGTAAAATAAAAAGGAACTTATCAATAAAGATAAAAAATAAAAAATAAATGGAGATAAATAATTCTCGCCCAAGAGAGGGGTCAACACTCTGTATTAGAGCGGGAGTCTCAGAAATTATAAGATACCAAAAAATATTCTGTCCCTAACAAAAACTGTAAACAAAATGATTCCATAATATAGACAAAAAAGTATTAATAAAATAAATAACTGAAGGACTGATTGAAAATGAACTAAATCTATAGCTTTTTTGTAGTAATCCATTAAAAACCTGTCATTAAAAAATTGAATACGAATTCTCAATTACAGCAGAAGTTTTAGTTAGTAGACAACTCTTTAATTTTACTTTAAAGATGCTTAAAGAAGAGCTAAAATAAATAACTAAATTAGAATTACATTAAGAGCGAAAATACCAGATTCTAATCTAGAATTTACAAGAGAATAGTTAACCTGTTTCAAATTATTTAGTGGACTAACGAACTTAAGATGAAGAAAGCCCAAAGAGATTGAGGGATTTTTTTTCAAATAATTTACTTGAAGTTTCCAAGACAAATGCTCATCCAAATTCAAACCCAGATACTTAGTGTTGTTACATTGTACTAACTCATCACAGTTACAGTTACTCTTGAATCAAGACACTCTGAAATTTCAGGTGATTTTGAAAATAATATGTATCAGATAGTGAAAAAGTATGGAAAAACAGTCTTAGAAACATTGAATTAGAAACTTTGAATGTTTCTAAGTAAGCTTCTTTCAATAAAACCAAATAGAGGTTTTATCCAAATCATCTTGCATGAGCTTCTGTAGTTCAACTAAGGAATTCGCCTGATATGATAGTGGCATAGTGCTATATCATCAGCAAAGGCTGATACACAACCATTAAAATTTCCCTTGCAAAGATCATTTTTAAATATTAAAAATAAAATAGGGCCAAGCACAGAACCTTGAGGAACTCCTTATATGATACATGAAATATCACTTTGTCTATCAATAATTTTTACCACCTGCTTCCTTCCTGAAAGATATTATTTGAACCATAAAAGTGGCAAAGCCCTAATTCCAGCTGAACCTAATTTAGATTCTATCAAAAGCCTTGCTAATGTCCAAAAATAATCCAACTGTGTTATTATTGGTGGTCTCATTTAAACCTTTGTATATATTTGATAAACAATTTGAGGAGTAATTTCTGTGCTTAGACCTTCCCTAAATCCAAATTGATTATAAGAAAAAAATGAATTTGTTTCCAAAATTTAAACTTACCTTTGATTTAATAATTTCTCTAATATTTAAGGTAAGACAGGAATCAAAGGTATTGGATGATAATTAGCCTCCATACGCTTATTACCCTTTCTATAAATGGGCACAACTGTTGCCATTTTCAAACAGTCAGGAAAACAACCAGGAGTTATACTTAAATTTAGTAATTTATTCAAAATAGGACTGATTTCATCAGGTACATTACAAATTCAAGCTGCCGAAAGCAAGCCATCACAAAAGTACTTTTATATATAGAAAGATTAGAAATTAATGTCCTTGTTTCAAAAACAGTAATTGGAGTAGAAAAATTGAATTTACATTTTGTAAAGCCTGAAAATTTTATGAATGTGAAAGCTTGTTTTGAAGTGACGGTTCTTTACATGAGGATGCTATCTTCTCAGAGGCATCGATAAAGTAATTATTAAAAATTTTGGCACTGTCCTGTTCATCAGAGATTACAGTATCATCCTTATATAATACAAATCTTGGATGTCTTGTTGAATTTATATCCTTTCCGATCCAAAACTGATCTGACTTTTCAGATGTCTGCACACCTCTAATAAATAAATAAGTAAATCTTTATTGTCATTAAGTAACAAATATTACAATAGACGTCATTACGTATTCACAATGTAGTTTAACATAAACATATGAATTCAGAAAACTAAAACTAGAATAATTAAAACAGGTCAGAATTGATTATAGAATCATAATTCTAAAAAGCATATTAACCTTATATAAATAGCATATTATGTAGTCTGCTTGGCACCATCTTCAAGTAATGAAAAATCAGAACTATAAAAAGTTCCTCAGTTGAATAAAATGAACGACTTGAAATGAACGTTTGATCATTTGATTTGTATTTGTTAATATTTTCTAGTTTTCTATAAGATACTGGAAGCTTATTAACAATTTGTATTTGTAAAATTTTGTAGCTTTTGATAAATTGTTTTAACCTACCTTGTGGAACCTAATAGTAATTAAATATAAAGAACAACAATGATGATAGAAGTGACAAGTGTATATTGGCCACAGGTACATCTGTTCGCCTGTGGCTTCGGTGACCGATGCGCTGTTGCGCTACGAGGCGTCGTTCTCCGATGATCAGGAGCCGTACGCCTGCGCTCCGCTGCCAAGCCACCTGGGGGAGATGGAGTGGGAGAGTACAGGAGGTCGGACCGTATACGACGTCTGCTATCACCTCCTCAAGCTCTTCAGTTGCAAAGCTCACCCTCTTGCGCCCCTGCTCAACCCGGCCACACATTCACCTGATCCTCTTGACCACAGGCTCAGGTAGTGCCCGCTTTCGCTTTCATTTTCAATTTATTTTATAAGATACTTACCATTATCGTTATAATGGACACCCAATTATACAAGGTCTGGTTAACAGAGCCTCCAGGTTATCTGAGCTAGTTGTTAAAACTTAAAATTAAACTCATAAAATTATAATTATAGTATTATAATACTGGTGGTAACAGTAATACCGATCTGATAATAATGCGATAGACTAATTCAATTTTTTTTGTACAAAATAAAATATTTAAGGTTAAGAAATCCATTGGTTAAATGCTTGCATAGTTATGTTGGCATGATTTATTTTGTTACTTACTCCTGCGTGGGTCCCCAGCTGGCTGCTGCTGCGCACAGTGGAGGCTCTCGGGTACACCCATGTGTCGGCACTCACTGCTGCCAACCTCCACACCGGGTTTGCCGCACAGCTCGAGGCCCACGGGCTATGGCATTGGGCAGTGTTTGTGTTGCAACATCTGGCTGACCCTTACAGGTAAAATGGTTAAGCCATCAGATTTTTTATTCCTAACCAAATCCACAACATTATGGGGATTAAGTTAGAACATAACATTTTTTGTAACTAAGTTGTATTTAGCTACAACAAGATTTTTTTCCCAAACTGAATGGTTTAAGTTTTTATATCTAAAAGGTTAACTCCTTGAAACTGGGTACAGTTAAAATACTTAGAAGGAGTGTGTGCTCTCATTGTTTGTCAATCTACAAAAATTGACTATTTAAACTCATAATTTATCATGAAGTCGAGGTATTGTACTAGTAGTCCTCGTTGATGACGTTAAACGCATATTTTTAATTTAACACCATTCAACTACAGTAATTACCATGTATATTGAATAAATAATACCCAAGCCATGAATCTGTTGGTGTTTTGTGCCTTTCCATGTCACTCAGCATTTTTTTAATGTTTTAAAGGTAAAGGTGTTAGGTCTCTTTTTGACATGGATATGTCTTACCTCCGCGGGGTGGGTATTGGTATTCTGTTAGTCCCAAAATTTTAAATCGTGACGTCATATGCTTTGTGATGTCATGTTATAAGGACAGCTGTTTAGAGGAACTGAAAACATTCCCTTTAGACATATCCATGATCTAACTTATTCCCCACAGGGAAGTAAATAAAATAATTTTTTGGAAACAAGGTAACGGTATGTACCCTTTTGCTACCTCGACCTGTAGATCTTCTGTAGTCCTCTGAATTATATTAGTACCACAGCTCAAGGCATTTTACAAAGCCCAACAGCTGTGTGACACCTGAAGTCCTCGGGGGCTAGAAAGACCCCTCCAAGAAATTTTAACCTTCTCTGACTCGAAATCAATAGTGCTGGGCAATCATGCTTGAAATGTGTAGCAGAATCTATGTCATTCTCATGGAATCTTCAGGATTCCGTTTGCATGAGTCCGGTAATTTTGAGATGTTTCCTCTGTGGGCTGTGTCCTGTCAGCAGCCCCACCAACCAGCTGATATCCCCTTTTGAGAGCTTGGGCAGCTCCACCCACTACTTCCTTATTAACTATTCCTTAAACTAGTCTCTGATATGTGTGTACAAATAAATAGCAAACGTATCAAAAAATGTTTGCAGGCGTCACCAGGCAGTGCTAGAAGTTCTCGGACGACACATCGGCCTGTCACGCTGTGAAGAAGTGGATAAAATAGAGGCATTCCTGATCAACAAACTGCACATTCCACCTCATTGGGTCTACCAAGCCAAGGCAATCAAGGCTGCTTCTAGTTTCCAGTATGTTCTCTCCTTTACTTTCCGCCACATATAAAATAGTATGAGAGCAAAATGTTTTAGTAAAATTTTGGAATTAGAGTTGTCATTGGATATACAGAACCTCTCAAACTCGACACAATGTGGACTTAAAGGCTGTTGAGTTTTGAGGATGTTGAGTTTTAGGGAACTTACATAAAAATAACTAAGGGTTGAATAAAAACGTTTATTTAGAGTATTAAAACACGTTCACTGTTAAAATTCTTCCAATAGAGAGTGGTATAGGCCTATGCTAAATTTTTTATGTTTTTACTCACCATATAATGGAAAACAGTGAAAAAATGCCATCCACAATGGTTTTTATAAACATATATTTTCATAGAAACATGTGAATTAAAACTGATATCGCCAAAAATGAAAGAAATGAACCTTGCCACAAGCACAATAACAAACAGGTACCGAAGAAGTGCTAGCAGCTCACTGACGTATTAAGCAGCAGCGGTCGTTGCCACGTGCACCTGGGGAGAGGCCGGCGCGGCAGCGATAGCTGCCGCCCGCAGAAAATGTGTAAAATGGTACATTTATTGATTTATATACACAATAAATTATTTATAATATTTTCAATTTAGTATTTTCAATTTTTAAGTTTTCAACACGATACACTAACCACCACTATATTGATACTGAGTTTATTAACGAGGTGAATACAATACAAGGAATTAAACAGGACAATAAGGAACATTTGCTAAATTTAAAACTTTGTTGTGCCCCGCCTCTTTGTGTGTGTGGCGGTGCAAGTCAGGCGTCTCGTCGCACCCTGTATCGCCCTGTCTCGCCCCGCCTCGTCTGGTTCTGTGTGCGGCCAGCCTTACATGCAACATTTGACCAGTTCGTCGTTCCGTTCTTCATTTAACTAACAATTTTTCATCTAGTTTTAGTTATAGATTTATATGTTTCAGTAGTTAAAACATGTTCATTTTCAAGTAAATAATGTACAATAAATAGAACACCACAACTTACCTCACTGGTACCATAATTTTAGTGGTGTAAATATTGTATTGTGACAACTGGAAGATAATATAAATCAGTCTGGATGTGTGGAGTCATCTATGTGTAACGTATTTTTTACAGGTATTTAATTTTTATGGTGTTTTTGCAGGTACAAAGAAGCAGCGATGTTTTTGCTTGAAGCTGGTCAGTGGAACGAAGCTCACAAAGTGATCATTCAACACATATCTGCCAAAGCCATAATTAACGGTAATGTAAACTCTGAATTAATGTATTTATACTCTATGTAAATTATAGTCCCACAAATCTAACAATACGGATAAACACCCAGTAGGGGTTTCGACGTGCTGAGTTTTTCTAAACTGCATTAGAAAGAAGAGATCTGCGAGTAACTGAATATTCAGGTAAATTCGGGTAATGGTGAGAACCTGAGTCGTCAAGCGGCTTCGGCTTGTCTCGGGCAGGCAGCTACTAACTACCCAAAAGGAATCGGGTATGGCTAATACCCGAAAACATTGAAAACAAACCTGAGACTTAAAAATATTCATTGGGTTAACACACTCTCTACGTTCACATTATAGCGTATCGAATACAGATGGTTACAATTGTGTTGATATTCTTCAAAGCTATATTCACTGTCATTACACATTTTATTGCATAAGTCCACTGTTGCTGGGACTATCGTGAAACTCAGACAACCAGCCACCTCCCTACTGGCTCAAAATTATTGTGCACTGACAGCTTTTTATTGTATAGATGTATAGCAGCTTATGGGATGAGGGCCTTAATAGGATCATTGTATTGATAAACAACATTGTAAAATGTAATGTTGTGAGTCGAAGTTGAAATAGGTTATAAGATAACCAACTTCTTCTTAAGCTTTTAGGCCCATATATAGATTGTAAGCAGTCTTGATTTGCCCACATGGATGCTGTATTTAAGAAGTTAGCTAGAGTCAATCACCGCACATATCATGCTCTGTTTCACAAACACGTTTTTTTTGGAACTTTTTGGGCTCACTCACTGAACATCCAGATAATTAATTATTCTGTAGCAGAATTATTGGCTGTAAGCATTCTGATGTCCAGTGGTTTTGGGGAACTTTGTAGGCCCTTATTCGCTGAGCTCGGTATGTTGACAGGATATGGTCTGTTTGTCCTTGAATCTCAACTGTTAATCAAGGAAAACCTTGATTCTTACACCATAAGTGACAATCTTAATCAATACAGCATTAAAAGCAGGCAGGTCTACATGGAGAGTGGACGCCCGATAATCCAAGGTTCGGTTAACCGAGCTTCTGGGTTAAATGAGCTAGTTCCTGAAAAATAAAACTCCTAAAGTTATAAAATTAAGAAAAAAGTGGATTTTATTCGTAGCATGTGAAACATTTAAAATCAATTACTGTTGACAGGTCAATTATTGTGTTTTTACTAGGTCGATCAACCAGTAGACTGCACAAAAGTTTTCCTTTGAAAACAATTATTGTATTTTTGGAAAACAATGTATTTTCCCTGGTTCATATGTATTTGTTATGTTTTAGTTGTTTTTCCTACATTGCTTATTCCTCTTACTTAGCTTGACTTTTAACGTTGATTGAGTTTATTAAAAAATCCTTGCTTTTATCCGAAGTAAATAGTTAATAATCAATGAAATAAACTATTGTGAACTAGACAGCTTTATCAACATAATCGATTGTTTTCAGACAAATACCAGTACCTTGAAGGCCTACTTAAACAACTTGCACCTCACAGTAAGGTAAGGATTGTTACTGGATATACTTAAGGGTAGGGTAAAAATTAATTTTTTTATGGAATATCAGTTGTTGATGTTCTTGTAGTTTAAGGTAGGCTGATTCACATTATGTAATTAGTTTTCCCTAAAAAAATATTTAAGGGCTGTAACATGCTATTTACAATTTGATGTTACCCCTTTGAGCTTACATTAGCACAGCATACGCCCAAAAGGACCAGACACCTGGTGTGGCTTAAACAAAGGTAAGGCCCTAAATACTGTAGGCCTATACAAACAAGCAGCCACACTCCACACTTAAAGAAACTGTATATTAGCCATGAAGTGTGTCTATATAGATTCGACCATGAGAGGTCTGATGTTGAAAGTGTCCTTGAAATTATTTTATCCTATTATTCAAAACCCTATAGTAAACCTATTTTTGGTATTTGTTGGAATTTTTATAATTTTGAATTGATGGTTAACATAAATATTTATAGAATTGGTTCTTTTGTTTCTTATTCAATCAATCAAAATATCTGGTGCTTTTTTTTCTTAATGACTTAATCGTTATTTAGATTTTTATTGTGGACATTTTCCATCACAACTTTATGTAAAACAAAGTTTCACTACAATATGTTCAAAAATAATAATACAGTGCAACTCGGTTATTGCGGCCTCGGCTTTAACGTCAACTCGAATATAACGTCATTTATTTTTAGGTCCCGCCAAACTATATGTATTTACATAGGAAAAAACCTCAGATATATCGTCAGTAAATTCTAAAACCTCGTATATAACGTCAAGAAAATCGGGCCGAGATGAAGGCAACATATGGCTAAATAGAGAAAGTTCGGTCGGTGGTGCAACGTGAGGGCTGCGGCTATTGTTTACCTACATTCTATTTTTAGAAACGGCATTTTATTGCTGTCTTAACGCTAACCACCCCAACCCCCTCCCCTACCCTATATCCGCTGTCGCCGGTCATCAAGGTCAGTGTCAGTGACTCACGTCGCATCAAAGCACAGTGATGCCGTTCGTACGTACCTACAGTTTGTGCAGATATCGTTAGTTCAGTGTACGTCTTTTACAGTTTGTTTTTCGTTATTTTAATTGACGAATACAGTATTGAAAAAAAATAGCAAGTGTTAAGAGAAAGGTTTCGCTGAAGAAAAGGTGTGAGTTATAAGAGCGTGTGAGGAGGGACATAAGATAGCAGACTTGTGTTCGGGCTTGTTTTTTAAAATCGAACCAACAGTTGAATTCACCAAGCCGAACTTCATTGCAATATTTTCAAATTCGATTTTTTATATAGTAGAGTAGTTCAGTCAGTCTTAAACATAAACTTACGGTGTATTTCAAATTACCTTCATTAAATGTCTTAATTTAATGTAAAAAATGTGTTTCTCTATTTTTCCTCGGTTTTAAATTAAAATTATGTAACCTCTTTTATAGCGTCACTCTGATATAACGTCATTAATTGTGTGGTCCCTTCAATGACGTTATAACCAAGTTCCACTGTATTACTTAGTGTTGGAAGACGTGAGTTTTACTTCATCCTATAGCTTTTTTGTGATAAGCTATATTTTATACAGGAAAGGAAAAATTAGCATACAATTATTTTCGTTTACTATTTTCGAAAATTTTCTTTTTAAAATTCATCCATGGACATTTTTATTTCTGTATAATGTATTAAAACAGTATAAAGTAGCTTAACTTCATTTACACAGATTTCAGGCAGTGAATGCCTTCAAAGCGCATGATACTGCGCGTTGTTGGCCTGCCAGCCGACGTGCTCTTGGTGCGAACTCACTTCTAGAGCGGACGGTACTCAGCCCCTTACTCAGTTTTGTGAAACTCGGTTTAGTGAAACAGTTGAATTTTATAACGTGCTCGGTTTTGTGAAACCTCGGCGTAGTGAAATTCCGATATTTATTAGATTTTTAGCCTTACTCGGCGTAGTGAAAACTCGGTTTTGTGAAACCCACCCATAATAATATAATAAATTAATATGTTAGACATATTTCGCCTGGATTTCAGGGTGTTTGTTGTCATTTTGTTTCCTTTTCCGGTGTGACATGGGTTGTTGTTTGTAAGATTTTTGACTGCTATAAACTTTTTTGTTTTCAGCTTTATACTGGCTTTGTCCGGATTATGTGTTAATTGGGTTATGTTTTGCATATTAGTTCACCTGAGAACGGGATCAGATTCCAGATCCCGAAACGTTGTAAAACTTTGTTTTACATAAAATCTTGATGGAAAATGTCTGCAGTAAAAATCTAAATAACATCACCAACTATCACCAATAATGAATTCGAAACAAAGGAGTAAATAGTATTTGAGTCGACGCTCATAGTTAACTCTGAGTTTTGTGTTGGAATGGCAGATGATCAGCAACTGGAGTCATGAGGGCGCATTGCTGCTGGACTACCTGAGCGTGGTGCACCAGGTCGGCACGCTCATGACGCAGCACCGCGACAACACCATCGGATACCACTTGGAGAGGCTGCAGCCGCTGTTCAGTAGCCTTTGCACTCGTATACCGCAGCTGCCCACTCCAACGGCGATCCACAGGTTAGTAGCATCATGTATCCACACTACTTGTAGATGGCCGAAGAATGTTCAATCTCGCTTTTGATACTGTCAATTTTTTCTATAATATAAAAGTTTTTAATAAACTAGCTTTTCTAATAAAAGTTAATCTTTGTTGTATTGGTTACTCATTTTGTTATCGTGTAATGTCTAAAATTTTTTTACTTTTATTGAGTTCTGCTGTATAAATTGAAAGTGCCGAATACTTTTTAGTTTCGCTATTAACACTGGTTTAGTCTAGTGTTGCTTATAATCTATAATATTATAAAGAAGAGGTGGTTTCTGTATGTTTTGTTTGTGGGTTTGTTGTGGCAAGTAGATGCGAAAAATACTGAACCGACCGGTTTGAAATTTTACACAAAGGTAGATCTTAAACTCATTCAACACATAGGCATACTCATTTCCTTAAAATCCTCTCGGGCTACGCCCTGTCAACGTCCTAAGTTTCAATGTTTACATTTTTAGACAATGAAAACATAAAATTACTTGAGTGTCAACAGCTGTGAATACTAAAATTTTACAGTTCAAGAAGAAGGAGAAGAAGAAGGAAGAGCTGCCGTGACCGTCCTAGGTTTCAATGTTTACATTTTCTAATGACAACATCCGTTTGCACTATATTTTGACAGTTCAGGAAGAAGAAGAATAAAGTTGATTTTTCAGATAAACTGCTGGATCGAAATTGGTGAATTATTTGAAATAGCGGAATGGTAGATTTTAAGTTTTTTCCGACGACTGTCTCTATTACATTAATCCTTATCCTCTCCCAATATTTGACATATGTAACTTTAAAATGTTGTAGACACTCGTGTTTTGTCATTTTGTAAACAATGAAGAATTAATTAACAATACCTTAAATGTATCAGTAGAGCCTACACCTTTCAGCCTTTTTAGCCCGTGCGAAGAATGGGTACTTTGGCTAGTGAGAAATAAATGAAAACTTAGATCTACAAAAAACAAGGTTGTTATCAGATAGGATGCACCAATATTTGAGGAGGTCTGGAGCTAATATGGATTCTTGTGAATTGTGGTCTGTTAATAGCCAATTTTACCTCTAGTTGATTCTGCCATCTCGGAAAATTTGGCTATACATTCAAACCTTGATGTAGGGAATCTCAAGGCCAACAAATTTGTTATGTCGAGTATTTCGTTACACTGAGGTTCGTTATATTGAGGCTAGGTTAGCAGAGTTACACTACATCGAGGTTCACAGACCATCTTGTTCGAGTTTAACTGTTCTATTGTAATAAACATTCAAAATAAATGAACTTGTCTTATCTCCAAGGATTATAAATTAGCTTTTAGGTATTAAAAATATTGAATTTTAATTTTAATTTAGAATTTAAACATTATTTACTACTAACCCTGAATTTGAAACTATTTTTAAGAATAAAGGGCACTAAATTTGAAATACTTAATCTATAATTAATCAAAAGAGAAAATACATATTTTAGCTTAGTGAGCAACTGCTATTTTAGTGTTTTAATTTTCATTTATTCGTGTTGTAAGGTGACTTCTATGGGCAGTTTGTCTAAGGAAACGTAAGTTATTCTCCATTTTAAATGTCTGTTTTGGCAAGATAAAAAAATGTAAATTAGTAATAAGACCAACAAATTTTGTATGTTGAAATATATGGTAAAGTTATTTGTTTTTAAATTGTATGATGATTGAAAAACTGCTAGACAGTTAATGCAACAAATGGTTATTTGTGATTTTATATTAGGACAGGTTCGGGGTAAGGGTCCTCAATAGTTATATAGTTATATTTGTTTAATTGGGGTTCCCCGAGAAACTGTTATTTTGGGAACTATTGCTCTAGAATATCTGTAGACTAGAATGATATATTCTCCTAGAGGGTATTGGCTAGCTGGCTTTACTCTGTCCTAATTCTCCAGTATCAATCATCTAACATCTATTAGTAGCCTGTTATTTATTCCCAGTGATTTCCACAGGTTGTGTCAGGTGGAGATAGCAAAGAGAGCCATCAGTCTGATACGGACTGTACTGATTCTGCAGAAGGGAAATAACGTACAGACGATGGGAATATCCATGTCCGTGTTGGCCAACCTGGTGAACCAACTTCCGCTGCCTGAAGACTACAGCAAGCAGGAGCTCCAGGAGATGACGGCAAGTCTAGTCGGAACGTTGACACGGTGAAACATGTCTTGGGAGTAGCTGCTGTGCAATCTCGGGGTTTTTAGCCCATTGTTATGTTCGAAAATGTAATTTTATATCTCCAGTTCTTTTTCAAAATTATTTCCCCTGAATATAGAACATTTAGTTTTGTAAGAATAATATATATTTCTGGGAAAGAACAGTACATGAATAATATATGCCGAGTTTTCTAAAACTTCTTTTTCTGAAGTAAACATCATGAAATAATTCTAATTTATAGGTAAAATGCATTTTTACTGTAAAATTTCAGGGCATTTTAATGTATAGTGTATTAATTTATTTTAATTTGTTACCCTGATGATGCAGTTCTTGTTTGGGTTAGAAGTACTGTATGCTACAATTTAATTCATAAAAAATAAAGCATAATGCATAGTAATAATTTAATTGGGAGTTAAAAAGTATTTTTTAATGATCTTGGAGAATTAACTAACCATTCGTTTCATTATTTGTATTGAAGAATATAAATTTGATTTAGATATTATAATATTTAGTATATTTTAACTTACAGTTTTATACTTGATAGTGAAATGTTCTTGTTCAGCTTAAAACTCTAGTTAATTTCAACCTAGTTATTCCACAGGCTTTATATTTGTTATAGTTTTTATATTCATTTATATACTAAGTAATGTCTTCATGAGACAAAAATATTTTCTCTGACATTCAGTGCGTAAAGATAATACTGATATTCAGTAATCAAGATTGCGGAAAAGTGAAAAATAATAAATCTCTAGTCAGATTTGTTACATAAGGAAAAAGTGTTGTCAGTGTTAAAAAATTGTGTATTTGTAAAAATAAAATATCATATTTTCTTTAGGTTTGAAAAAGGCTGCATATTTGTGAAATAAACTTTGACATGTTTGCAATTCAAATTTATTGTAGATTGGAATTTTTTAGATATGCAGTCCTTATAATCTGGTGCTTCTGAAAGTTCTTATTGCATTTGAAAAAATTAAATTAAAACTTGTTTACAATAATTTTACATAAATCTCTTTTCCAATTTAAGTCTCGACATATTTTTACTAGTAAATCGAGCTTGTTACTCCTATAAAATTTGGTATTATTTATTAATAGTTATTTTTTACATAGAGCTACAGTATTAGTATAGTTTGATGGTTTACCCTTCTTTCCACTTAAATCAACTGTTTTAAATAGCAAAATTTACTATTAAATTGAATGAATGTTAAATGCTTCCTATAATAGCACTAAACACAGTCTCAAATGGAAAATTAGGAATATCAGTGATTTATAAGATGGGGGAAACAGCTAGTCCTTTCGTATGATAAGAAGGTTAATTTTGTATTGAAATGACAACTTTAGAGCATTTAATATTGTTTTAAAACCACAAATTACTGTCAGGTATATAATGTAATGACTCCTTGTAATTGTAACGTCTTGCCATTATTAAAACCTTTGGCTAAAATTTATTAACTCCTGAAAAAGTTAAGCTTAAGCTACAGTTTTAATTAAGGTAGTCAATTCAAACCCAAACGTGAAGTAAATTTAAGTAATGTGTTAGTTAAGATTTATTTTTAATTTGTTATTATTTGACAGAATTCATTTGTAACTTAAATCGGAGTGTGGTACTTCCTGTATTGTTTAGCATCTGTTTTATATGTGTGCTGAGCTGGTTGGATTACCTTAGATTCTCTTACCATTGTACTTTGTAATTCTAAGGAGGTCAGTATAAAAGAGCAACATAATTGTTGTAAATTTGTAATAAAAATTACATATCGTTTATTCATTTCTTACGACTATTTCCTATTCATGTTTTCCATACAGAGTGGAACTATAGTTGTACAGCTAGTCACACTTAAGCTGGTACTTGGCCGATTGATAAAAATTCTCTACTAGCCTAGGTAAAAAACATTGTCAGCAGTCTTGCGGTTTGTATCAACTGACTGCCAGGTCTGTGTGAAGGCGCTGGGATATATTAAATACGAAATGTAATCAGCAATGTCTGCATCAATAATATATTAATAATACTAATAATATATTAATTTTAAGCTTACCTATTGTTTTCAAAACACTATCTTGACTGTATCTACGAAGATTGCATTCCCCAATTAGAAAAACTCAGATTAGTTAGCCGCTTTGATATTGAATGAATCGTCTATTTAATATCAAAGACCAATATTTATAGCGGCCTCTCGGCTGTTTTTCTTTTTCAATACATATTTATTTTTAATACAATTCCAATATAAGGGAAAAATATTACGAAACTATACAACTAAAAATTACAAAAAACAGTCTCTTTGTTTCGGTTACAATATGATACATATATTTACAACACAGTCATAATCACAATAAAACCAACACTCTACTTTCACAACTAACGACTGACTGATAAAGGCAGAGTGTTTGGGAATTCCTGAGTTTGGTTGTAACAATACCGCATCCTGTTAGTCATTTTTTAGGGGCGCCAACCCCGTGAGGAGTCAGCAGTCGGAGGTTCGCAAAAAGGTCTTTGCCCGGTTTCCACCCCCCCCGCCTACACTGCCGCGCCAGCTCCAAGTGCCAGCTTATGTGTGACTAGCTGTACATGACACTTAAAACTAGGACTAATGCATTTGGAAACCATGTAAAAAGTAACTTATCACACCATGGGAAGGAAGGTTTATTTCCTCACTGGATTTCGTTTTTATAGAACTGAATATTCAGATCTTGACATGCATGATACCACCAGTTTCAGGGGAAGTGATCATCTATGTGACCACTGACCACACATTTATGACTATCAGGTAATTTTGCAATTAGTCATTAATAAAAAAAAATAGAATAGACTCGTAGCAGAGTATGATATTTCATTATCAAACAGGACATAGTGAAAAGGTTTTTATTATGCATATAGCAAACATATATTCTACATTAGGCCTAAATTTTTAATTTGGCATTTTCACTATATGACAAACCCCTTTGTGATGCTTGTTTCTGATTGGTTTTTGTCTGTAATAAAGTCTAAAAACATTATCTAAGGAAGGTATTAAAATCTCAGGTGACTGACCTCTTCTGTACTTATGTAAATTTACCTCATATGACATAAATTGATTCTTAAACACTGTGAAGTTGTATATAATTGTATTCCTGATTACTGTATTTTGTTGTTTAAATATTAAAATTATTTTTGATCACATTATGTACTCATTTACCTCTTACTTATATATCTTTCCCATTTTGTTATAAAATTTTCCCCCACATCTCACCAGCTTATGTTATTTTATCACTCTTGCTGCACACTTTCATTTGAGCTTTAACCCTTCAATGCGGTTTTGATACATTTCACTCGGCAATGTATCAAACTATTTCGACTGTTTGACGCTTTCAGGACGATGTGGACAGTGCAATGTGTAATTTAAGCTGTTTTTATGTATTTACAACCAACACGAGAGAGACAGAGATTGTTAGAAGTGAGGAAACAAATCACCTGTTGCAAACCGCAATGTTACTGTCGTCCGCTCGATTTGTTATTGTTGTGTTTCTAGGTTAGTTTGGTTGTTATAAATCAGATGTAGTGATATGAATAAATAGTGAATACTTCTAAAGACCGTTTTATTGTATTTGTGGCTACTCATAGGGACTTTTTATGGGTTATTTTTGCAATAATCAACTAGATATAGTTTTTGTGTTGTGTTTTTTTGTCATTCATAAAATGTAGAACTCAAGTAGAGTAACCTACTATAAATGTGTTTTTATTGTAGTGTTACTATTAACTTTCAATTTACTGCAAAATCTCGTAAACATGTCTCATAGTGTAGGTATGTATGTTTTAGTAATTGTTTGCACAAAAAGTCTTGAGCGCCATAAAAAATACCACAACAGGGTCTGTTTGGTACTAAAAATGTCTCGCGTTGAAGGGTTAAGAAGCCTTATAAAATTGACTCTTCAATATTAAAATGTCAAATAGTGACCGCTCTTACAAGCGCTAAGTGTTTGTAGCACTCCGTTTGGAACCATCCCCCAAAATACAGAGTATGCGTTCATCATGTCATTGTTACAAAATGAACATGATGTTCATCATGTTAACGATGAATGTCATTGTGAGTAACACTTGCCGTGTACGGCAGGGATCTGCGGTTGTATCTAATATTTTTAAGAAGCTACAGATAAACTTTACAAAAAAAATTATATATTTTTTTTAAGGTACCGGTACTTGACATAAAATTCATATCTTAATAGTTAAGTCTTCACATTAACAGTTAAGATGTGACTCAAGCTTCTTAAAAAAGATAAATATATTTATTTTTTATTTATTCAAAACCAGACTGTAATAGTAGTAATTTGGAAAATATTGTCATAGCTGAATTCAATCCCACAATCTATTTGCATTTATCAGTGATGCGATGAGAGATCACTCTGTCGCCAACACAAGAGAAGGAATTTTTGGTTCTCTTATGATCCAAGATTGAAAATAAATGTGAATTGAAATTACTGTAGTCTACTTTTACTTTCTCTCCTTATACGTAGTATATGGAGAAAGTATTGTTTTCGTCAAAATTTTCGAATTTGAGTTGAGGGTGGATATATCCGTTTTGGGGTCCCCTGAATCCAAAAAAGTGGGTTTTGACGTGATGTCTGTCCGTCCGTCCGTGTGTGTGTGTGTGTGTGTGTGTGTGTGTGTGTGTGTCTGGATGTGTACAGTGCCACAGCCTACCCCGTTGGTCCGATTTAGATGAAATTTGGCATGTATGTATATATTCACGGTATCTCCAGGCGTTTTTTTCATTTTTTTGAATTTTTGATTTTTAAGGGTAGTTCACCCCTAAAAACCCTTAAAAAACGTGAAAAATCCAAATTTCTCAAAAACGGCTCTAACGATTTTTATTAAAATTTGACAGTTTATAGTGTACAGAGTACTAAATAATTTTACACCACCCGCATATCTGTAAAAATGACGGTTCAAAAGTTATGGGCTTTTAAATGTCAAAAAAATCAAATTTTTATATTTCAGCGAAAACAATAAAAGTAAAGTATAACTTGACTGGTACCATTGAAACCAGCTTAAAAAACTAAACAAATTAGTATCTAGAATTATTTGTCTACGACTAACGGTTCCAGAGAAAAGTTAAATTTACTGTCTACGATAAACGCAGTACGTTGTCTGAAAGCGCCCAATGTTATTCTTATGGAGAATATGAAAAAATCAATTTCTTCCTTACTTTCCAACCGTTTTCCATGAAACTTGGTATGAAGCGTAAGGTCAAATCACCGAACAAAACCAGCTCAAAAAAGCTTGGTGTTATGGGGGGGGTGTCCCCCCATACAATTTGAACAATAAATTATTAAATGATATTTAGAATTACTTTGTAGAACATGATAGTTTTATTACAGATTGTCTTTTTTAAATTTACTATATACTATTAAGGGAGAAAGTATGTGTCAGTCCACTGGTACCGTTTATTTTAGGAATAAGATAAAATTTGAATGATTGTAGCTATTTTTCATTACCTAGTCTGTTTTTAGATTCCCTGATCGTCCAAGTTCAGTTTATATAATAACTGTTGAGCTAATTAAATAAGATATCGGTGAATAAAACTCTGGTGAATATAGGCCTACTGTATGACAGTAGAATCTTGTGTTTCCGTAATCGACGCCGTAGACATCGTGATGTCAGTGTTGGAAAATTGCTTATATGGATAATATGAAACTAAATATTATTCCGAGACACATTATTGTACAAGGGTTACAATAAATAAATACACTATCTCCACTAATAGTTGAGGACAATACCATGGCAGGAATAAAACTCATCTGTTCTAATAAACATCTAGTTTATTCCATTTTGACTTACAGTGATTGGTAATTTGGGTTTTAAAAACTGTTTTGTCAGTACCAAGATAAAATCTGAAACAAAAAATGTTTATATTTACTTCCCTGTGGGAAATAGGTTTGATCATGGATATGTCTAAAGGTAATGTTTTCACTTAATCTAAACAGATGTTATCATTCTCTTATGTTAAAAATTCAATACATTAACTCTGGTGGTTTCTATCGAAACCTGTTACATGTTTTCCATCTTAAAAATCACCAACACCCCCCAGAACTAAGACATATTCATATCAAAAATTAAATGAATTTGTAGTTATAGATATTATAGGAACATACAGTCTGTATGTAAAACTAACAAAGTATATCTGTGGCAATACTGATGTTTAGTTTTTCTAACGATTCTAAAGAGAATAGTCGAAGGACTATTCATTAATAATTGAAAGTCAAAGCTATTCTCAAGCGGATGCATTTGTTTCACTGTCTTTTATCCATCAGATCATAAGAAATATATGGACAATATAGAATCACAGAAAGTTGAAACCGCTGAAATGCCTGCGTATTTGGCTACTGTAGGAAAATAAATGAGCAGAAGTAAAATTCAATTTTGTGTGACAGGAGATGAAGTATGGAGAAAGTCACAGAATAAAGATAAAGTTATAAACAAACGGGAGTAACATTCAATAAAGTGTAGGATGTGTGGCAAGAGATGCTGTGTGGAGACAGGGTGTACACACATGTGTTAAAACACAAATTGAATGTTCTCGTGATGTAAAAAACAACATCATAACCATGGTTATAGTTGAGCAGATGTTTTTAAACTGGGACAAAAAGGTACAAATACAATCAATAATTTGTCAAAATAAGATAATAATTATTATGTTAGGGTGGCGTTTATCATCATTTCCACTCTTAGTAACACAATATATATATATATATATATATATATATATATATATATATATATATATATATATATTTGTGTTCTTCAAATCTTTTTATTGGGGCGAGGGTTGTTTGCAAGGTAACTTAGATGTATAATCAGAAAGACTGCAAAACTTAAATCATGTATCCAAACCTAGGATAGAGGCTTACAAGCCGTTTTATACTTTTCCAGCTCCTAAATTGTTCAATTTTTTACCTGTCTCTATATCTTCTTCGATGACATTATTTCTATTTTTGAAAGATCTCAGAGAGTGGTTGTTGACTGGGGGGACATATAACTGTTAATTGGCAGATGGAAAGTTTCAAAAATAATTTTCTGCATCCTTACCACTTCTGTTACTATTATCATTAAAGGAAGATGTTTTATGTCAACTAATTGCCGGTTTTCGACCTGTATATTAAGTGCTTTGCACTTTTAGGAAATTTCCTATAGAGGGAAGAAGCTATTACCGTAGGTCTCATGGCAAGACTTAAGCCCGGGACCATGTTATTTTTTCGTTTTGAGATATCCAGAGCCAAAAAAACAATAGGTAGTCGTTAAAAAGTTTATTTATATACAGGGTGTTTATTAAAGTCGGGAACAAACTTTTAAGGGGTGATAGTATTCATAACATTGTGGTATATGGAGCTATTTATGCACGGCGTCTTTCGACGCGCGTCGAAACGACGGTCGTCGGGCGCGCTTCCCCTCCCCTCCTCACCTCGAGGGTTTGTGGAGTGACAGCAGTCCGACAGTTATTTATGTTGATGCTGTTGATGTTTACTGGAAAAGTTTAAGTTGGTGCGTGCCTGGGAAAATGGTTGATATAGACACAGAACCTTTAATTGATGCAGTTAAGTCGAAACCTGAACTGTGGGATTGCAGTAAGGATAAGTATAAAGATAGAATGAAGAAAAGAGATGCGTGGAATTTTGTTTGTTGTCTGACTGTGTCGGAATTTGAAGGGAAAAGTGTAATTTAAAAAACAAAATCGGTATGTTCACTATTATTATAATCAATATCTGAGCCCTAAAACATATAAACTACACAGGGATCCATGACGGAGAACACTGTGAGTGTGCGTGAGGTGGTGGACTGGTGGATTCGTCCGGTCCCACGCTCGCGCGACGGTCGCCCGACGACCGTCATTTCGACGCCGTGCATAAAAGGGTAACATTTTCTCAGCGTCTCACGACGGTCGCCCGACGACCGTCGCACGACGCCGTACATAAAAGGGGCCTTAGCCACGGCCGCTCCGCGGTGGCGCACGGGCCCTGTATTCTAACATTAAAAGTGCACTTCCTCGCTTATTCATGGACGGGTTTAGTTCACCAAAATATCGTTAGATTTAAAGTTAAAAATGCTATCTTTTTCATCTCTTGTCAAAATGTTATAAAGTTTATGTTTGTTTTGTTATTTTAATTAAAAGATCTTTAACCGCCGCTATTTTGAAAATATACAAGCAAACTAAATGATACTTAGAGGATAATTTTCTCTTAGGCCAATAAATATGTGTGCAAGGTTTGGTTTCTGTATCTTAAATGGTTCTTGATGTATAAAGTTTTTTGTATAAAATACAAAATGGTGGCTAGCGGCTAAACAAAGGATTTTTCAACATATGTTTGATTATAGGATTTTTTTTAAATATTTTGATGAGTACTATCACCCCTCGAAGTTTGTCCCCGACTATAATGAACACCCTGTATATGTGTGTGTGTCCGTGACCACGAAAACTCTCGTAAAAATGGTCCGATCGAGACCAAATTTGGTAGAGATGTGTATTCCAACATTTACTCAGACGAGTTCGTAATCCAAACATATCATTTAATCAGAAGGCGTTATAATTTGTAATATTAGTTATTTAAATAAAAGTTATAATTTTAACTAAAATTGTTTTTGGCGTCTGGGTACCCAAAGACGAAAAAATAACATGGTCCCGGGCTCAAGTCCTGCCATGAGACCTACGGTAACAACTTCTTCCCTATGGGGAGTTCGTTAAAATGACAATCTGTAATAAAACTATCATACTTTTTAAAGTTTATCAAAATATCAATTAATAGTTAATTGTTTAAAATAATCATCCAATTTCTGAAAATAACAAGAGAAATAAAGTCGAATTATATGTTAGGATTTTATGGGGGAACCCCCTCTCTTCCCGTTAATACCAAGCTTGTTAGAATGAGTTTTGTTGGTTGATGTAACCTTAAAATGCTTACCAATTTACATGAAAAACTGTTGAAAAATAAGGAAGCAATTGATTTTTTAATAAGAATGAATAGCAAAAAATAAAAATAAATATGGCTTTATTTTTAAATTTTTTTCCATAAGGAAAACATTGGGCGCTCTCAGACAACATGCTGTGTATATCATGGACAGTATGTTAACTTCTCTCTTAAACAGTTAGTTGTAGACAAATAATTCAACATACTAATTTGTTTAAGTTTTAAGCTTGTTTTGGTGGTGGTCAAGTTATACTTAACCTTTAATTTTTTTTGCGAAAAAAACATAAAAAGTTAATTTTTCTACATTTAAAAGCCCATAACTTTTGAACCGTCATTTTTACAGTGGATGGTGTAATATTATTTATTACTTTATGCATTAGAAACTATTGTATTTTAATCAAAATCGTTAGAGCCATTTTTGAGAAATTCTGAATTGTCACGTTTTTAACGGTGTTTAGGGGTAAACTAACCTTTAAAATAAAAAATTCAAAAAAATTGAAAAAAAACACGGAGATACGATGAACATATACATACATACCAAATTTACTCTAAATCGAATCAACGGAGTAGTCTGTGGCCTGCATATATCCTGACACACGCAGGCAGTGTAAGTTTTAGCGAATTTCCCATAGGGAAGAAGCTATTACCGTAGGTCTCATGGCAAGAGTTAAGCCCGAGACCATGTTATTTTTTCTTCTTTAGGTGCCCAGAGACCAAAAACAATAGTCGTTAAAATTTATATATATATATATATATATATATATATATATATATATATATGTATATATATATATATATATGTATATGTCTGTGAACACGATAACTCTCGTAAAAAAGGTCCGATCGAGACCAAATTTGGTAGAGACGTGTATTCTTACAAATGCTCGGACGAGTTCGTAAACCAGACATATCGGTCAATGGGAACGGGTAGTTTGGGGGGGTTTTGTACCCCAAAATGGGGTTTTTTGCGTTTTTCACATGTAATTTCTAAAAATTTCAAATTTTATATTTCACCATTGGAATCAGCTTAAAAAACTGCACAATTAAGCTCCTTAAAGTTTTTCTCTATCTCCAACGGTTACCGAGATATAAAAAAATCTAAACACAGTACGTTGTATTTTTGAGGCTCCAATGTTAATCTTATGGAGGATTAAAAAAAATTAATTTTTCACTTATTATCAAATATTTTTGGATGAAACTTGATATTTAGCTTCATGTGGTTGATATCCATACATTTGTGCTAAAAAATTATAGTTTATGTGTTTATCAAGGCAGCAAACCTGCATACTCTTTTCCCATGTTAATCATATGGAGATTAGGCAAACTCCTATATTTATGGACAGATGTTGATGAAAGTTGGTATAAATGTTAAAAATAAAATTTTTGATGGTATAAATGGCTATTTTTAGTGTTCCTCACAGCAGCAAACCTACTCACTCTTTCCCATTTTAATCTTATGGAGAATAGGCAAAAATTCTCATGTTTATGGACAGATTTTGACCAAACTTGTCATATATTATTATTATTATTATATTATTGATTTGGAAATTCGCTGAGTACGCAGGTCTGCTGCGACGGGGGTATTTTGGGTTAGTTATTATTTTTCGTCTCTAACTTCCCAACCTAACCCTGGTAGAGATCGTTAAACATACCTTGACTTATTTAGCTTCAGTCCACTTCATCGTCGGTAGGTTGGCCTTTGTGTTATCATCCTTACAAACGCCACCATTACAATACATCCATAGTCCATTTTCTAACATGGCCTCCACTTTCCCAGGTTCCCCGGGTTGATAGTTCACATCTTCAATATCGCAAGAGTTCATGAGGAGGAAAGCTTTCTCTGCATCTCCAGATGGGTTTACGCTCTTTGAACACTGACTTTGCTCAGATATGGAGGCTATGGCCTTTGCAAGAACAGTGTTACCGGTTTCTGTGGTGTCAAATTAAACTCATATATAGTACATATGTATACTAATGCCAGAAACCCTTTGCAGTTCTTGGCCGTATAGGTAAAGAAATTAGATACTTGTTCAAAGAATAAAAAACGTGTATTAAAGAAATAACTGTAAGGACAGAATAATTTTAATTTCACTGATAAATTGACTTGGTTAAACTAAGAATTGTGGAAGAATATCATACAGGGTAGGTTAAAAGTCCTGGAACTATTTGGTAGTATATTATTAAATATCCTACGAGTGTAAAATTTTCAAATGAATTGGGAGAAAATGATTTTTTTAGTCTATTACTCAAATAAAAGCATAGGTTGATATGTGAATGGATGATATGAAAGCTGTTTCATGCAAATTCGACTTTGTAAATTCAAATTCAATTTTTGTTACTAACTCTGTACCTTCTACGAGGAACGGTCTACGATCAACCTATGCTTGTATTTAAGACTTTGAATCAATTCCTCGTCCACAATGTGAGGTTGTTATGAGGTAATAAGCCAAGAAAATGGTATTTCCGGTACAAATTCCATTTGAAAAGTAGGATAATTAATAATAACAATACACTAAAACCTCGTTTATCTGTTACTCACTTATTCGAAATGGTTCCAAGAGATAAATTAAAAATGTTGCTGGAAAGGTACGGCGCGATTTGCGACAACCTAAACGGCGCGGACATTCAGCCGACACTGCGCGGAGTTTTCTGCCAGCACTGCGCAGCGTTTTCAGCCGGTACCGCGCGGCGTTTTTGGCCGGTAGTGCGGGGCGTTTTTGGCCGGTACTGCGGAGCGTTTTTGGCCGGTACTGCGGGGCGTTTTTGGCCGGTACTGCGGGGCGTTTTTGGCCGGTACTGCGGAGCGTTTTTGGCCGGTACTGCGGGGCGTTTTTGGCCGGTACTGCGGAGCGTTTTTGGCCGGTACTGCGGAGCGTTTTTGGCCGGTACTGCGGGGCGTTTTTGGCCGGTACTGCGGGGCGTTTTTGGCCGGTACTGCGGAGCGTTTTTGGCCGGTACTGCGGGGCGTTTTTGGCCGGTACTACGCGGCGTTTTTGGCCGGTACTGCGGGGCGTTTTTGGCCGGTACTGCGGGGCGTTTTTGGCCGGTACTGCGGGGAGTTTTTGGCCGGTACTACGCGGCGTTTTTGGCCGGTACTGCGGGGCGTTTTTGGCCGGTACTGCGGGCGTTTTTGGCCGGTACTGCGGGCGTTTTTGGCCGGTACTGCGGGGCGTTTTTGGCCGGTACTGCGGGGCGTTTTTGGCCGGTACTGCGGGGCGTTTTTGGCCGGTACTGCGGGGCGTTTTTGGCCGGTACTGCGGGGCGTTTTTGGCCGGTACTGCGGGGCGTTTTTGGCCGGTACTGCGGGGCGTTTTTGGCCGGTACTGCGGGGCGTTTTTGGCCGGTACTGCGGGGCGTTTTTGGCCGGTACTGCGGGGCGTTTTTGGCCGGTACTGCGCGGCGTTTTTGGCCGGTACTGCGGGGCGTTTTTGGCCGGTACTGCGGGGAGTTTTTGGCCGGTACTGCGGGGAGTTTTTGGCCGGTACCGCGCGGCGTTTTTGGCCGGTAGTGCAGGGCGTTTTTGGCCGGTACTGCGGGGCGTTTTTGGCCGGTAGTGCAGGGCGTTTTTGGCCGGTACTGCGGGGCGTTTTTGGCCGGTACTGCGGGGAGTTTTTGGCCGGTACTGCGGGGCGTTTTCTGCCAGCACTGCGCGGCGAATTCAGCAGGTACTGCACAACATTTTCGGCCGGCCGTTCATAATACTGTCGATTGAAAAAAGATAACTATGTATGTATAAACACTGTTATTAAAAACGCAACCGTAATGCGCTATTACGGGTAGGGTATAGAAAAAACTGAAGGCGTCTTTTTAACTTTTCCTTCCAAACATTTGTAAAACGGTCTATCCGAAGATTCGCTTATCCGAAATGTCCCTGGTCCCATAAAAACCGGATAAACGAGGGTTTAGTGTATTAAACCGTTCCAGGAAGTTTCACTACCCTGTATATAAAAAGTTAGCTTAAACAAATTGTTTACGACTAGCCTAAACCCTTTATAGATTGAGCTTCGCCCGGGAATCGAACTCGGGACTGCGGCTAATAATAATAATGAGCCACGGAGACTCTTCTTTACGAGCTTGTCATGTTACTTTAACTGACCTCACTGCATATTCACGCAGAACGGTTGCCTATTTCTATAAAAACAAAATAAATTTTTAAAATAAAATATTACTGTGATTTAAATTACACACTTATTCTAACACTCTTTAGTTTTTGTAATTTGTTTACTACAATTATAATCTACAATTTGTTTGGTTATTTTTAGCTTTCTTCGTTATTTTTTTACACATATTTTTGAAAGCTTTGTTCACATATTACTAAAATACCCTCGTCGCAGCAAACCTACGTATTCAGCGAACTCCCAAATCAACAATATAATAGCAATAATAATATAGCTAGGTACCTAAGACAAGTATTCTCCATATACAGTATTTATTTTTCACTTAAGTACCGTTCGATTAGAAATTAAAATTGCCATCTTTTTATATCTTAAAATTTTATAAAGTTAATGTTTTTTAGCGAATTTCCCATAGGGAAGAAGCTATTACCGTAGGTCTCATGGTAAGACTTAAGCCCGGGACCATGTTATTTTTTCGTCTTTAGGTGCCCAGAGTCCAAAAACAATAGTCGTTAAATTTATATATATATATATATATATGTATATATGTATATAATGTATATATGTATTTGTATATATATGTGTCTGTGAACACGATAACTCCCGTAAAAATAGTCCGATCGAGACCAAATTTGGTAGAGACGTGTATTCCTACAAATGCTCGGACAAGTTCGTAAACCAGACATATCAGTCAATAGGAACGGGTAGTTTGGGGGGGTTTTGTACCCCAAAATGGGGGTTTTTGCGTTTTTCACATGTAATTTTTAAAGATTTCTAATTTTGTATTTCACCATTGGAATCAGCTTAAAAAACTACACAATTCAGTTCCCTAAAGTTTTTCTCAATCTCCAACGGTTACCGAGATATTAAAAAATCTAAACACAGTACGTTGTATTGTGGGGCTCCAATGTTAATCTTATGGAGGATAGGGAAAAATTAATATTTCCCATATTAATCAATATTTTTGGATAAAACTTGATATTTAGCTTCATGTGGTTGAGATCTATCCATATATGCTTAAAAACCATAGTTTATGTGTTTATCATGGCAGCAAACCTGCATACTTTTTTCCCATATTAATCATATTGGGAATAGGCAAACTCCTTTATTTATGGACAGATGTTGTTGAAAGTCGGTATGAATGTTAAGATAAAAATTATTTATGGTAGAAATGACTACTTTCAGTGTTCTTCACAGCAGCTAACCTGCGCACTCTTTCCCATGTTAATCTTATGGAGAATAGGCAAATAATTCTCATGTTTATGGACAGATTTTGTTAAAACTTGTCATATATTATTATTATTATTATATTATTGATTTGGAAATTCGCTGAGTACGCAGGTCTGCTGCGACGGGGGTATTTTGTTATTTAAATTCAAAGATTTCTAACCACCGCCATTTTGAAAATATAAAAGCAAACTCAATGATACTTTGAGAATAATTTTCTCTTTGGTCAATAAACATGTTTGCAAAGTTTAGTTTCTGTATCTTAAATAGTTCTTGATATATAAAGTTGATTGTATGAAATACAAAACGGCGGCTAGTGGCTAAACGAAGGATTTTTTGACATATGTTTATGGAAATCTTTTGTTCATTTTGATGAGTACTATCACCCCTCTAAGTTTGTCTCCAACTGTAATGAACACCCTTTGTATAGGTGTCTCTTGAGTCATTCACCAAATTTCATAATTTAGTTATTGGGTCAAAGAAAGGACCACTGGGGAAACGTCCTAAAGTGCACACTTAGCCAGATGTCCGCAAGTTATATTTTTTACAACATTTTAGGACAAAAAGCTCTAAACCAAACTAACAGAACAGAAAAATGCAGGTGGATACACGAACACAACAGTTGGTCGCCTCTCCCGACGGTCGGGTCATCCTCGTGTGGAGGTCACACGGAGTCGTATCCCCGAGAAAGTCTGTCTAGCATTCAAAGGGTTAACATCGCAGCTAACCTGCATACTTTTGACATGGATATGTCTTAGCTCTGTGAGGGGGGATGTTGGCAATTTGTAAGATGGAAAATATGTAACAGATTACCATAGAAACCACCAGAGCTATTGTATGGAATTTTTCATCTAAAAGAATAAGAACAGCTGTTTAGATGAAGTGAAAACATTCCCTTTAGACATATCCATGATCTAACCTATTTCCAACAGGGAAGTAAATACAAACATTTTTTCCGTGTTATTCATATAGGTAATAGGCAAACTAATTTATTTATGAACATATGTTGATGAAACTTACTAAAATAGGCAAAATAAAAATAGTTTATGGTAGAAATGCCTACTATCAGTGTTCCTCAATGCAGCAAACCTGCATACTCTTTGCCATGTTAATCTCATGGAGAATTGGTAAATAACTCTCATATTTAAAGACAGATATTAATAAAAATTGTCATATATTATTGACTTGGAAATACGCTGAGGTCGCACGTCTGCTGTGACGGGGTATTTTATTTATTTATATGTAAAAATTTTACAGTATATCCAATATGTTTACATTATAATGTAGCTTAAATTCTCATTTAAAAGCTTTGTCCCATTCCTTTAGAAATCTAAAAGAAAACCTATACGAAAAAAGTTAATTTTTATATAAGATAAATTAGTGTATTTTTCAAGTTTCAGTAAAACGGACAGACATAACATTAGTGTTACATTAAACATAAATGTTCAGTATTTTTCAAAGAAAAATTAAACCATTTACGTCAATTAATTCTTTATTATTAATATTTTAACCTCAAGTATACAATCAACGCCCCGCTCTCTTACACAGCCCCACTCTCTTACACAGCCCCACTCTCTTACACAGCCCCACTCTCTTACACAGCCCCACTCTCTTACACAGCCCCACTCTCATGCACAGCCCCACTCTCTTACACAGCCGCTTCATAAACTATTATTCGCTAATAATTACAGTGTTTAGTTTCTTACCTTGCAAGATATATGCCAATCCTATTTCCTTAGTTTTGTCTATTATACCTTTCACATGGTGTCTGTAACATTTGATCATGTATTTTTCAGAACAGAACGTCTTTTCTTCAGTCACACTGCTCGGGTCATTAGGTGCATGTTTCAGCTCTTTAAAGACATCAAAGTTTCCTGGCTTCTTCAAAGAGACGCGTAACACTGGAATCATCATTAAGAAAGGATTAAATGCAACACAATGTGAGTACAGTAGGGGGTCGATTATCCGAAGTCCGGTTATCCGAAACGCCGGTTATCCGAGACACAACCAAACATTGAAAAATGAAACCACCAGCTGAACTTAAGTTTAACAAAAGACAATTTATACTTAAATGAATTTCAATTTCAATTCAATCGCTCTGCACGCGACTAACCTCGCATTTGTGAGCCGCATTGATGTTCAACAAACATTTTTTAAGCTTTTTCTTTTTTTTGAATCAGAATGTTTTTTGATTTATTAAGAGTTCTTTGCATATTTTGTCAGTATCATATTGTAAAAAGTAAATCAAAGAAATTGTTTCATTCTTTATTATTTGCATTGAGCATCATTTTCCCGTCTGTGCCCGATTATCCGAAAATTCAGTTATCCGAACACTCATAATCCACTATTGTTTCGGATAATCGACTCTCTACATTTACCCCTGCTACCCAATGTGACAGGTTTTCAACAGACCTCCTAGTTTTGAAGTTTTTTTCAAGGAAAATTAATAAAGTAATTATTGGCGATCAATGTATTGATTCCCAAAGAGAGAAAATCGGGAGTCCAGCCAGTCGTGGAGCATTTCAGACGATTCTAAACATAACCCGATCAATGACACGATCTTTCAACAGAGCAGTCGGCAAGAACTGCTGACGACCCAAAACCGATGTCAGATAAAGTCAAATCACGATCCAGTAATCGAATAGCCTCGGCTAGTTCCACCCTTTGGCCGCTTGGGAAAAAGGATTTTTGGCAACCGCCCAGCCCCCACCGAGGGTCGGAACCCTAATTAGCACTCGATCGCGGCCTTTTGGCAACCTCGGTTTCATCCCAAACTTCACCCTTTTCTCCCTGAAAATCCCTACCTCACTGTTTAATCCCACAAATTAGATTAGAATTTTTATCCCTGAAAATCCCTCTTATCCCTTAAAACTCCCTTCCTCGCCCCGGAATCACCGAAATCAGGAGATGTAAGAGCGATACGGCAAGGGGCATTCGATATACACCTCGTATTGTAACAACATAACTTATTGTGTCTCCAGTAAGGGTGTAGGACTTTTGGCAACCTCGCCTATCCCATTCGTCATCGCAGAGGGTTATAAAAGTGTCACAACCCATGGTGCGGACTTTTGGCAACCGCTGTTCTCCCTGGTAGGGATTTCCGGGATTTCGTTCGTGCCGGGCTGGGTTGAGGGTGAGGGAGAAAGCGCGCTAGAGAAGGGCGAGAGGGGAGACGGCGGGCGAAGACAGACGAAGAATAACAAAGCACAACGCCTGATACCCAATTCCTTTCAAGTGTGTGATTAACCGTCTAAGTACTGTCTGTTGTTAAGTTTGAACTATGTTTAGAGGTACAATATTATGAATTGTACTGGTCTTATTTTTAAACCCATACTTAACTTCTTGAGGAAAGAATTAACGATTTATATTTCTTTGAAATCAGATAAGACTTGTAACTTTCAATTTATAATCTATATAAATAAGTTTGAATATGAAGTTTATGAATGAAGTTGCATGAACATGAAGTTTATTAATATTTAGGACTTTGTATAAACAATTTCTGTTGACAATACTGTATATGAAGTGTTACTTCAACAGTTCACCATATTGACTTATATTTGTTGGTGTTGTCTTGTCTTTTGTATCATTGTCTTTCAAACATTCTACTTGGAAAATCCAATTCCATCTAGCCGTACATCCTGTAACGTCCATTGTGAAATAATGGTATTAGTTCAAAGGACTTGGCTCATTCATAGCCGGTTCAAGATCGCGCCACAATCATCTTACACTCATTTCTCATTCATATTTGGCTTAAAATACCTACCTGGGTAGGTTGCCATTTCAATAATCTAAATCTAAATCTAAATCCCCGTAGTCGTGAATAGCCTGCCATTCCGGGGCGAGGGAGGGACTTTAAGGGATAAGAGTGATATATTGTGGGATTAAATAACGAGGCAGGGATTTTCAGAGAGAAAAGGGAGAATTTTTGGGATGAAACTGAGGTTGCCAAAAGGCCGCTGTCGAGGGCTAATTAGGGTTCCGACCCTCGGTGGGGGCTGGGCGGTTGCCAAAAATCCGTTTCCCCTCCAGTAATTGTTTTTAGACTTTTTGAATTTTAAGGCTTTATATTATTTTGTTATGTACTTGAATATAGGACTCTTTTTGCACCTAGCTGAGAATTTAAATTTAAAGTTATGACAAAGAGGTCACAAATGTGGTGAAAATTAATGTGGTCACAAACATTAATAATTATTCCTAAATAATATATACAGTGAAATTTATATATAAAGCCTACATTCTTAAATGTCCTATACCAATTGTATTTGTAACGAATAAAACAAAGTGTATGACGGTATATTTCGTTTAATTGATTCAGCACATTCTGAATATCTTTATTTTGGTTATAAAATTACTACAGTATTATAAATTGAAAGCTACAAGTAAAAATAAATACAAAACCAAAGCCCACAAAATTTGAACCATTACTTCTACAGACATACGTGTAGTCAAATATTATTCCTAAATACATCAAATTTTAATCAAAATCGTTAGATTGGATTTTGAGAGGTTTGTGTATTTCAAGTTTTAAGGGGTTTTAGGAAAAATCTTATAAATAAAATTAGAGTTTTGTCTGTATATTGCTCAGAGTTATTAATTTTGTTAGCTATTTTTACGTTTCGTGCGTTAGAGAAGCCGAAACAAGTCTTATCTCAATTTGTGTTTGTTTGTCTGTGACGCTCTAGGAGGCATTTACCACGTCTTCTTCGAAAAAACGGGAACTGATAACATTGGAACTTATTTAACGAATTTTCATAATTTATTGATTTATATATCATTAAGAAGTTATTTTAACGTATAACTGATCATAATAATGGTATAAATGTACTAATCTATTTAATTGTAAAGCAATGCTAAATAATAAAGATGGTATTGAATTATTTTCTTTATAATGGTATGTTTAGGATTTCAGGTTTCTATTTTGGTATGATTATATTTCTTCTTTAAAATAAACCCTACAGCCTGTACAAAGGACAGGTTTACTGCCAGTCTTTCATAAAAAAATTAAAAAATGGTCTGGAGTATTTTTAATTCCAATTATTTCTAAGTCGAAATACAGTAGTTGGCCATAGTGCACCTATGTACCAAATTTCAGTCCGAAACCCACTTTTTTGATTCGGGAATCTCAAAACGGATATATCTACTCTCAAGTGAAATTAAATACAAATTAATTAAAACTTGATCAATAAATTAATACTAAACCATATGTATAAGGTGAGGAAGTAAATGTATAGGGCTATCTTAACCCTATGCAATGCAGTATGCTCGATAGAAAGTTTAAAATAGATTTTTTTCCAAAATCATACGGTTTAGTGGTATACATGATACTGTATATTGTATTAGTCTTGTAAACAGTCCAAGGTAATCATATAAAGCTTATCATATAATGTGAGTTGATCTTTTTAATTAAAGGAAACGAACCTAAGCATAATCAAATAGAGCATACAATATATGGTCATAAAAGTAAAATTGATTATTATGGACTGATTTACCCATCACTGTCGTATTTTGTGGCAATCTGGGGCTGTGAGAACGTAGATCAAAGTTTGTCTTTCGACTTCAGAAAAAAGCTCTACGAGCAGCCTTTAGAATACCCTGTCGTACTTCTTGCAAACCTCTATTTAAGGAATACAATACTCTCACATTTCCATCCATATACATACTGAGTTGTCTGTCATTTTTTAATATAAATTATCATCTGTATCAACCGCAGATCCATTCAATGCAGTACACTCTCAGATATCAAGCTCAGAATATCAAGCTCAGAATATCAAACTTCCTAAGCACAGGGCTAGATTCTTTGAGAGACATCGCTTTTGTAATAGTATATGGTTTTTCAATGTGTTGCCTGAACCCCTCAAAGGGTAGCAAGACAAAAACAAATTTGGGAGAGCGGTCAAACGCATACTCTTGGAACAAGTTCCACTTTGAAAGATTTTCTAAATTTCCGATTAAATTAAAGTGCTGTTCAGCTGCATTTTGTTCTTACAGAATTTAAATTTAGTTTTATCATACAGTTCGTGACGTTATTATACAGATCTGTCTGTTCGAAATAAAGATGATTTGATTTGATTTGACAGTAATAAAAATATACATGACGTTGAATAAACGTCTCTTAAAGGCTTTACGAGTTCTAGATATATCCCCAAAATAACTAAACTAAAATACTAAACCCAAAATACCAAAAAGATAATTATCACCATCAAACTTCAATACTTACTACTCTGTGAAGCTTCGCACAGTAGTGGAACAATCTAAACACCACAAATATATATGGATTAGTTGGAATAATTGTAATATCGAAGTATCGATTGAATTTATCGGATGAAAACGATAAGATTAATCGTTCCATTTCCATAGGAAACTCTTTGGAACCAATAAATTTCAAATATTACTATACAGGGTGTCCATGAAAAACGTTTCAGAACTTGGGTGAGTGATTAGTTACATTAAAAGGAAGAAAAAAAGTTCCAAGCTGGAAATTCAAAAAGACGGCCGTTTGAAATTTTAAAACTAAAATACTTAATACTAATTTATACTACTATCCAATACTACTGAAAACGGTAAAAATACAATGGCCGCCGTTTTGGATTTTGAGCTTGGATCATGCTAGTTATTTTTTAATAATAGTAGGCTACGAGTGTAAAACACATACAAAATTTGAAAATAATTCGTCAAAAACGTTTGAAATAAAAAATATTTATTGAAAAATTGAACATGTTTTAGGTAATAAGTATTTTTTAGACAATAAGCGTTTTAGGCCATACCTCCATTTTGTCTTCCTTTTAATATACCTAATCACTCACTGTAATCCTGAAACGTTTATTATGGACACCCCTGTATATTTGTTGTAGTCATAAAAATAAGTCACTTAATGAAAAGTGTAAAACCACGAATATCTGAAATCCTAATTAAGCTAAATTAAGTTGAACACCTTGTGTGCTCTAATGAATAAAAAATGTTTTTTTTAATAAAAGACGGTTTCTCGCCCCTGTCAAAATCGCACAATAACTGCTTCGCACCATTACCGATAGTGCCCTCAATTTTAAAGATAAAATCATTTTCAAAAAATAATTTTGAAGTCAAAGAATTTTGCAATCAATATTGCTTTTAAAAATTTCCATATGCACTCAGAATTTATTCTCTGCATATCGGTAAATTATGAAGTCATAGTAGAGTTATACAAACATATATTTAAATAATTGTAAATATATTGTTTGTAAAATATATTAAATTTTGATTTTATGTTTTACATCCTAGAAAAGCCGAAATGGGTTTAAATGTCTGTGTGTGTAACACTGAACGAAATCTGTTTGTACCGCTTCTTTGCGAAAAAATGATCACAAACTTTGAAAAAATGACCACAAACTTTGACTAAACCAATTTCCACTAATCTTTATCCCCGGAAGATGGGTTTTGTTTACTTCAAATGGACGCACAACTTATTACGAGTGTAAAATATGAACTCTCAAAACCGAATGTCGAGCGATAAGAACCGGGGTTTTTTCTAAGTTGTACTAAACATGTGATCTATTAAATGGTTAAACTTATAAAGAACTAAACAGAACTCAACTTTAAACCAACGTTAGTCTTTTCAATCAATCATTAACTTTAAAACCTATTTTAAAATTATACGTTATTACAATTTTTTCTTTACGTAAACACAACTTTACTAACTAGACCCATGTTATAATTTAATATAATATATCTAATTTAAAATTAGTTACAAATAAATGAGTTGAGGATTATTTTTTTCTTCTCTTTATCTTTTTAGGAAAATATTTAGAAGTATCATTATCTTTAATTCTGAGCCACATCTATATAGCCCGTAAAAAGAACAGGCTAACTGCAAGTGACATGGAAAACTAACAAAACTACATACATACCAAGAGTAAAAGCATGGAGTGCATCGTAGAAGTAGGTATTTTCAACATTGGGATGTTCCGAAATGTTCTAAGCTTTATACCCTTCTGAAGATGTGCACAGTTGGTGGTATGTAAATAGCACAATGTCACTTGGTGACGTTTGGTGTTCGCTGTTCTCATATTATTATTGCTCAAAAGTTATTGATTGTTAAATGTAGATTCAATCGTTCCGAAAAAAATAACTAACAGTATATTAGATACAATTCGCGTTCAAAAATAGGCCCTACTAACAAATAATTAAACTTAGGTTTTTAAGGCATATTTCTGAAGACAATCATATAACATAGTTTTCAGTTCAACATGTGAAAAGCTTGCAAAATGTTAATTTAATGGTTATAAACTCTCCTGAAAAGCACTTGGACCAAAGTGGGCTGTGAACCAAATGATTCATTAACTAAATCATACAATAT
This sequence comes from Nephotettix cincticeps, assembly GCA_023375725.1. Classification (NCBI taxonomy): domain Eukaryota; kingdom Metazoa; phylum Arthropoda; class Insecta; order Hemiptera; family Cicadellidae; genus Nephotettix; species Nephotettix cincticeps. The sequence continues at coordinate 53,939,315 of CM041788.1, forward strand.
GATTTAGTTATATACTCTACATAATCTACTCCATAGATTATGTCTCTATGGAGTAAGACATGGAGGATGGTCTTTGCGGATTAACGTAGCTTTCAATAGTGCGGACGTTAATCCACACACTAACGTCATTGATTAAAAGAAGAAACCCTTAACTTAATATTTGTAATTAAGTAAGAAATTTGGAAAATAATAAACCAGTTTCAGGATCATTTTGAGTTTGCACTCATATGCAACAAGCATACACTCATAAGTAGATTAGATTAGATTATTGAAATTGCGACCATACTACAAGGTAGGTATTTTAAGCCAAGTATAAATGAGAATTGAGTGTAAGATGATTGTGGCGCGATCTTGTAGTCTTGTTACTGACTAAGGCTGACATGTTCCTAAGACAGGACTGTTAATTAATAGCCCAACAGCCGATGGCAACTAAGGGATCTACAGTTTAACGTGGAATCCGAACCACGGCCTCTGAATTACGAATTGGTCTAATTATGAGGATGGTCTTTGCGGATTAACGTAGCTTTCAATAGTGCGGACGTTAATCCACATACTAAGAGAACACTACACCCACCGACCATCGCTCACAATTATCCACAATTCGTGACCTCCAAGTAGCTGGATTACAGGATGACGCCACCATCCCAGTCCAGTATAAGACTCAAACTATGGTTTTTGGTCTTAAAAGATACTATTAATCATGAACCGTGCCAAGGTGTCAAATTCGTAGGGGGTTGTCCTGGACCAGAATCTGACGTGGACTCAACACATTGACCACCTATGCAAAAAGCTGAGTAGGCTAGTATTTTTATTTCGTGGGTTAAGAGATCTTATCCTATGAAGTGTATATTTATGTACATGTATATATGTATTTTTTTAATATTTAAGAACATACAAATGTTAAATAAGACATGTATAGGTATATATGAAAACCCCATTGTAAATTATTCGACATCCGTGGTGGACATCCGAAACCGGTAGTCGCACTTAGCGTTTTGCTCAGCAAGACTGCGAGGGGACTGACCGGATACTGACCGGATACTGACCGGACGTTCGACCAAGACCAGCCACGAATCACGACAAAACAATAAGCCAGACCATGCACTTTAACGGTTGGTCACTATTCAAAATTGGAGGGGGAAAAAGAAAAGTTTTGGGGGAAAATGAAGAGGCAGGGAGTGTTGAAGGAACCCTGTTGAGGAAAGGACTGGATTGGGGGGTGGACCGAGTAGCTCCCCATCATCCGACTTCCCGACTTCCATCCGATTCAGCATCGAGGTCCTGGGAAGAAGCCAAGGACGAGAGGACGAGCGACAGGAGCGGATCCCGACACCACCGGTTGAAGACCACTCTACGTTCGTCGAGACCAACCTCACCCTCCTCAAAGAGAAAATCTCCTGACTTTACAAAAATTTGGTTCTTTATCATTTTATAAAAATTGTAGACCTCATTTTGTAAAATGTTGGGACACATTCAAATATAAAAAAAAACAAATGGAAATGATACTTAAATTTATATGATTTTCAGGCATAAAATAAATAGATAATACAGTAGATTAATCAATTCATTCAAAACAATGTATTCAAATTCAATTTTTTATGTGAATCTATTCAAGATTGCTGTATATTTGATGGACATTTTTATATACAGTGAAATGTTTTCATGTATATTTAAATTATATTGATATATAGTTCGTAAAAAATAAGTACAGTAGAAGGGGGCCTCCATTAATTCATTGTTTTATAGTCATATATCATTATTTATAGTTTTATGTATATATATATTAATTTGTATTGCATGTTTCCATAAGAAATAAACATATAACTATTGCTCTGAAGTTGGTTCAATTGGTATCCTGGTCATTCTCACCTGCCAAGCGAGTCAAAAAAACTATCTCAGTGGAAAAGATTTTACAATCCCTATTGAGTACCTGAAATCAGCTTATTTTGCACTTTTCCAGGCAGCACCAAACTATGGGATCATTTTCTGGGGAAACAGTGCACACATTAGTAGAATACTAGCCATCCAAAAAAGTTCTAAGAATAAGGCAAACTCCTTTATTTATGGACAGATGTTGATTAAAGTTGGTATAAATGTTAAAAAAAATTATTTATGGTAGAAATGACTACTTTCAGTGTTCCTCACAGCAGCAAACCTACACACTCTTTCCCATGTTAATCTTATGGAGAATAGGCAAATAATTCTCATACTTATGGACAGATTTTTATAAAACCTTTCATACATTATTATTATATTATTGATTTGGAAATTCACTGACTATGCAGGTCTGCTGCGACGGGGGTATTTTCATTTTTATTATTTTGACACGTGTTTCAGGGAGTACCCCATTCCCATGGTCACAGTGTTTTTTTACCTTCTAAGGAAGTTAAATAAACTAAAATGAAAAAAGTTACCACAGTACATTTTTGTTTCCTTGGTTCGTAAATAATGTCAGAACATTATTATTTCGTTATTATATTAGTAGCCCTAATTAATGAACGATCAATAAAATATATACGATCAATGATATATTTAACTGTTTAATTTACTACGTTAAAGAGTAAAGTATTTTGAGTTACTTTCTACATAAATGTGTGGAAAACCCATAATCACAATGATTGGAAGAGTCGCACCACTTGAGTCAACTCTCATGACGTCAGCAACTACGTAAATCGGTTACCTGGCTAAAACGAATGCGTTCGAACAATATAATACTTCGTTTTTACACTATTTACGCTATCATATTAATCTTATATGATTACGTATCTTGCGAAATTCTGTAATTTCTTTCACAGAATAACTTACAAATCACCCAGAATAACCCTCAATTGAGAATTATGGAATCGTATCGATTTTATTTTTTAAAGAAGAAAGATTTCATTTTGTTATTTTCAACTCTAAAATCTGGAGAATGTGGAAAAAATAAAATATCATTGGGTGTAGATTTCTGGGACGAACGAGAAGAGATCAAGAAGGTAATTTAGAAATGGTCCAATTATATGGTCACCAGTTCGATCCTCAACACAAACTTGACACAAATTTGTGATGGTTCAATAATGGGTCCAGGGTTCCTTTGCTATTGGGGATAATTAATAACCCTAGAAACGTAATCTGCTAACCTGTCAGTAATACATCTACAGCATAATGTGTTTTACATTTACTTATATTCACCTTTAAATAATCTCAAACATTCGGTTGGTCTCAAATAAGAATTTCAATGAATCTCTAACAAGTTATTGCACTAAGAAACACGCAAATTTTCCTAGAAAATTTATGAGGGAAAGTTTTAAATAGCCCCGTCGCAGCAGACCTGCGTACTCAGCGAATTTCCAAATCAATAATAATAATAATAGTAATATATGACAAGTTTGTTCAAAATCTGTCGATAAACGTGAGAATTATTTGCCTAATCTCCATAAGATTAACATGGGAAAGAGTATGCAGGTTTGCTGCTGTGAGCAACACTGAGTGTAGGCATTTATACCATCACAAATTTTTATTTTTAAAATTTATACCAACTTTCAACAACATCTGTCCATAAATAAAGGACTTTGCCTATTCTCTATATGATTAACATAGGAAAAGAGTATGCAGGTTTGCTGCCATGGTAAACACATAAACTATGATTTTTAAGCATAGACGGATGAACCTCAACCACATGAAGCTAAATATAAAGTTTTATAAAAAAATATTGGTTAATAAGTGAAATATTAATTTTTCCTTATCCTCCATAAGATTAACATTGGAGCCTCAAAATACAACGTACTGTGTTTAGATTTTTTAATATCTCGATAACCGTTGGAGATAGAGAAAAACTTTAAGGAACTAAATTGTGTAGTTTTTTAAGCTGAGTCTAATGGTGAAATATAAAATTAGAAATTTTTAAAAATTACATGTGAAAAACGCAAAAAATCCCTTTTTGGGGTACAAACCCCCCCCCAAACTACCCATTCCCATTGACCGATATGTCTGGTTTACGAACTCGTCCGAGCATTTGTAGAAATACACGTCTCTACCAAATTTTGTCTCGATCTGACTATCTTTACGAGAGTTATCGTGTTTACAGACACACACACACACACACACACACACACACACACACACACACACACACACACACACACACACACACACACACACACATATATATATATATATTTTTTTAACGACTATTGTTTTTGGACTCTGGACACCTAAAGACGAAAAAATAACACGGTCCCGGGCTTAAGTCTTTCTATGAGACCTACGGTAATAGCTTCTTCTCTATTGGAAATTCGCTAAAAGACCTCTACATAATGTGTCACATAAACATTTGATATATTTTATGAATATTGGCTTAAATTTAACCTGTAACATAATAAAAATAGGAGTCTAATAGTTCACAAATAATTAAAGGGTAGCGTTTGGTATCTATTCAGAAAGTTATTGGGACGGTGGCGACGTCTTGTGATCCAGCTATTAGAGATCAAGAATTGTGGATAGTTGTGAACTATTATCGGTGGGTGTAGTGTTCTCTTGTGTGGATTAACGTCCCCTTATTGTCTATATTCTTCTATATATCTTCTCCATGTAATTCTCTGAAAACTCTATATTAATTTGAGTTGATATATTAATCTGCAGTAGGCACTATGTATGTAATGAAGTACGGTTGTTAATAGTTACTGACAACCAGTCATTAAACGTCAATAATCATTCCACGTTAAACTGTAGGTCCCTTATATGTATTTGCCATTGATTGTTGGACTATTAATTAACAGTTCTGCCTAAGGAACATGCCAGCCTTAGTCAGTAACAAGACTACAACATCGCGCCACAACCAACGTACATTTGTTCATGATCGGCCTAAAATTATGGTACGATCAACATTTCAATAATCTAATCTAAATCTAATTATATTCATCGAAAATCCTCAACTGTCCACTGGTCTTTTGGCCTGTAAGGTGAGTTAGACAGGGAGATACTGTGACGTAGGCTGTTCACAGGTGACCGCTCATGAATTGACAGACGTCACACGTCATGTATCTTTGGTTTTGAACCATGGACGTTTGACTGTGCCAGCGCATCGATAAATAGTTTTATGTAATACTTGTTACATAATATGGTAACTAACTCCCAACTGTGCAGACTTGTGAGAGAGTATTAGGCTCGGTACATTTCGCATCGTCACACTCAGCTACAATGAGGTCGTTGGTTTTTCTGTTGGTATGTATATTTTTTGGTTTACTTGTATATGAAAAAATGTTTGTATTTAATTCCCTGTAGGAAAAAGGATAGATCATGGATATGTCTAAAGGGAATGGTCTCACTTCATCTAAACAGCTGTTCTTATTGTTTTATTTTAAAAATTCAATACAAAAGATTTGTAGTTTTTATGGAAACCTGTTACATGTTTTACATCTTAAAAATCACTAACACACCCCCAGAGCTAAGACATATCCATGTCAAAAATGTTTGTATTTACTTTCTTTGGAAAATAGAATTTCACTTTGGGGTCATGGATCATAGTAAAAGGAAAGTTATCAGTTCTTTTAAACAGCTGTTCTTATTCTTATATATTAAAAAATGTAATACAATAGCTCTAGTAATCTCTATAGAAACCTATTTCAAATTTCGACATGGATATGTCTTAGCTCTGGGGGGGTGTTGGTGATTTTTAAGATGGAAAACATGTAACAAGTTTCCATAGAAACTACCAGGGTTATTGTATTGAATTTTCAATAAAAAATAATAAGAACAGCTGTTTGGAAGAACTGAATAAATTCCCTTAAGGCATATCCATGATCCAACCTATTTCCCACAGGGACGTAAATACAAACATTTTTATCCTACAAATTGCCAACACCCCCTCCCCCCGGAGCTAAGATAAATCCATATCAAAAATTATTAGAGATAGAAAAGCATCTTGGCACATACTAAAGTTCATTACAGTTAGTAATTAATAGTTGCAAAAAATACAAAAACTATATTTAACCCGCCGTATCGGAATATCAAGAGTGTTTGATTATATTTGATTGAGGTGTCAAACACCTCCAAAAACAAAGTAATGTTCTGAAACTTGTTATTAACTCAGTTTAAGTGTTGCTCGAAAACGGGTTGGTAAACTCATTTAAAAATATTTCTGTTAAACATACAGTATCTCAAAATTATATTTACCACCCGAAACCATCATAAAATATATAATGCATTATAAGAAAAACCTAAGGTGACAAAACCTATTGGAAAATTGCGCCTATTTACAAAAAAAAATTAAAATTTCTATACTCACTTAGACCTACAACTTAAAAACAACGGAATGTTCTCCTTTGAAAGTGTATAGGTAGTTTTCAAAATCTCAATGTTTGCACAGTTACAAAATACTTTGTATATTGTATTGCTGGTTCGAGTAGAACAATTATGACTGAAATATTCGTATTTTGATTAAGTTATTTCTCATCAAATTATTGGTAATCCGACAAATATTTTAAACTGTTGTCTTTAGGTTATCCCGCTACTGTGTGAAGCGGCGCAGGAAGGTAAGTCTTCATTTGTGACAGATAACATAGGATAGACAAAGCATAGTGTTCTTTAGGAAAAATCTATGATTCGACGAAATTTTTGATAAGTTTTTAATACCGTATTTTAATACGACGAAATCGTATAATAAGTTAGTTTTTTATACGAGGGACATTCAATAATTAAAGAGACAAACACGTCTGGAAGGAAAAAATTTTATTTTAACGAAACAACACTTTTACTATTTTTCAACATAATACCCTTGAACGTTTATGCATTTCCACGAACTTTTTTATGCCAGCTGCAAAGAACTCTTTATCTTGGCGTTTGAGCCAATTTCTACAAACTTCTTGACGTCCTCGTTGTCCTGGAAGGTCTCTCCAAGTAGTGCCTCCTTTAGTGGACCAAACAAGTAGAAATCACTGGGGGCTAGAACGGGACTGTAAGGGGGTGGGGCAGTACCTCCCCCCATTTTCAATGGTTTCTCGAGTTAGTTGAGCAGTATGAGGACGTGCATGGCCTTGTAGGAGAATCACACCTTATCTCTGAGATCTACTACGTCTCTCTCTCATGGCTGGCTTCACTTTGGGGGTTTTACCGTCAGAAAATAAAAAAACGAATAACAGGACGTTGTGCAACTAATGTGGAGTTTTCAAGAAGACTTGCCATCATTAAAAGTATTTTTGAGGTTATAAAAACAACAATGTTGATTAATCATCTGATCAGGACCTATTCCAGAGCTACCAACTTAAAGCTTTACAAGCACCAAAATTACCCTACTAACAGTTTTCTTCCCAGACCTATTTCTATAATTATTGAATGACCCTCGTAATATTTCTACAGTATTTTGTGTCCTTTGTATCGTCTAGTAGTCAGGCAAAGCTTGAATTTGTTAGTTTTTATAATAAGATATGTCTTCATGAAATTTACTTCTTACCATTCTCAGGTACAACACCTGAGAATGGTAATACCTCAATTCGTTTACTCAACAAGTTTTTAAACAATCATTATAAAAATCAGTTAATCTAAATTTAGTAACAAATGTGTTAGCCCGTCCTCTGTATGAGTTGTATGATTCATTGTTAAGAAATACAATCTGAAACCATATATAAAAATTATGAATATTATAAAACTATAAAAATTTATATAATGTTATAACTTACTATGTATAACTATTGGAATACTTTTAAAAGTAAGAATAAAAATCCAAACTAAATTGAATTTTTTGAATAATATATAATTTTGTATGATATATTTTGTATTTTATAATTTAAAATAAGCTAAAATCAATAAATTCTGATGATTATTTTGCTTTATTATATCACTTTCATACATAATATGTTCTATAAAAGCCAGAAAAATATGTATAGTTAAACATAGTTAGAGTCTAAACACTATGAAATACCGTGTGAAACTGACTAGCGATACCAACTGACTACTTAGTTTTTAGTCAGTCCCAAACTCCCAACTCGCTCGATATTATAAATTTTGTTCAGACCTTCCTTTCGCTCTACAACAATCGGGAAAATTACCAAATATAACGATTTTACGTTGCAACCCCATAAAAAATAATTTTCAAAAAACTACCCATAAAAACATTGGCTTTAATTCGTTATACACTGCGGTTAAATAAACCGCCCAAAAATCAGACTTCCTGATGAGCCATAAACTTGAAAACTTTATGGACCCTACAAAAGAACGGCTCAGACGATAACCATGAGGTTATTTCGTAGTTTTAAACTTTTACATTTTAGAAATATTTCAAAGGTTTTCAGCCATATGTATTTAGTGGTCCTATCGGAAAACGGAGGGCACTTCGTGAAGTATATTTTTCAGATCTACACCATTTTTCTCCAAACTTTTTCTGAAATTTCGTCTCCTTCACCATTAGATGGTGTAAAGAATATCTTTCAAAATCGACTTTCCCATGCAAATGTTACTGTTGTGTTACTTTAATTTTGTATATAGCGTTTGGACTTTGGAAAGTTAGGTAGAACTGTGTGAATTCGTTTGTCAACATTGGAGATGGCCTTTTCATGACCAGTCGATCATTTGCAAGGACAGCCCCCGAAGACATTAGTTCCAATGTAAGAGAGACGGTCTAGATAACCCTTATCGATCTTCACGATGACCATACTTTTATTCTATCGGTTTGCTTGAGCAAAGAAGTGGTATATTTAAAGCTGATTTGATGTTTGAAGTCGATGATGTTGATTTCAGTTTTGAAAGTCTCTCTGACCAAGCCAACAGGCTTTGATGAGTTTAAAGCTATAGAACAATCACCTGCAGACAAGGACGGCAAACGTACTCCGACTGACAAGATCACGTTCTGCTCCGGAAACTTCATGATAAAATGTTACCGACACCATATCGTTAATCCAGTTTCCCAATTAGAGGTTGGATTAGCCTACGGTTGGTCAGGTAGGAAACTAATTAGTTATTAACTAGTTTCAGTTGATGAATTGGAAGTATATATTATCAACATGATGCTGCTATTGAACATGTTAGTTTAACGGATCACATTGACGGTATTTACAATGGAATCCGCTCATGTTGATTCCTTTTCGTTTTTATAACTACCAAAAAACAACACACTAGTTAAATGTAAAAGCAATGCATTTATAGTTTTTTTTGTCGTTTAAGCTTATGTACACGTGAAAAAATTCTTTGTTACGGGTCCACGGGTTCTATATATTAAACCAATTGAAGAAACCAAAAAATGTGAATCAAGACAAAAAATTTACAAGTGACCCTAAATTCATCATAAACTACTACCCAGGACTACACAAAGTTAACAGCATCATGAAAGTAGCATTCAATATTTTAAAATCCTCTCCCAAAACAGAAAATTTATTTTCCAGACCACCTCGTGTTATTCTTAAAAGGCCACAAAATTTAAAAAATATGTTGGTGAGACCCTAAATTCAAAATTCTAGGCCTAATGACCTTTGTAATGTCAAGAATAGTTGTAAACCTTGCCACAAACCTCGATGTGGTATTTGCAAAATTATGTGTGAATCTACTGAATTTAAAAGTAGAGTGAAAAATAAAATTTACCCGATAGTTGGTGGATCAACTTGTTAAACCCCTTAATGTAGTTTACCAACTATCGTGCAAACATTGTCAAAAAGAATATATAGGCCAAACATCTAACTCCTTACGAGTTAGAATGACAGGCCACCGTTTTGATGTGGTTCATAAAGATTTACGAAAGCCAATTTTCAATCATGCTCATCATAAAGAACATTTTGAGGGCTGTTATGATCTTAAAGCCCTCCACAAAATTCCACCACATCAAAACCTCAAAAGAAACCAACTTATTTTAGGAAATTCAGGATTGGCAAACCAGTTGGTTTTAATCAAAATCAAAATTTCCTACAGGATTAAATCTCAAATAGTTTATTACGTATATAAATAAATGATTCAACTGAATTGCCTAAAACCATATGATTTCAAAATTTGTATTGTAAACTTTCTTGAATTTATTTATGTTTTGTTTTGTTTTCATGTTGTACATAGTCTTTATTTCTTCTATTTCTATTTGCTTCTAAACGTTTTTTTAATTAAAACGAAAATTTGTAAAAGCAACACTCATTCATTCAGTACACAACTAACAACTATACAATTTTTAAAGTAGTTATAAAAGTCATTTGGCACTTATGAAGAATATATATATATATATTTACTGTTTGTTTATAATTAAAATATAAGTGTATATAAGCTAAGTAGTATTGTAAGACGTAAGTTTTTACTTCATCCTGTAACAATGTGTGTAAAGCTGATGCTGGAATCATAAAAAAGTGTAAAAAATGTGTAAGCTTTTCCCTTGTGTGATCCTGGACGAAACATTGGTCAATTTGCCGGATTTTTTTCCTACTCAGTCCTACTCAGTGACCAGCAGGGTATTTCCATGGGATATGAAATGTTGAACCAATTAAGGTTAAAGAGAATTGTTATATGTATTTATCTTCATAACAATCAAGAGTTTTGGAGTGAGTACTCCTTTTGTTGAAATTCACTACATGAGTTTTATTTGTTACCACAGATTCCGGTGAAAGTATAACTGCAAAGGCCATAGCCACCATATCTGAGACTACGGCGTGCTCAAAGAATACACAGCCACCAGCTGCAGATGAAGAAAAAGCCTTTCTGTTCATGGAAACTTGCGATATTGAGGCTGTGAACTATAAAGAGGGAAAAGTGGAGGCCAAGTTAGGAGATGGGAAGTGGATGTATTGCGAGGGTTCCAAATGTGAAAACAAAGATCTCGCCCAACTACCGACGATGTCTTGGACTTTGTCTAGTTAAGGTGAAGTCAAGGTATGTGTAAGCATCTCTACCAGGGGTGGTTGGAAAGTAAGGTAGTAAGGATACCAACTGTTTCAAAAAATCTACACGTTGACGGTGTAAAACATGATATTTTAATTGAGACCGTCAGAGCGTTTATATATTACTAGCCAAAGTACCCGTTCTTCGCACGGGTAGAAAAGGCTGAGAGGTGTAGGCTCTACAGATACATTTAAGTTATTGATAATTAATTCTTTATTGTTTAAAAAATGACAAAACACGTGTCTAAGTATATATCTAAACATGACAAAGTAACATATGTCAAATATTGGGAGAGGATAAGCATTAACTTAATAGAGGCAGGCATCGGGAGAAAATTAAAAATCTACCATTCCACTATTTAGAACTAATAATTCATTAATTTCGATCCAGAAGTTTATGTGTAAAAATTAACTTTATTTCTTTTTCTTCCCGAACTGTCAAAATGTAAAGTAAACGGATGTTGACATGAAAAACTGTAAACATTGAGTCCCAAGGTATTTATAGCAACAATGCCTTCTACTTCTCGAACTGTCAAATTTTAGTGTTCACAGCTGTTGACATTCAAGTAATTTTATGTTTTCATTTTCTAAAACTGTAAACATTAAAACTTAGGACGTTCACAGGGCGTAGCCTGAGAGGATTTTAAGGAAATGAGTATGCCTATGTGTTGCATGAGTTTAAGATCTGTCTTTTTGTAAAATTTCAAACTGTTTGGTTCAGTATTTTTTGCGTTCACTTGCCACAACAAACCCACAAACACACAAACAAACATACAGAGACCACCTCTTCTTTATAATATTATAGATGCAGGTTTTTCCAAAGTGCATACATGTAACGAATTTCATAAATATTGGTCGATCAGTATGTTTTCAGAGTTTGTACAAGGACGAACAAGTAGACAAACAGATGAAACAGTGACGTCATTTGGTTATAAGGACAGCTGTTTAGGGGAACTGAAAACATTCCTTCAGAAATATTCATAATCTAGCCTTTTTTCTACAGGGAAGTAAATACAAAAGTCTTTTGACTTGAATATGTCTACGGGGGTGTTAAACGATTTGTATAACGCAAAAAGTACATCGGAAGTGTTTAGGTCCTGTTTCCATAGGAACACACCACACCACATGTTTAGATGAACTGAAAAACATTCCCTTTAGACTTATCTATGATCTAACCTATTGGACACACGGAAGTAAACACAAACATTGTTCATAATAATCTGTTTGATACAAGACAAGGGCACAAAAATGATCTGCTTTGAGGATAGATGGATAATTAAAACTTCTATACTATATAAGTATATGTTTGTTTAATGTTTCAGATTCGAATTTGGAGCTTGAAAAGTCTGAATCAAGAACGAGAATACTAGTTATTGTATTACAAATGAAATAAAACAGTTATTACTACATTTAATGCTGAATTCACTATTTTATACACAGTGTACTCAAAATCATAATTAGAAAGACACTGGCTTATACTGTCTACAAGTATGTAAAGTAACAAAGATAAACTTTTTGTGATTTTTTAAACTTGTAGCTTCATAGCTTGTGTATGATTCTACAGAAGAAAAAGTTTTATGAACTTTAAATATCTTCAAGCAGCTTTTTGTAGTAACAATCTTTTAAATTTAAAGATCATGAAGTTTAAGTTTACAAGAAAAGTTGTAACGGGGTATCCATGGTTTTTACATAAACATGAAGGTTCGTTTTATTCTGGCACTTAAAAACTCATATTTCTTTATCATTGTGTTGCACCTGTCTTCAAAGTGTTTTTGGGGTAACAAAACATTTTTAGGTAAGCTACATCGATTAGATATCTCATTTCAAATACCTATTTGAAAGTAATTGAATCATAGAACCTATAGGTCTCTATGTCAACGCAATGGAATGTTCACACTTGAGTGGAATATTTTTAAGCAGAAAAAATAAAATGAATCACACAACTTATACCTCTCTATGGCAATTTAACGAGGAGTTCTGGCGAAATAAATTTAAAAAAGTCACAGTTTTGCAACTATGACCAATTAGTACTATATTTTATAAATGTTACAATAATATATGTATATTTTGTCAACTCCTGTACCTAAATAGGTGTAGGAGTGGGTAGTTTCATATCATAGGGATTATAAACATTAAAATAACAGTATCTGGTATTTATTTTTTATCAATTTTTATAAGGGGGTTGCTGTTTGAAATATTTAAATACAAAAATCACCCCTAACTAATATTTATAGACGAAACATCTAGTGGTAATTAATAATAATATACTAAGAAATTAAAAATAAGTAGAACTTGTTATTAAGATTTTTATTACGGACATTTTGTATCATAATTGTATGTCAATCAAAGTTTCATGACGTTTCGGGATTTGGAATCTAATCCCGTCCTCAGGTGAACTAATATCTAAAACATAACACAATACTGTAATTAACACATAATTCGGACAAAGCCGGCATAAAGCTAAAATAAAAAAATGAAGCAGTAAAAAAAACTTACAAACAAACCATTCACTAACCAATACACACATAAAAAACAAAATACGTCCACTCGTCACGGAGACTCAAACACAAAAGAGTTGGTCACAAACAGAGTTGTCTTTGAATCTTGATTGAGACTCAAGACGAGTGGACGTGTTTTGATTCTTAGGTGTGTATTGTGAGTACCCATGTCAATCTTATGAGGAAATTTTTTTTTGGATTGCAACATATGTTGTCTATAAGGTATAAACAGCAGCTGTTTTTATTTTAATCATTGAGCAACCCATAGAAGCAAGGATAAAATAGCATCAAATTACTAATTACTCAATGGCATCTAATTACTGTATAAAAACACAGATTTTGGGGATTATTTTTTTGACTTAAATGTTTATGTTGGCTAAATTAAAAATAATTAAAATACATATTACGTTTATTTATTGTATTATTTGTGCGCGCGAGAGCGTGTATCTACCAGGATGTAAGATGATCAAACGTACTTTGGTGTAGGATGAAATAGTCTGTATCAATTTTTCATATGTTTTATTGTTTCATGTCTATGAATACACTAGTTTTTACTCTCTCCCCTTATACGTAGTGGAGAAAGTATTGTTTTCGTCAAAATTTTCAAATTTGAGTTGAGGGTGGATATATCCGTTTTGGGGTCCCCTGAATCCAAAAAAGTGAGTTTGGACGTGATGTCTGTCCGTCCGTGTGGCTGTGTGTGTGTGTGTGTGTGTGTGTGTGTGTGTGTGTGTGTGTGTGTGTTGTGTGTGTGTGTCTGGATGTGTACAGTGCCACAGCCTACCCCTTTGGTCCGATTTAGATGAAATTTGGCATGTATGTATATATTCACGGTATCTCCAGGCATTTTTTTTCATTTTTTGAATTTTTGATTTTTAAGGGTAGTTCACCTCTAAAAACCCTTAATAAACGTGAACAATCCAAATTTCTCATAAACGGCTCTAACGATTTTGTAATTTAATAGTTTAATTTTATAGTTTTTAGTGCACAGAGTACTTGTGTGAGATGTCTATAAAAATGACGGTTCAAAAGTTATGGGCTTTTAAAGTACAGAATTTTTAATTTTCATTTAAAAAATGTCATTTTTAAATTTTCAGCGAAAACAATAAATGTAAAGTATAATTTGACGGGCACCATTGAAACCAGCTTAAAAACTAAACAAATTAGTATGTTGAATTATTTGTCTACGACTAACGGTTCCAGAGAAAAGTTTACTGTCCATGATAAACGCAGTACGTTGTCTGAAAGCGTCCAACATTATTCTTATGGAAAATATTAAAATATCAATTTCTTCCTTATCTTTTAGCAGTTTTCCATGAAACTTGGTATGAAGCGTAAGGTCAAATCACCCAACAGAACCAACTCAAAAACGTTTGGTATTACCGGAGGGGGCTGTTTCCCCCCTATACAATTTGAACAATTAATTTAACTTTGTCTCTCTTGTTTTTATTTCACAAATAGGATGATTATTTTTGATTTAATACATTATTAAATGATATTTAGATAAACTTTGAAGAACATGATAGTTTTATTACAGATTTTACAGATGTGTCAGTCCACTGATACCGTTTATTTACAAATATTTTGGCTTGAAATACCTGGATTAACTTCTAATTTAACATTTCGTGGAACAGCTCTTATCTACGCTCTTCATGGTGTAAGCTACATGAAACTAAGATGTGATCAGCTTTTGCAATTTCCCGTCCACAATGTTCTTTTTGTGAATTTATTGCCAATTTTTATTCCATTAAATGTTATTATGTGTTGCCCACTCTTCTCAGGTGCTTCGAACCATGGAGATAACCTAGCAATAGGCTTAAGTTGATAAATTATATTGCATTTAGTTTCACTAGAACAAAACCATTCTTCTTGCCAAGTCATTTTGTCCTTATTTTGGAAATGTGGAGAAAAGTCACCAGCTGACAAAACGGTAATGTGTAAGTTGTTGACACTGTTTGTAGCAATATCAGCTCACGTTAATAGTGTCAAAACTATGCAGAAGGACTATAGTAGTTTTGATCCAAGTTCATAGTCCAAGTCCATAGTTAAGTATTTTTCAAGAAAGTTTCACACGAAACAAGTTCGTATATAACAGTACGAAGTTAGTTGTTTTTCATCGTTAAAACTTTGTGTATTTATTAAAATTATTTGAATTTAGGAACAATTCTACGACAAAGACTTTGTGAAAAAACACTACAACCATCCTTATGGAAAAGTTGGGAAAAGTTGCAGCTAGCAATAGAATGGGGTTTAATTTGCTGTTGGATTTAGTTTTATTTTTAAATGTAAAGACAGATGATATGAACCTTTGCATAGTTAGCATAGTTTTAGGATAATAAGTAAATGTTAAAAATTGATATGCATGGAAAACAAGCAAATAATTGAAACAAATTTTTGAAGATACAGTTAATAGTTAATTGCAGATAGTTAATAGCAGATAACATGGTACAGTTTGAGATGGATGGATACATCTACAACACTTACTATTAACAATATATTTTATAACACGAATTTTCACAAATATACAGGGTGTCTGTCATCAAAACCTTTCATGGTGTTTATCAGGTCAAAATTAGCAAAACGGTTCCAATGGGAAGACGAAATATGTTGAAATGCTCGTTTAAGTTGAAATTCTTACTTTAAAGGTCACCCTAAATCTGCCAAAATTATTTTTATGTTGTTTTAGCTTTTTTGTATTGCTTGTTTTTTTATTTTTTGTTCTCCAGAATTTCCCATTTCCAATGCTTTGTAACAAAAAATGGTACAAAGTCACTGAAAACACTTATCTAACATCCGTAACCTTATTTGAGATGGATTTTGGAATATTTAAACCCGCTGTCATTTTGTTTTGGATGAACTTCTTGAGATCCAGTTGCAATATTTGAAATCCAATTAAATAGGCATACAATTTAAAATCAAATATGAGTTATTTTACCACTTGAGAATTCTTCCAAATCCCAATAGATCGACCTACAAGAAGTTTCAGAGTTATTTTATTTTTTTTAAATTTAAGACAAACAACTCAAAAACCATTAGAGACTTACAACTATAACATTTTTATTGTATACTAATAGTGCACATATCTAGTTCCTTAAAGAGTTTCAATACAATATATTTTTACAATAAAAAACTTTGAATTTTTTTAACATAAAATGTTTTAAATTCAAAAAAATAAGTTTATTTAATGATAATATACCGTTATCTCTACTAATATTGATACTAAGTCAATATTAAAAAAAACAAATTTCAGATCTTGATGTAGTCTGGTTCCAGAGATATGTAGAACAAAGTTGACATCACCGTTACATGGGACTCTGGAGCCCTTTAACTAGATATCCGCCATTTTGTATGTTGCACAAAATATTTATATCTCAGTCATTTTAAATCGATTATTTTAAAACGTGGTATGTGTCTTTAAATAGAAAAGATCAAATTTGAAAAGAAAATCTCATTGAAACTAAATTTATAATTTAAAAATGGCAACCATTTAAATATTTTGAAATTAAATAACTTAAAATTGTTGATTATTTTCAAACTATTGTGAATAAAAAATTATACCAAATTTAATTATACATTCACCAAAGTTATGAAAGTCGTTATAAAACAACAGAGATTAAGTAATTTTACCAGAATTAAGTGTGTGTGATCATTGCGATTCCTTTTAGTATGGCCGACCGAGGAACATTCTAACAGCTGATATAGTAGTATTTTTGCATAGATAATACTGGTAATATCTACTGGATAATACTGGCATTGAATCTCTATTGTCTATTAGCTGATTGCCCGTCGTTTGTATGGGTTGTAGGATTCTGTGTTGAGAAAAAATAATAACTATTATCATGACAAAAATTAAGCTTAAAATCTTAATCAATACCCACGTCGCAACAGACTTTCATACTCAGCGAATTTCCAAATAAATAACATAATAAATAATATATGACACGTTTTATCATTAGGCCTATTTCAATGAATGAGTTATTTGCCAAATCTCCATAAGATAAACATGGGAAAGAGTGTGTAGGTGAAAGTAGGTGTTTCTAGCGTAAACATCCCTCCATTCATCAAGATCGTTCGCCTCAGAATCTTATACCTTATACTGTAGGACTAACGTTAACAAAGGAGATATTGAGGTTTGTGATGAATGAATATCCCATAAATTCTGTACTACATTTTGTGTTCACATTCGTTTTTTTGTCTACTTTTACACATCATTATAATAATAGCGTAAACACAAAAGTCATGTAAACCGTAATAAAAGAAAAAGTGATTAATTAAATAGGAGACATTAATCGTTAACAGCTATAGATTATTGTATGTAACGGCATTAAAAATATCTGTATTGGTCAAAATTACGTATAAACAAAAATACAAATGTAAACAAAATAAAAAACATAAACAAATGCAAGTGCTTCAATCTGTCGTATAAATCTTCAACTAAAATAAAGTATAGCAATCAGCTGTTAAAAGAAAATATTTACAATGTAAACAAAGTTCTATACATAGTACATGGGATCCTTTTAAAAGGCTGTTTTTAGGGTTTGAATCATTCTATTTTTTCTCGCCGTAAGAACTATCCTTGGACTTCAACGAACATCTTAAAAAAAGAATTGGCCAAATTGGTCCAGGCGTTGTTGAGTTATGCGCTTACCAACACATTTTGCAATTCATTTTTATATTATAGATTATCGAAAGATTTTCACAGCTTTCACAACATTTGGTAGAGAATAAAATGTAACTTATAGTTTTTCCTTAATAATTATTGAAGTAATCAACCATTTTCAACTGTTTCAACTTTTTATTTAGTAGCCGCCATTTTGAAATTAAAAATTAAATCACGTGAATATTTATGTCTAAATAATCGATTGCAATGTAATTGGAGTTGTTGTAATGTTGTAAAAATACAAAATTGTTGATAAATGGCAAAGTATGCATTGTAGGACTAACCCCATGGGGACTTTTTCGTTCGTTTTGACCCGAAAAGTGACATCATGAAGTTTAGTGACGGACTTAACAGACACCCTGTATAATTACAATTTATTTACCGCTGCAGCAATGGAAAAGGGGGTACAAAAGGGAGAAAAAATTGTAAACAAATTGTTTGAAATTTACTTCAAACATTTTTATTTCTCCAGGTACAATCTTTTTACAATATCACATAAACAAAAATACGCAATACATAAAAATATCATTATATATCCATTGATAAAATGAACCTATAAAATAAATATTTATAGTATATCGTTTAGCACAGCTGTTAAAAATTCCCATTGGAGGGAGAGGGTTACGAAGCGTTCGTTAAGTCTTACTCTATAAATACAAATAATGTGCTCAATAAATGTACATTAACACTACTTACAATAGATGCTAATTTACAGATACAAAGAAAGGTATCAAATGCTGGGGGAGTCTGCACCTGGGAACAGAACAAATATGTATGAAAAACGTAAATATCACACTATCTCAATAGGTTATTGTAAATTCCTTTCATCGAGCTTAAAGTCCTGAATTTTACTTTTTATCCTTAGATATATGTAGAGAGATTGTTTTTGTTTGGATTTTTGAATCTCAATAAAGAGTGGATATATCCGTTTTGAGGTTACCTGAATCCAAAAAAGCGCTTTTAGACTGATAGCTGTCTGTCTGTGTACAAACCCCGATGCAACACCGATCGTCAGACTTTTATGATATTTGGAAGGCTTGTTATATCTCCAGACCATTTTTTATATTTGACTGGGATGGTGGCGACATCCTGTAATCCAGCTACTTGGAGGTCACGAATTGTGGATAGTTGTGAGCGATGGTCGGTGGGTGTAGTGTTCTCTTGTGTGGATTAACGTCCGCACTATTGAATACTGCGTTAATCCGCAAATACCATCCTCATAATTAGACCAGTTCGTAATTCAGAGGCTGTGGTTCGGATTCCACGTTAAACTGTAGGTCCCTTAGTTGCCATCTGCTGTTGGGCTATTAATTAACAGTCCTGTCTAAGGAACATGTCAGCCTTAGTCAGTAACAAGACTACAAGATCGCGCCACAATCATCCCACAATCATTCCTCATTCATACTTGGCTTAAAATACCTACCTGGGTAGGTCGCAATTTCAAATGGTCTAATCTATTTATTAAATTTTATTCTTTGGTAGTTAACGCCTAAAAAATTGTGAAAAGTACATATATCTCAAAATACACTCTGACGAAATTGATTAAATAGTTTATTAATGGTTTTCATGTTTCATAGTTATTAGGTCTCAAACAATATGGCACCATCCGGAGTTCTGTAAAACTAATGGTTGTTTGTTATTTTCAGAAATTGTATAATTAATTTTGTACCAAGAAATAATTTTCAAATGATATTTAGATAAACTTAAAAGAATATGATAGTTTTAGATTGTCGTTTTAAATTTACTTAAGGGAGAAAATATGTGTTAGTCCACTGATACCGTTTATTAAGAAGTGTATTTAACACCATTGGGTGAAATTTTGTAGATCATGGATATGTCTAATGGGAATGTTTCAGTTCCTCTAAACAGCTGCTCTTATTTTCACATCCGTTTCAAATTTTGGTCTGACGGATTGCCATTCGATGTTTGCATTGATATAAAGAACGAAAGTATTTATTCGTTTAACTCTAAGAAAGGAGGCATCCTTAAGAGTCTGCATCAGTGGTAGCCATCTTGAGTTTTAGTCCCGTAAGAGCAATGTTAAATTCTGGCGGAACATACCTTCACTTTGGCGTCTGTAGTGGCGTTAATTATCAAAGTATCGATGTAAAACTTTGGAAGTACATTGATGAGATGTGGCTCAAGGGCATGGCATTTATGTTCAAAAATTGAACTTGATTTTTGTTTTATATAAAAACAAAAATCCAGGAATATTTTACAAAATAAATCATTTTTATTTTTTATTGAGAGCGAAAATAAGAAGTTCTGTAAGGTGGTGCCCTGGAGGACTGTAATACCTTTAATTTTACACCTCTTCCGTTAATTTATGACAATAGGTCAAGGAGATATAGGCGCCAGAATTTAACATTGTTCTTACGGGACTAAAATCCAAGATGGCTACCACTGATGCAGACTCTTAAAATGTAAACGCAGAATCATAATTTGTACCCTGCAATTGCCTTTCGGACACATTATGGCAGATGCGGGACTGGGCCTGTTCATACTACATTTCTTCCATTATATTGTGTTGGCTGCCTGCTAAAATCTGAAGCCTGTTGCGTTGTTTGTACAAATTGCGAATAAAACGTACATTAACAGTTTTTTTTAATTATAATAATATTTCAGTAAACTACAGTAAATAGCAAATGTCTGTACAAAATGTATACTTACAAATCCTGTGTAATTCATTTTTAACTTACATATACATTTAGTAGCCTACACAGTTTTTTACCTTTTTCAATCCACATTTATATTTTTCGCGAATACTGTATATGAGTAATTATTTTACAAAATATGTGTTACCATAATATTTAGTGAATAAAATGATACATAATACGTAGCTGTTATCATTTAAAAATCTTTTTATAAATAAAAAACAGGCCTAAATGCAAATTTTTTGAAACATGGCAACATTTGAATAAGTTTGATAGGCAGTCCCAGTGGTGACCCATATGATTCGGCTATTAGTCAGATTTTTCACGATTCTCAGTATTTTGGGGGTCAGGCTTCAGCCCGGAAGCACTCCTAAATCCATCACTGCCCAGAGCTAATCCACGTCAACAAAAATACTTAAAATACATACCTGAGCAGGAAAGATAAAAGGGTATTATAATAAGGTAATGTTTAGAAGGAATACTGACGGGGAGCAGGCGTCTACGATGCGCTCGTCCAGCGAGGCGAAGAGTCTTGTACACTGGATGCGTCAACACGAAGCTCCTGTCTGCAACACAAGGAACTAAATCATCGTCTGTCTCTTGCAAGTATTGAGTATCACGAGGAAGGTGGCGAAGCTCAGGGTGATCAACCACACCTCCAAAGCTTAGATTTTGAAAAAAATCTAAAATCTACGTTTCTAAATTTGTAAATGCCTTCAGGTTAAGAAGAACATGATCAAATCTAATACTTGTTAATTTTGAAGAGCGAAATAAAGCAACAAGTTCAAATTCAAATCTAAATTTCTTTATTGTAAACGACAATTCAACCAATTGTATTACAAGCGTCAACATACAAAATATTATATCCTTCAGCAGTGCAAACCTATTACAATATCCTAATAATTATGAAATTTGTACATATATGAAAAATAAGCTATTTAAAAGACAAACTACAAAAAAGATGGTACAGTTGTAAAGATTAAGTATTCAAGAACTGACCAACTGAGTAAAAAACTCCCTAAATTAGAAGTGTTTTCAATTTAGTTTTTTCAACTTAGATTTGAATAGTCCAGATGACTGTGCGGTCTTAATATTATCTGGCAAATGAATTTTGGCCCGAGGTTTTGAGGAAGGGATCCCGCATCTCCAATCTGTGGGTGGCCTGCTTATGATTTTGACGGTGACGAGTATTATAACCGTGAACCAGTTACATGATTGTTACATTTAAATTTATAAAAACACAGCATTTCAAATATGTAAATGGACGGTAATGTAAGAACATTAATGTACAATAGATCTGTAAGCCATAAACATATTGGATGATGCCTGTCTTTGGACAAACATCGGTTTCGTGTCAAAGTGCTGAACCAAAAGATCGTCGTCAGATAACCACAAAATTAGCCGATGATTTAGAATTTTGAAATGTGATAAGAAAGCAAACGTAAATTTTTCATTCGACCCGTAATCTGAGAGTTTATAGATTTGTTACCATACAGAAACCAAAATTTTGGACTATCTACAACCATTGCAAAAAGTAACATTATTGGCTCATTGAACGGAAATTGAAAACCGTCGCATTATGAGTTCATAACGAAATAGACTTTTCATACCGATATAGTTTCTAATAAATTGAATACAAGTATTTTATTCGAATATTTTTATGAAAGCTGGAATCTTTCACTCTTCGATTTCATTTTCACTTTCGACAAAGTAAATTAAGATAAAACTATCCACTATTTCTTTTCAACTTGGGTTGAGCTTTTGTGAACCTCCTCAAAGATGTTCACTGCCTAAGTGCAAAATACTTCATCACTTCTGTTAATCTAATCATTGATACCGACGAACCGACAATTGAATGATAACAGATCGTCACCATACAGACAGTAAGGTTTCTAGTAAAAGGTTTTTGATTAGCTTTTGAGTTGGGATAGCCACATGACTTTTTATTAGGTTGCAGCATTTATCTTTGTCAATCCTCTTTACTTAATCAACTGGGGATTGTTTTAAAGATGTTACGAGGTTTATTATATGTTTTGTAAACACACTCGATTTTGTCGACGGTACAAGTAGCTCGGATGGCAGTTATAGAGGGATGAGATAAGCCACAATGAGCACTTGCGTTATGTAGCGGCATGCTTCGGGAACAGCTGTGCCCAATTTCAGCAACTTGGGTATCATGCACAGTTCTGTGATAAGCTTCCAAAATGGTAAAGATTATCAAGTCATCCACCGCATTCTCCAATTTTTAATTTTGTTGGACTGTTTGGGGCCTTTGTGACCGAAAGTGAGCAATGTTTCATTAACTTTTCAGCCTAAACAGATTTTCAGAGACAATTTTTGAAGCAGTGATCTCAACAGATCAGAAAATTCATTTCAGAGAACTGTTGTAGTAATCGGTTCAATAACCTTAGCAACCAAATCGTCTATAATAAGAATGAAAAGGTCATCATGGTGTTTTTGGCTTCTGGGAAGAAAAAAACTATCCCTGGGTCTAGTGTTGTCAAGAAGACCAGGGAGGGACTTTATAACCATCATCTATATTATTTAGACTTTTATTACGGGCGTTTTCTATCACGATAAGTAAAACAAAGTTTCACGACGTTTCTAGGTTTGGAAACATAATGGCCTTGGCAAGTTTCTAGGCCATCAAACGCGGTTTTTTGGTTTGTTTTTGGTGCTTGTGTCAATATACGGGGGACGCCCACTGGCAATGTCCAATCCAAGTTTTCTTGATCCTTTGTGAGTGGACATGTTTTATTTCCTGTGTGAGATATTGTGTAACTATTGGTGCTTGGTATTGTTTGTTAGTTTTTGACTGCTTTAAACTTTTTTGTTTCCAGCTTTATACCAGCTTAGTCCAGTTTACGTACTAATCATGTTATGTTTTAGTTTCTAGCTTACCTGGATCAGATTACAGAGCCCATAAAATCGTAAAACCTTGTTTTGCTAATCGAGATGTAAAATGTCTGTAATAAAAATCTAAATAACATCTAAAAATAAAATCGAAAGTATCCTCTACAACTGTTTGTTGGTCCTCACTTGTCGGCTGTTGGGTCCTGGCTGATGCTGACGGACCGCTTGCCTATGGACTTGAGCCACTCGCGGTTGGCCTGGATCTTCTCCTCGGACTGGCGCATGCGTCGTCGAGCGATCTCCAGCAGCAGTCTCTGACGCAGAACATCCAGGGGGTTGACGATGGACAGCGAAGGACCTCCGCCCAGCCCCGTCCGCTTCAGACGTCGTCCGCCCTCCTGTCCGGCCACCATACTCTATCCCATCATAACATTTCAAGTTAAATAACATACAATACGCAGAATACTTAATCGTATGTACATCTACAGTTATAAAAATCTGCATGGACATACTAGATAAAACTTGATGGCGTTTCCTTTTGGATTAAGACAAAAAAATTTACCATAATTTAAACGAGTCACAAGTCCGCTTTCTCCAAATCTAGTTTATACCACTCTTTAATTTAAACTAGTTCGTAGATAATATACCACCCTAGGGCAAATAATAGTATAGAATTTTTGTTGATGAATTTTTATTTGATTCTCAGTTCTGGACAATCACATTTTACACTCGAAGCCGTCTGTGGAACAAAAAACAAACATAATACATTTGCAGTTACTATTTAAAATTAATCATACAGTGCTAAAAAAATTTAGATATTTAGTATTTAATTATATAATTTAGGTATAGATATTTATGTTTTATACACATAAAGTAAATATTCTTACATTTTCTACGACTATTCCTTTCTTTATGAAATCCAGATTGAAAGTGTTAGTAACAACTACAACGAATCAAACTCGTTTCTCTTTTATACTTAGCTTAAAATAGCTATTTTGTGGTACGGTCATTATTTCAAAAATCTAATCTAAGCTGACCGTGGATATGGTTAATATAGTATTTCAAAATCGATTATTATGTGATATGTTTACCACTGTTTTAAAAGGACCATCCAATTTTCAGTTCAAAAATAATATAATATTTGTTTTATCCTTATTTTCCCTAAATATTCTTAACTAGAATGCAGCCTACTATATCATTGAAGATGAAGCTTCACAAATATTATCTATTTACTTTTATGTTTTGTTCACTCTGACAAATCACAAACGATTAATCACAGCGTATGACTGTTTCGATAGCTAAATGCATATTCGTTGTCATTCTTTTGTAGATAGAGCCTATCCGACACGTCGAGCATAGTGGGAGGGCGGTACTTGTGTGCGAGGCGCGGCAGCAGGTAGGAGGTTATCTGTAAAGCATGTGAGTCGCTCTGGTGTAGTAGTGCCACTCCCGTTGAGCCACAGCTACCACCAGCCTGTAGTGCAGCCACCTCCTGTAATGCTTATTCAGAGTCGTTTGACACTTTCACAGTAAGTTATTTAAATTGCAGCCTTGTGAGAAGCGAAAATAAGGTGGGTAAAATTTAGTTTAAATTTAAGTTGAATTTGAATGTTCACGCCAGCTGAGGCCGAACAGCTATCACTGTAGTATACGAAGCTGCCACGAACCGCGCCAACGGCGGTGGTGGGGAAGGAGAGGGAAGCCCTGGAGACGGACGACGACCGAGGGCGCAGACCAAGACACATTCGCTCTCCGGCTCTCACACCCACAGGTCGTGGGTAACCTGCTTCCGCTGTTGTATAGTTTAGTAAGGAACTTTTTATTTAATTATTATAGTTGGGTTGATTCCTTTAGTAGACAATTTGAGTAAGCACCTAGGTCGTGTATCACTTCAGCTAGCATACAAGGCTGAAATAAGCCTGGTGTTTGTAAAATAATAAATACCGATGGTATAAGCCTGGTGTTTAATTTATAATACAGCTAGTGTACAAGGCTGGAATAATCGGTGAGTAGATAGAGCCTGGGATCCGACACGTCGAGCCAGTCACCCGTGGGAGGGCGGTACTTGTGTGCGAGGCGCGGCAGCAGGTAGGAGGTCTCAGGGTCGGGTGCCGGGACTCCAGGCACCTGCTGCAGCGTGGGGGCGCTCTGGTCGTAGTAGGCTGCCACTCCCGTGAGAGCCACAGCTACCACCACCGCCTGTAGTGCAGCCATGCGGGCTCTCCTGCAATCAAATGCCTTATGAGCAGAGTCGTTTGACACTTTCACAGTAAGTTATTTAAATTGCAGCCTTGTGAGAAGCGAAAATAAGGTGGGTAAAATTTAGTTTAAATTTAAGTTGAATTTGAATGTTCACGCCAGCTGAGGCAAAAACAGCTATAGGTGTAGGCTACGACAAGGAGAAGAACCTGACGGACGACGACCGAGGGCGCCAAGACAATTCGCTCGGCTCTCAAAGGTCGGGGTAATTTCCGCTGTTGTATAGTATAGGATATTAAAAACTTTTTCCTATTTCAAATTTCATAATGTTAGTGATACTGAAAAAGCCTTTGAGTAATTCTTCTTAGAACTGTAAATAAGCAAATAAGCTGGTGTTTAAATAAATGTAAACATAAAAGCGTGGATATTCCTTTCTTTTTTGAACTGTCAAGTAGATCCAGCTGGAATAAGTAATTAAGTACTTCAATTAATAAAAAAGAAATTTCACATAATCTATAATTTTAAAAGAAGAGTGGTGTCTATGTTGTTGTGGGTTTGTTTCTTTGCGAAAAATGCAAACCGACCGGTTCAGTAGAAATTTTACACAAACCACAAAACTCATGCAAAACACACAAATACTCACAAACAAAATCGGCTACCCCTGTTCTTTATAATGTTTAGATTTAAGTTGAATTTGAATTTAGAGCTGGAACACTAAAATTGTAGTTCAGACGAACAAAAGTGGTGGAGAAGAAGGGAAGTTGCCGACGACCGTGGCGCAGACCAAGACACATTGTTTACACTACAACACAGGTCGTGAACCTGTTTTTGATAGTTTGAAGGACATTTAATAAAGTTGGGTTGATTTTTAGTAGAAATTAAAGTTTTTTTCCGTAAGCACTGTCGTGTATTACATTATAGCTCAAGGCTATAAGATGGTGTTTGTAAAATTTCCGATGGTATACTGGTGTACAAATACAGCTGTGTACAATGAATAATTGTAAAAAAAATTAATGTAATTAACCTTGTTGTATCAGTAGATCGCTAATATCGTAAATTTTACTTTTAATATAAGAACGGTACTTTAATAATAAAGGTATAAAACCTTCTCCAAATTTGTTTAGGTTTGTGGGGCGAGGATGAAACACGCCCTCTGATGACTGTGAATTAACTGGTGAAGAATTTCTCAGCCCTCACGAACCATATCAAATAAATTAATTAGTTTATCTAGAAATTAACCAAACCCAGGTCAACTCAGTGTCCCTGAGGCTATCCGAGGCAAATATCGTTGTAACTGAACCCTGGTAGTAGTTTTATCCGTTACAACCTATCCATAATTTGAAGCCAAGTATGAATGAGAAATGACAGAGATAAGGATAATATCCCACACCATCAAACTCCAGATTTATAAGACAGTTCAACTGAATGGTTTAGAAAATTGGATCCTAAGTAAGAAAGCAGAAGAGAAAGCTATTTAATTTGAGAATAAGATATTGCGGAAAGTATACGGACCGACTTTTTAGGATGGACAATGGAGATCGAGACATAATTGGGGACCTATAGAACTATTTAAGGATCCGGATACTGTCACTGAGGTACATAGCAGAAGACTGGCAGGGCACGTTCTAAGGAAAGACTACTCCCTTTCAAAGAACATCTTAATGAAAGATCCGGAACGTAGAAGACCAAAACTGAGATGGTTGGACCACATGGAGAAAGGCTGAGGAAGCTAGGGAGAAGGAAGGAAGATGCAAGAAACAGAGACCTATGGAGGCAGTGTGTTGGGGAGGCCAAGTACCATCTAGGATACTAATGGTCACAGTTGTAGTCTGTCGTCATGTGAAATGAGCCCATGAAATAAACAGACGGCGGAAAAGGCCTTCCTTAATGCACTTTGAATTATATTCGTCTTCATGCATCATAGACCTATCTTTGTGTCCAGGGTTCTTCTGGCCCAGGATAGCGGATTTTAGTTCATAAAAATGCATGAGCTCAAACGCCAACTCATTGTTCTACTCCATCGAACACTTTTCGTAAAAACTAATTTTATGAAATACTGAATTTAATAACTAAAACTAACTAATTAATTAAATTAAATAACTTTGTGAGTGGGATCAAAGCACAGTTTATTTCATTTTAGTGTTTAACTGTATTCAACAATATTGACGTTGAAAATATAAGTTGACGTTTACAAAAAGTGAAAACAAAATTAACTGTATTCGAGCAATACCAATCTTTAAGAGTCAAGAACCCTTTATCTCAGTGCCGTAACCTTACCAGAGCACATTGATAATTCAGCAACATGATTGTATTTTGTTCTGACGGCATCCTTAGGGGCTTTCATCCGCTTTTGTGATATTTCAATGGTTCCTAAGGAATATGACGCTGTTCAAAAATGTTCAAAATAAACTTCCTCTCTGTTCAAATAATCTAGTGTCCATCAACCCACAGCACAAAATAAAAAATACATATTCTATTTTTAACTATAAACAATACTAATAGTTTTAGCCATAGATTTAACTTAATAAGTAAAATAAACTGACCATATTAATTAATACATTAAGTTACCTAATTAAGTAAGTAATTAATTAAGTAACTTTATTAAGTAGCTTGGCTGCAAGATTCGCTTTTGGAGCATACATTAAGGCATGCACTAAAAAAATTATACCCTAGGTGTTACCTACTATGGTGTTTTAATAAATGTAAACTCCTAGAAAATATGTGTGCAGGATTGCAATTAACAACAGGACTCGATCAATTAACAACAGGACTTGATCAATTAACAGAAGGACTTAATCAATTAACAGACATGACTGTGCATGAGAAAAACGCTGATTTAAAGTTGTGTGAGCAGTTAGTAATTATTACTTTTTATTTAAAACCCCAAAATACAAATAACCTTAAAAATCTATCAAAGTTTCAGTATAGTGCATCCTTAAAATTATGATAAACATTAAAAAGCTGTCTATTTGGGCGAGTCAGAGCCTTAACTAAATATGAATCTACCTCATATGAATCCGTTTAATTTATAATCAGGATTATATATTTTTTATAACAATTTGAGCTTTTATCACTGAATGAATAGAAAATGATGTTGTAAAAATATCTCTGAGTAAAACTTGAACGTCTCCTGTATGTTATCAGCTGGTCCCCTGAGATTTCTGAGCTGCAAGGTCATCCCTTATCAGCAAACCCAGAAGTACCGACATATCTACTGGCGATTTACTATTTCTAACAATACATATTTACGATTGTAGTAAATCTAATAATAGCTGTACATTTAAAGATTTCAATAATCAAGAAAGTAGTAGAACATTTACGTAAAATTTGATTAGAACACATGCACACTTGCAAAAATTACGTAGATAAATTCTCTTGTCGTGGTTTACTTTAAAAACTCTGTAACCATAATATATTAAAGAACCAGTTTTACTTATAGTGCTAGTTTAAAGGTGTCCTCTTTTAACATAAAATACAATTAAATTAATAGTCTTTATCAGTGACCGTTCATCAGATAGAAGTTCTGTTTTACATGAAAACTATCTCAAACAAAATGTACAAAATATATAAAGAACAAACTAAAATTAAATATTTTCCATTATTATGTAAACAAACACTTTATGCCATTTTTTGCCCTCCGATCAAATGTCGTTGTACACATGGGGTCTAAAATGGGAGAGGACATTTTCCCCAGCTCAGTTTTAACCCACGGCAAGTGCAGCTGACCTTCCTTTCGAGTTTGGTGCACACACTCCCAATCTGTGTACCAATTTTCGTAACATAAATTGCGGAATTTTTAATCAGCAAGGCCTATGGTCAATAAGTGAAGAATAGATTAGATTATTGGAATGGCCAAGGTAGGTATTAAGCCAAGTATGAATGAGAAATGAGTGTAAGATGATTGTGGCACGTTCTTGTAGTCTTGTTACTGACTAAGGTTGACATGTTTCTTATACAGGACTGATAATTGATAGCCCAACAGCCAGTAGCAACTAAGGGACCTACAGTTTAATATGGAGTCCGAACCACTACCTCTGAATTACGAACTGTTATTGTTTTATGTTCACGCTTTTTGTCTTCAATCTGAACTCGTTGATATGGTCAACTATTTTTAGCTTATAAACGAACCTAAGAGGCAGCTAACAAAAGAAGAAATGGAGTAGAAAATAATGGGAAAAATCACCAATATTAAGTTTTGATTTAATCGATAGGACAAACGTAACTTGCTAACACTAGTTCTGCATATCCGTCGGACCTTTTTTATTTAAACATAAAATTAAAACTTACTCTGATCCATATTTGTGTACAAAATAGTTCTGATTAAAATTTAAATAAACGATTTAGTATAATAAGGTTTATTTATGACGGCATGTCTGTTTTTATCGAGGCATAATTCTGTAGTCTGCGGTATGGATAAATTCAAGTAATCAAAGATTGAAAAAGGTGTTATACAAAATTACTCAAAAATACCCGAAATATAAGACAGAGTAAACGACCGTTGAAGAAGTATTGTAAAAAGTACTTTTTTTGAACGTATTATTAAACTAGCAATTCAAAGCAAAGGGAACTTGTTGGGGGTGTAAAACTGTAGGTAGTAAAAATTTGGCTTTTGGTCAGGCCTTAATCCCGATCATAGTACGTAACAAATAAATAGTAAGTATTTTAACATTGGACCACTAAACAGTTTTGGTTTTTCAATACTATAAACTCAACTTACACGTGAAAGTGGCTATTAGTGAATTTCTTACAGGGAAGAAGCTATTACCGTAGGTCTCATGACAAGACTTAAGCCCGGGACCATCTTCCTTTTTTGTTTTGAGGTGCCAAGAGGCTCGTAAAAAATGGTCCAATCAAGACCAAATTTGGTAGAAATGTATATTCCTACATTTACTCCTCGGACGAAGTTCGTTATCCAGACATTGTTTTCTACGTTTTCACGTGCAATAAAAAAAAATTAAATCTCATCTTTTACCATTATAATTAGCTTTAAATGTCAAACAACTGTTTAGTTTTTACTGTTAAACTGTTTGTTTGTTGTTTACTGTTAACTGTTTAAAAACAGTTTATGGTAGAAATGCCTACTTCCAGTGTTCCCCAAAGCAGCAAACCTACATACTCTTTCCTATGTTAATTTTATAGAGAAAATCCAAATAATTCTCATATTTATCAACAGATATTGAAAAAAAACTTGTTATATATTATTATTATTATATCGCTTTGGAAATTCGCTGAGTACGCAAGTCTGCTGCAACGGATATACTTTTATGTACATTAACGTCCATGTTTTCCAGAGGCAACGAAACCAACATCAATTACAGATAATGACGAAACGAATTTCCATCTGCTTGCTTCAACAGGTGGTCATGTACCGTAATTAGCATTCTATGCTCATTATTGACTATCGCACTGACAACCGAATTGTAATCGAAATGATTCTATTGGACAATAATCATCCCATCAAAAGGCTCCTACTGAAAGGAACGTGCGTTGGATAATTAATGACTAGGTCAATTACATAGTCTGTAATTCCGTACTGCTCACAAAACATGCTATAAAAATACATGTAATTTTAATTTTTCGTAGCAGAGAATATGACAATTTTTCCAAGTATTGGAATACGTCAATAGCGTCTTTGTTCACTAATCATATTGTAAAGGTACACCCAAAAGAACGACGCTAAATACACGTGGAATGTTCTGCTCTGTGTCATAGCCAGTTTTGTGCTATCACTTATAAATTTATTATAATATAAAGAGCAGTAATAAATTCCACTCCTTCAATTATTTACGTTTATTTAAGGGAACCACCTCACAAAGGTCATCTATTTTTTTCTTATGGGAGAACATGAGTTAACATAAAACTTTCTGAGATATTAGCTTGACAGCTTATGTACTCATTTTTCATTTTACATTGCATGACCTCATGCAGTATTAGGATGATAACTGAACAAAACTTGATATTGCAATATAAAATTAATAAAATTTTTCGTCATACTACTTCAAAAGCAGCTGTCTTTGATACATGTGTCGAAGAGTAAAAGTGGTTCTTTTTCCTCTTATGACTAAACCTATAATTATGCTGATTTTTTGAGTCCAAGGCCACAAAAGATCATTGTTGATGATACATTTGATTCAAGGTCAGCATTCGATCGTAAATAATCGATCAAGTAAGTGCAACAATTACTATCGATTTTTGTGTATTTTAAAAACTGGTAATCAACTAATAAATCGAACTATCGAATGATCTAACTATTGATGACAATAACTGACATAACTTAAACAACCAATCGGGTATCAAGAAAGAACAAGAAATAAAAAATGCTGCAACGCTACTTCAAACGAGTGTAACCATGATAAATATATGGTTTAAAAAGTGGAGGAACGCTTTAAATCCTGCTAAGTGTGAAAAAAACTGTCCCTCAGAAAATACAATGTCCCCCTGAATCCTACATTGACCACACAGCAGTTCATTGGTATCCTGATAAACAAGGTATTCAATATTTAGGCGTCTACCTTGATAAAAATGTTTGTATTTATTTCCCAGTGGGAAATAGGTTAGATCATGGATATGTCTAAAGGGAATATTTTCAGTTGATCTAAACAGCTGTTCTTATTATTTTATATTAAAAATTCAATACAATAGCTCTAGTAGTTTCTATGGAAACCTGTTACATGTTTTCCATCATAAAAATCACCAACAACACCAACAAGACATATCCATGTCAAAAAACTAAATTGGATGCTACATATTAACACTAAATTGACACAAGCAATTGACACGCTTATCAATATCATTTCAATTAATAAATAGAAAGTCAACTTTAAAGTCTAAATTCACTCTTTTAGTATGCAAAACCATTCATCACCCCTTAATTATGTACGCTTCTCCACTTTGGGGGGCCTGTAACTCATCTGGAAAGTTTAACAGAATTCAAATTTTTCAAAACAAAATCTTAAGAATTGCTGCAAAATGTCCATAGTATATTCGTAACGCACACCTATACCAAGAAATTGGAATATACACAATTAAAGTTATGTAACTAAAACAAGAACAAAATTTCTATTAAATTTGTTCAACGTTCCTGGAGCATTGACATTCGGCTTGGAGATGCCGACTATAGAAAGGCGTCAAAAAACAAAACCTTCCCAAGATTCTCAGCCATTTAGGGAGTTCAATGACATTATGGAAGGGAAAATTTTGTGAAACAATCCTGCTGGCAGTGGAATTTAAAAAAATCTGAATTAGAGTTAACTTAGGGAGTCTTCGAATGAAGCGAACCCAATAATTTTTCTTTACATATTTTTTACACTTTCTGTGCATGATGTAGACCATTGATTTAGGTAAAACCTTTTTAAAAAAGACAGAACTGCTATAACGTAAGTAATATAACAGCTGATTAGTCTAAAGTGACGAAATGGTCGACAACTATTGATACTAAATCAGGTAATAATTTATGTTTTACGAGCTTATTTCATTTTATTTGCAGTATTAAAAACGTCCGTTATTGGTCCTCGTAATGAAATATACTAAGTTACAACTGCAAATAAAAGGATATCTTCTTTTACTATAAACTATTATGAATTGATTTAACTGAATTATTAAATTCCAAAAAACATGAAGTTACTAATAATGGTAACATAGAAAATTGAGCCAAATTGTAACTTGTTATGTTTCCTAGGTTTCTTTTCAATTGTAACTAAAAATACAAAAAAACCTGTCGTTCAGGAAATTTAAATTATCAAATTAAAGTTTTTTACTTTATTTTACGTTTTTAGGAATACACAACCGCCAAAGGTTTTCAGAAAATAAAATAAATAAAAACTAGTTTTATGGGTAGCAAATGTCTTTAACACTAACTGTACAAAAAATGTTTGTATTTACTTCCCTGTGGGAAATAGGTTATATCATGGATAATGCCTTAAGGGAATTTATTCAGTTCTTCCAAACAGCTGTTCATATTTGTATTAGAAATTTTGTATTAGAAATTCAATACAATAGCTCTGGTAGTTTCTACGGAAACCTGTTACATGTTTTCCATCTTAAAAATCACCAACACCCCCCAGAGCTAAGACATATCCATGTCAAAAGTCTAAAAAGCAGTCCAACAAAAATTAACTTTTAGACTAGTAGATTGATAGGTAAGAGCTTCAAGCGGTCACACACAAATAGTTCGGGGTTTTATTCCATAAACTTCATCAGTAATATTTCCAATCCAATGAACCAAACACCTGATTGTAGCAACCTGTCATGCCCCAATATCAGAGTCCTTTATCAGTCTCGGTAGTGACATTAAACTACATATGGAGACAATGTAGTTTATGAAGTAATTTGCATGGGAATTGCTGTCAATTTGTAACAAAGCCTGAATCATCCTGATAATCTGTAATGAGATAGGATAAGATCGATAGAACTGATGACTAATAGCATTGTTTAAAGCACCATAAGTTACTACACATACTGTATATCCCCCTTTTTGATATTCTTTATTGGTGATGGTGGATTTATCTTATTAAATTTTTATTACGGGAATTTCCAACACGTAAAACAAAGTCACGACGTTTCGGGATCTGGAATCTGAACCCGTCCATGACCTAAGCTATTTCCCAAATAGCAATAAATACATTGTATTTTACTTTTCATTTATTATTGTTTATTACTTGTTATTAGTATCCGGGTATAGGTATGATAAAACTTATACAATAAAGACTCAAATTGGGGTGTCTTACTAGCCTAGTGGTTAGCGTCTTCTACTTCGGTGCAAGAGGTCACGGGTTCAAATCCCGGGATGCCCATTTGGGTTTGGACTGCTTTCCCAAAAAGTGTTTGTGTACAATCTCTCTCTGATTAGATTTCAAAGTGCCTCTGGCGTAGAACAAAAAAAATCGAGTCATTTGATACACCACACTTTTTATTACTAGCGTAAAAATGGGAGAGGGTGAAATTGAACTTAAAAGCCAATTAGCAGTTCAGTATTCTGTTTAGATTCGGTTACTGCTATACATTAAATAAACGATCAATACACGTCATACGTACGTACACGTCATTAAATTTTCTGGAAATAACGTAGCTGCTACTTTTACCTACTTTTAACGACATTTTTGAGCCCCAATACCTTTTTTTTGTTTCATTATCCCGAACATATTTGAAGCGGATATTCACAGCTGAGAGTTGTATTATTATAACGTGATAGAGATTTAACTTGTTGCTATTACAGTGTTGCCAAACAGTGAATTTTATTCTAATCGGCCCAAGGATTTTTGATAATTGCTGCTAGGACAAAAAGGGGAAGAGGGGAAGCGGCAGAGAGGAAGATATTGAACTGTAATGAATGACGAGATTAAGAAGCTGAGACGATAATTTAATTATATCCCGCGGCTCTAATCGGAATTATTAACTGGTTCCGTGATCAATACTGGTTTTATAGTTAAAATAAAGTTTGTTTCCAATCAAATTATACTAAGACATTTACGAGAAATACATTGTAGTAGTGTAATTGAAAACAGATTATACCCCCGTCGCAGCAGACCTGCGTACTCAGCGAATTTCCAAATCAATAACAATATATAACAGGTTTGATCAATACTCGTAATAAATAAGAGAGTTTGCCTATTCTTCATAAGTTTAACATGTGAAAGAGTGTACGTATTTGCTGCTGTAAGAAACACTGAAAGTAGCCGTTTTTGCAATAAAATATCCTTATTTTGACCACATACTAATTTTTTTATAAATTATCTGTCCATAAATAAGTAATATTGAATTGCAATTTAGTCAAACATTAATTTATATTTTTAAGTGAATTAATTTATCTCATCTCGTATTTGGTTTATCTCTAATACACCTTGTTTTTATTGCTTCTTTTCTTTATGCTTGTAATATGTTGATTTTAAACGTTCTAAATTTTATTTATGTTTATATATTAAACATTATATTTATTCGTTACAAATTTTTGTAGAAATATTTTGGGATTCTGGAGAAAATTCAGGCTTTGGATAACGGTCAATCTTATACTCGAGGGCTACAATATCCAGGGAAAATATTTTGCATTCCTCAAAAAAGTAAATCTTTTTAATATTTTAATTATACAAAATCTAATTTTATACATATATATCTAAAAAACTAAATTAGTTATAAAATTTTTTATTTACTTGATATTCATCATATACATGTTTAATTTATCCAATGTATTTTATTAT
This sequence comes from Nephotettix cincticeps, assembly GCA_023375725.1. Classification (NCBI taxonomy): domain Eukaryota; kingdom Metazoa; phylum Arthropoda; class Insecta; order Hemiptera; family Cicadellidae; genus Nephotettix; species Nephotettix cincticeps. Next base: position 53,975,192 of record CM041788.1, read on the forward strand.
TTTTTTCACTTTATCAATATTATTTATTAACTAAATTTTTATTTATTAAACCATTTAGACAAAAATCATAGATTTTTTAGTGTTTAACCTAAAATAATTTTTTTTTAATTAAAAATTATATGGCATGTTATAAAATTGTTAGATAAAAATAAAATTTTTATTATACTTATTTTAAGAAATCAATTTATTATTAAGTAAAATTTATGATTAGATTACACTCTCAAAATAAATTTTAAATTAATTTAAATTTAACTCTTATATAACATTTTTTTATGCTTGAATATGTTGATATTTAAATTAATGAATTTTATTTTTATTTAATGTATGCTCGATGGAATATATGTAATTTCGATAAAAATGTTTGTTAGTATTTTATAAAAGATTCTGGGATAGAAAATTCTGCATGTTTATATCAATGTCTTATCGATAACTCGACTACAAAATCTCAAAAATATGCATTCCCCTAAAAAATAAAAACTTTTTAATGGCATAATCAATTTACAACATATAAAAATTAAAACTATCTGAAGCGTAGTTGTCACAAACTCTACCAAATATACTATAATAGTTGAAAAGAAACATATAGTTTATATTTTACGTTGATACAAACTCATATACTCACATATACATGTTTTCCAAATATATCCACCATTTTGTACTTTTTACTAAATATTTAATTTCACAGTCATTTTCAATCGATTGCTATTAAACTTGGAATGTGTATTTAAATATTATAGACCCAGTCAATAATAATATTCCTAACCAATTAGACTTTTAACCTCAAAATGGCGGTCAGTTATGTTTTTAAAAATAAAACGACATCGCACGTTGCACGCTGGCATGAGTAGGGAAAATTTTACAGAACTTATATCATTACCATCATAGTAATCGACTTTTTTATTAGGAATTTTTATAGATTAAGTTACACTCTCAGAATAAAATTTCATGATTAAAGATTGAAATAATTTTCCCACTGATTCTTTAGTACATTTTTTAGCATTGAAAAATTAGTGTTTTATTTTATTAGTATTGTATAATATTAATAGTATTGAATAAAAATATCTTTCTTCAATTTTCAATTCATACGTTCCTATTGATCGTACCTTTTTCAAGAAAAATATTTGCAAATAACAAGATAATGTAAATTGTAGATAAATATCTAAATAAGATACTATTTATATTTATATAGATTAAAGATACTGTGAATTAAAAACTATTAAACGTTAGTTTTAAATGTGTATTCAATGCTGAAAAGTTTCAATGTAGATTCAATGTGATTTCAATGTATTGGCAACTGTGTTGACTCAAGTGCAGAACCCAGTCAAGGTTATATAAGCAATGTAACCCACCATTACACTTACTCCGTTAGGTTATTGGTATTTTGATTTAATTTTGGAAATATAACAGTTATTATTACTATTATAATTTGAAATAGTGACCTATACCGGTGGGCATTTTAAGTATGAATGGAAGAAATTAGTGTAAGATGGTTGTGGCGAGATCTTGTAGTCTTGTTACTGACTAGGGCTGACAAGTTTTTAGACAGGATTGTAATTATTAACCATAGAGAAATGATATCTAAGGGACTTACAGTTTAACGTGGGACCCAAGCCACTTTTGCCTCTTACGAAATGTTCTACTTTTAAGGAATAAATAATTATTTACCCATTAATAAATTATTAGTGATGGAATAAACTAAGCGTGTGGGATTTATTGGTTAAAGACAGTTATATAAATTTACATAATCCTCATGAAAATAGCATGGTAAAAGAGTAAGAAGGTATATTGCCACGAAGAATAAAAACGTAGATTTTAGAACAGATATTTATATACAGTATCAGCCAAAATAAACAGTACCGAAATGGCAATACTTTATTCTACGTATAAATTTTAACAACACATATAAGTCAAAGGAAGCAAAATCGGTTAAACATGGGCAATAACATGTTCAATATGACCCCGTTCAATTTGAGGCAACACTCGTACCGTTCTTGTAGGTTTTGCACCATTTTTATGAGTAGGGGTTGTTCCATTCTCCTAATACACATGGTTATTTTTATTGAGTTGAACGATGGTAGATGGTGGGTCCTCACGGAATGTTTTCTTTCAACTACACGTACGTCCGTGTTGTAAGAACGGGGATCCTTAGGAAAGTTTGTTCTATGGGAGATGAGCTTGCCAAAGGTTTGTCGGAGGAAAGCAATGTTGTTAACGGCAGTGTGACTGGATGCGCCATCCTGCTGGAACCACTGTGAACCTAACGGCAGGTTTTCTGCACGACAAAATCTCCTGAGGTCACACACAAAACGATCAAGAATGGCCCTATATCGATACTGATTTAAAGTAACAGTCTCTCCATTATTGCCTTCAAAATAGTATGGTCCCACTACGTCCATTATAGGCGAAAATGATGCTCTACGATAAAAGTTTTTTCTACAGTTGTTAGCACCATGTTAACAAAAAATAACCTCAAATAAGAAAGAAGTAATGAACGTGAAGCCGTGGCAACAATCACCAATTGAATCAGCTGATCGAGAAGGCAACTACAGCTGATTCAGTTTCAGTACTGTTTATTTTGGCTAATACTGTATTTGAAGCTGTTCGTTGAGCTTTATCACAATTTCAGACTGTAAGATGTAAATTTTTACCTTTTCCATAAAAAACGTATCCTTCCTATTTTATCGGGTGGCCACAAAAGATCCATAATTTCATACACTTTCATACTTGTCACACTTTCACCTCTCCACTTATGATGATGAAGCTATTCTAGTTAGATCCTGCTCAACCCAAAGTCTAGTTTATCTGTTATATTTGTTGGGTTGGTTCATATGGATTGATTTATATGGCCTAAAATAAAAGAAACCTGTACAGATTAGGAGAAAGTAAAAGGTGGGTAAAAATGGTTGTATATCCTGTGAAAAATGGGTTATGGATCATGATTATTTTTAGCGATCTATATCTTAGTAGATAACAAGTTTTACTAAACTTTTGATCTATTAAGGTGATTTAATAGAAAAAAATAACCAGCTGCCAAAAAAGTATTGTATTTAGTTTTTTAAGTATTTAATTATTTCCCCTGTGGGAAATAGGTTAGATCATGGATATGTACACAGGGTAAATTTTCAGCTCATTTAACAGCTGTTATTACACCCATATGACGGCACTTCCGTTAATCACTTCCCCTGCACTTTTGGCGTTCCACAAATCTGCTAACCTCTTCCAGAGATTAAACATATTCATGTCAAAAGGGTAAGAGGAAATAAAGCAACTATTGTGAACAAAATTTCATATTTGTAGTTATTGATTTCAGCGAATAATAAATTTCCGAAAACATCTGAGTTAATAACAATAAAAGTTGTATGGATCCTCTCTATTAATTTGTAGACATAACTCTCTTCAAACAATATGACATTTTTTGCCTTCTCTTAAACTGTATATTTTATTTTAGAATTCAATACTTTTTTAGATTTACTAACTCGATAACTATCTAGAGAGATAGAGATCCTTTTTGCATTGCCTAACTACTTATCCAAAATTTTAGAAAGTTGCCCTTTATGTGTCCGGGAGCGTTTTAGTAAAAACTTTTCGAAAACTCCATAATTTCTCTTTTATGGCGTTTTAAATTTCTACTACCTTACGGGGAATAAGTTTGTTTACAAAATTTCTACAATCGAAACATTTGATTTATTAAGCTACAGCTATTGGTTTACTTTCCATCTAATATGCAATATGTTTTAGCAATATGCTTTACTATCCAATGCCATCTGAATAATTCATTAATGAACAGGTTTATTAGTAAATTAATGTAAACCTATGAAGAAAATATGTGCTGTACAAAATGAACAGTTTTATTCATTTGGGGATTATCAACAGTTGGGGATTATGTATTTAAAATTTTGTATTTTCTGTCGCGTTTATATGTTGGCCAAATAAAAAATAATTACAATGTTTATACATACTACGTTTATTATAATAATCAGCTGTTGTGTATCTATAGGAAAGCCGTATTGCAGCTAGGTTTGGTTAAGGGTTTAGGCTGGATTATAAAATTGTGAATCAGTCCACTGAGATTAATTTTTTTGCGGAAAGGTTATTAATATGTATTATTGTTTCAGTATTGTTATGCCGCAACTCAGAATATCTAATCTTTTACAACGGAGCCGTAATGCTATTTGACTTTAGAACGTGGCCAATCTTAAAGTTAATACATATTTACTGTTAGGTGATATGAAGTTCGCCGGATCAGCTAGTAATATATAAAACTAAACTTTGACATCTGGACGATGCCCCAAAACAGCTAGATCATCACAAGTCGATGAGAGTCAGTGTGGGTTGAGTTTTAAATTGTAGTAATCTTTTGTGGACACTCTATATAATCAATATACGATTTCTATCAGCAAAAATATTCCCTTAAGGGAGAAAGAACGATGTTAAATCAATGTGTGACCCCAGCCAAGGGCCAAGGGGACTCAAGGGAAATACCATGTGACTTGACCTCCGCCGACCTGACCTCTGCTCGGACTGAGGCTCACTCTGCCAAACACATCCTGTTAATATTTCATCATTATTTTCCCTTTTCGTTACTTAATAATGCCCTAACTACTTCAAAAGTTAGGCCAAATAGACGGATGTTCATGATAGCCTTTAGAAAAAATATTCAATGTTCAAAAATCTCATGGAACTTAAACTTATGAATTTTGTAAGTTAATCCTTGGGGAGTAATTTTAGCGAATTTCTTGTAGGGAAGAATGTATTTTTATTTTAAATATATACTTTATTTTATTCTAGTTAAAATAATGACTGGGACGGTGGCGACGTACTGTAATCCAGCTACTTGGAGGTCAATAATTGTGGATAGTTGTGAGAGATGGTCGGTGGGTGTAGTGTTCTCTTGTGTGGATTAACGTCCGCACTATTGAACACTACGGTCAAAGACCATCATCATGATTAGACCGATTCGTAACTCAGAGGCCGTGGTTCGGATTCCACGTTAAACTGTAGGTCCCTTAGTTGTCGTCGGCTTTTGGGCTATTAATTAACAGTCCTGTCTAAGGAACATGCCAGAAGGTTGTACTTTCAAAAAGATACTAATTTTGATTGACATTTATAATACATTTTCTTTCGCCGGCCAACAGCATCAACGCACAACGTATGTTGTCGGAGTCCATCGCCGGCTGGCACAACATCAAGTTTTTGAACGTACTGATGTTTCAAAAGTTGACGGAAATCAAGGTATGTAACCTATTTCAAAAATAAGACAAACAGTATATATGAGTATTTAAATGTCTAAAAAAATAACAGTTGTACAAAAACCAGTTGTTAACTGACACGGTGGTTCAGGTATAGCGCTAGCCTAGAGGTTCAAACGTGCCTGATTCGAAACCAGTCAGAAATTCGAGCAGACACTGAATGCCTCTTTCTGGGCTGTCCAACCTCTATTCAGTGAGTAGTGCAGTTGAGTAAAAAGATCGCAGCTGAGAGCAATTAATTAAAATCACTCTCACAATGTGTTCATAATAATTCGTCACAGTTATTCACTTAACACTTTTAAACGTTCACGCAGAGGCGGTTTTAAATGCACTTAATTAATCACTTCACGGAAGTGATATATCTAGGAGGTGTTTGCTGTGTCAAGTTCAACCTTACTAATTACCACCACTTCCTTCCTACATGATGAATAATAACCAAAAAGAAAAGACTCGAGTAATGAATTCTTTATTAGCTTGGCTTAGTTACTATTAGTAATGCTAATTTTGTATTTTGTATTGTATTAACATTAATTAAACATTTATTTCAATTAGAACTAGAAAGTTAAAAAAGGTGATTGGATGCAAGTTATCAAGAGGCATTGGTGTCATCTATATACAGAAGTTGAGTGAAATGTGATCTGTGGACTGTGTCTTAGTCACTTCAATACTTACTTACTTGTAAGTGAAAATAATGAAATGAAAAGAATGATTTATCCTTCAATGATGGATAAACATAAAACAAATGTAAAAAACTAAGGAATTATTACTGACCTATTGCCAGTATTTGATCAGTAATGTTCTTATCAAATAAAAACAGTCTACAACAACACAACACAGTCTACAAATAAAAACTGAGTTCGGACGGCACCACTTCACTGGTCACTAGATAAGGCGTTGTGCTCCGTAGCGTCTGCACATCCATGATATTGAACTGATTTGAAACACTTACACAGCACACTAGCAACTTTAGGAGGACCCAGAAAAGAGGAAAAATCATAAATTGCATCTCCATCAGAAACCTTTAGTGACTGCAACTTTTACATCATGAGTAACTATGTACTGTATAAAAAAATAAAGTCTGTAAGCTCAAAATGCCTCAAAAAACTGTTTAAAGATTTTATGTGACTGGGAACGACATTAAAATATTTTGGTCCTCAGTATATGAATGAATTTCTAAAAATAGTTTTTTATACTTTGGGGATTCTGAAAATTTGACTAAAATAATTCATTTGTCCTTTTGTTTCCACTTTTAATGTAAAATAATTTTAAAATTTTAAAAAAGATACAGATGTTGAATGGGTGAAAAAATAAAGGATAAGAGCTTTTTCTGGCATTTCTTTTTAGTATCAAGTGAATGTAATGATTTTGGGTAACTCTGTTCTTCAGTTATATATTTATAAATGCCACCCCATGCAACAAGACCGTACTATATTTTTGAGTTAATCAATATGAAAAGCTTCTGAGCAATGAGATATTAGAGATATTTCTCAGGAAGTAAAACTTTCTTAGACTATATTTAATTTTTTTGTTGAGCTCACATGATATGTTTCTCCCAAATAAGTTTTTGATGAAATATTACACCTAAATATTGAAACTAACAACTTTTTCTATTTGACAGTTTGAAATACAACAGTTTAATTAATTTATAAAATACTAAAGGGAAGTTCATAGGAAGTGTGAGCTGATTTTTTTTATGAATTAGTTTATGATATCAGGCTTATTATTTGTGTTATTAACTAGATATCTTGTTTTTACTAAAATCTGTACAATGAATGCTTGTAGAGGGTAATGCTAGTATAAAAATAGACGAAGAGAATGCCCAACAGATTATCTAGGATATACAACCCTACAAGGCAATTAACACTATCAAAAACCGTGCTTTGACCACATAAACCACATAAACATGGCAAGTGATTATTTGTAGCATTACTCAACTTCATTTGTAACGTCTAACTATATTAATAATGTTTTGTTTTAATGGTCGACTGAAAGAATAATTAATGATAAACTTTAACGGTCAATGCTTTGGATAATGATTGCTTTTAATTGGCATATCAATTAAATATTTATTAGTTGAAATAACTGATGGTTTGAATTGTGTTTTGTTATTGTTTCAGAGAACGATTCTTTCGTTGTTCACTGAATGAGCTGTAATGACAAGTGAACTGAATATTTTTCCGCTTCAAAGGGTTGGAAACTTGATCGAAATTGTTCCATTAATAATTGCTAGCAAGCCTAACATATAATTAGCTACTCTGGTTGAAATGGACACCGATGTACAGAGTAAAAATTGTATGGGAAAAATTATGTAACATTGAAAGGACATGCATCTGAGTTGAATTAATATGTGTGAGTGTTTTTGAACTGTGAGTTGCCTTTTAAAAGAGTTATTAAATTACTTCTTTTTATTTTTGCGCTAGAGAGAGTCGATTGAATAGCACACTTATAAGCTTACAAAATCATCATCAGTTGTCTGGATTTGAAATAATAAGTGAAGCCAACATCTATATAAATAAAATTAGAGTTTTGTCTGTACATTGCTCAGGATTATTCATTTTTTAGTTATTTTTACTTTTCGTGCGTTAGAGAAGCCAAAACTGGTCTTATCTCAATTTTGGTCTGTTTGTCGGTTTGCCTGTGACGCTCTAGGAGGCATTTTACGCCGTCTTCTCCGAAAAAAAACGGGAGAACTGATTACAATAAAACTACAACAATGAAATTAAATAATCTCAGCTCAATTATTAGCAATAATATTTTATTAGATAACTAGCAGTAAGCTCGTCCTTTGTACGGTTTGTAGGATTTAGTTTAAAAAAGAAAGATTATCATACCAATATGTAAACCAGGATTAAATCAATACCCAGCTTTATTATTTATCATTACTTTACAATTGAATGGAGTAGAATATTTATAATATTATTACGTTAGTTAATATATTATAGTTAATATTATTAACATTAGTTTTACGTTAAAATAACTATTTAATATAGTATACTTTCGAAATGGGTTTAAAAATTATGACTGATACAAACTAACTAATATTGATTTGACAGCTGTTTGTTTTTTATATTCTGTTTTTGCTAATGGCAGGCTCAGCTTAAGCTATGGCAGCCTCGAAGTACACTATATTTCATGTAATTCCCATCTAAATTTTGTGGCCATCCCGGGGATTGAACCCGTCACCTCTTGCACCAAAGTCCAAGACGCTAACCATTAGGCTAGCAGATGCCCTTAACCATTTGTTTTTCTTTCTATTAAATGTTTAAACTGCAAAGACAGCTGATTATTACCACAAGGTGGTTTATTGATAATTGAAAGCAAAATTCATCTAATATCGTGTAAAAAGTGGGTTTTTAAATGCTCGCGATTCACTTTTTAAGGGTCGGCGAACAATTTTAGCATTTAAAAGCCTTCTCTGGAATGTAGAGAATGTATGAAATAAGTTTCATTGTTATCAGTTCTCCCGTTTTTTCGTAGAAGACGGCGTAAAATGCCTTCTGGAGTGTCACAGACAGACACAAATAGAGATAATACTTGTTTCGGCTTCTCTAACGTACGAAACGTAAAAATAATAAAAAATGAATAGCTCTGAGCAATGTACAGACAAAAATTTAATTTTATTTATATAGATTTAAATTAAATTTGTTTTACATTAAAATAAAACTTTAATATAGTATGATTTAAATCGTTTTAAATTCAATGATTAATGCAAACGACCGATTTTATTCCGATAGTTGGTGATTTCTTCTTGCTAAATCACTGTTTAATCATTTTTGTGACTGTTAGCTCACAAAAATGTTGAGTAAAACTTAAAATATGTTGCTGATAGTGCACAAAACTGGATTTTTGGGAGCTTGTTTTATTACATTGATAATTTGTGGGTCAGTTTAAAGTAAGCTAAAGTTTCTTTGAAAATGTATAATATAATCAACATAGTGGGTGCACCTATTTTCATAGAGAAACGTTACAAAACTACCCTGTTTAATGTTGCAAAAATGTAGACAAATACTGAAATAAAAACTATATCGGATTTTCTGAGATTTAAAAACGTAAAAAATATCAATATAAAAAATCCAAACAATGTGCAAAAAACTCTAATTTTATTTATATAGACTAAACTCATAGAACCTGCTTGTTATATAAATGAATAAATAAAAATATGTTTTTGAGGATGTTTATTTTAAATAAACTACAAGCCTAATAGACATCTCAGGGTATTTGAAATGTACCCAGCGACGAGGAAAGAGATGACGTAAATCCAGCCACTTGTTGACTGGCTATCGGGGATCTGCCTCCGGTTTTTCACAGTGAGTTGATTTCGTGATAGAACTGATTGTAAAACTTTATTTTCAAGTATCGGAGACTTTTAACGGTAGGTTTATGAAGCTTATCAAAGCATTGTAAAATGCCTAAAGTAATAACGGTAATTTGTTATTAAACATAAAAAAATTGTTTCAATTCACCTGAACCCATTAGATTAGATTATTAAAATGGCGACTCTACCACAACGTAGGTTTTTTAAGCCAAGTATGAGTAAGAAATGAGTGTAAGATGAATGAGGCGCGATCTTGTAGTCTTGTTACGGGCATTGGACGCACCGGTGCGTTCGTGATATTTTATTTTATTGGAAGGGGCGGATTACTCCCAAGGCACTTCAGCCGTAGCGGCTTTTTGCGCACCCCTGTGTGGGTTGCGGCATTATCACAAAGCGAGAATCCAATGGTGATTGGCGGGATTTGAAACCGGGACCTTGGGCACCAAAGCCCCGCGCTCTATCCCTAAACCAGCGCACTCCCCGCTCGTGGTATTTAAGAGGTTAAAATGTGTTTTCAAACTACCTTTAAACATATTGTTTAAGAATTTCACCATGAAAAATAAAAAACCTGTTCTGTTAAACTGTTTTCTGTTTTGGTTAACAGCAGTTACTTGTCCTTAACGATAATATGGACACTTTGAAGGGCTCTAGGATGGATACCAAATTTTCCAATTGAGGCCTGCTACAATCGATTTCACGTGGCCAAATACCACGTATTACAAAAAAATCATAGATGCTAGGACAGGAAAAAAATTCACGGACGGTGATAATGTTAGAGAATTAAATTCAAAGTCCAACTGCACTGTAGACCTGAATTCATTTTATAACAACTTAGAGCCCGACAGTGATGTAGAGCTGGACTCTAAGTGTTACAGCAACGCTGGTGAACAGGGCCGTTTGTTAAGTGTTCACAGAAATCACCTCACCCATTTGTAACGGCCGTTTGGTCTCCAGGGAGGTGAGACTAATTTGCTCTCTCTTACCAACTACAAAGTATCTCACTAGATTTTTTTCATGAACAATTATTGAAAACTTCTACTGACGTTTAGTCAACAGAATAGTATCAGGAGGTCGAGAATCGCTCGGAAACCCGCTCTCTTAAAGATTCTGAATATATTTTCGTTTCAGAGATCTGTCGCGTTTCATTTTTAATCTTAAAAATTATCCATGAAACATTTTAATACTAAAACATGTTCAATTATAAACCAACTAAATATAACTATTACGATAGTATTATTACATACAAACTTTAGGCTAAGTACCTTTTGAAGTTATCGAAAATGTTTAGTGCCCCCAAAAATCGGGAATATCGGGTGCAACTCAAAATTTTCAAATGTAAAGCCCCATCGAGATGCACCTTATTTTTAAGGTCTTTAACTTTAAAGACGATTGGTGAAAATTGGGGGTCTCTACTTCAACCCAGAGCGAAATGGTGGCATTTTGAAAATTTTTACCCTGAGTGGTTACAAAGTCTTTCTCTCCTTGGTTTTGTCAGGAATTTGGAATTTGACACCTACATCTTAGACCTTAGATACCTTCCAACATTTTTAATTACTACACAAGTTAGAATAATGTACATAATACAATGAATTCAATAATTGAAAATCCCTTTCAAATGTAAATTATAGCAAAAACCGAGGGGGAAGGGGCTTTATAACAACCCAGGGTGATAATTTTCAAAATGCTGCAATTTTGTACTGGGTTAAGGTAGAGGCTCCCAATTTTCGCCAAACGTCTTTAAATATCAAAAACTTAAAAATGAGGTGCAGTAAGTACATCGATGAGGCTTTACATTTAAAATTTTGCGTTTCCCCCAAAATCTCCCTATTTTTTGGATGGCACTCAAAATGTTCGATAACCTCACAAGACACTTTGGCTTAAGTGTGTATGGTGTAAATATGGGGGGGGGGATTTACAACCACCCAAGGTCATAATTTTCAAAAAATCTTACTTCTGACTGTGCTTCTTTTAGAATATTAGATAAATGGAAAACAAATGGTGTATCAAAATAATAAAACTGGATTGTGTGATTGTATTATCTCCATGTGTGTATGGTTCGAAGGCCTAATTATATTCCCTTTAAAAATTTCAACGTGATTAATATCTGCTTAAGTTTACGATCGGCTTAAAACAAAAATATTTTTACAACTATTAAATATAATTAATAGTTGGTCCATGTGTTTCTATGCATCGCAAAAAGAATACAAAGAACTTATAAGTTTACTCAAAATAAATATGAATTGTAATGATATACTGTTATCTGTGGAAATGTTCAGTACGCCACTCCTTATGCCTACATAATTTGTGACCAACATATCACAAATTTGTTCAGAACATATGTTCAAACATGTGTTTTCCTCAAGGTTGCTCCGACTCGTCTGTTTAAAATGAACAAACTCTTTCCCAATGTATTTTAATATATTTCAATATTATCTTGGAAAATGTAATTTAAAAACTATATTAAATTAAGTGTGTTCTTATTCCTCAGAATTAAATTCGGAAACATTAAAACCATTATCTGCAACAACACATTAAACATTATTTTTTTCTCTCAATTGACAAAACACGTCTAGCGATGTCGTTGGAGTTTTGTTCACAAAAAAATACCTTCGCGTATGCCTAATAATAGTACGAATTTATAGTAAATCCTTCCTTAGTAGGAGCTGTATGATTTAGTGTTATGAAGCAAGATACTTATTACGTATATAAACCTGAGATATTAAACAAATGTATAAGAATATAAAGAAATTCTCAGCTTAACTTTTTAGCAGTTGTTTACAATTGTTTCCCGCACTAGTTGCGGCAAAGTAACCGGCCAATCACGCTCCAAAGCGGAACGCTCCAAATCTATATGAAAGTAACTAATAGCGCTAAGCGCTCATCAGCTGATAGACGGTCGCCGTTCCTACAACACTAACATCCGGTTTTGCGTAATGAAACTGAGGTTACCGGAAACGTAAAAGTTATGTTTGAATTTATACCAGCAAGAATATCAAACATAACATCAATGACTTAATTATTGTAGGAAAAATCTTGTTTGTAATACGAGCGTCAACTGTCATGGCCGCCCTCGAAGTTCTGGCAACACTCAGCTGACGCTTCTTGCCGCCATATGAACCTCTCATGCGATATGACATACTTAGCGCTCTAGTTACACAAATTGCTATTTTTTCCTTTTTTTGCTAACGGCAGGCTTAGCTCAGGTACGCAGCCTCGAAGTTCATTGGTTTATATGTAATTTGCTCGACTAAATTATGTTGACATCCCGGGGACAGAATCAGTCGCTTATTTCACTGAAGTCCAACACGCTAACCGTTAGGCTAGCACATGACCCTTGTGTTTTATAAAACTTTGAAAAAAACAGTTTTAATATTGCTCAAAACTGAGGATTTCAGAGCTCAATTATCCAATACTATAATACGAGCAAGGTTTGTATATATATTTGCACACGGATCTCGAAAACGGCGCCGAGGAATTTCTTTAAATTTTGGAAATAACTAATTTCCGAGTAGAAAATAAGTTCTAGATAGGTCTAATGTCCAGGAAAATTCGTGTTTTCTTGTAATATGAAGTTAAAAATCTAAAAATTTAACATTACGCTTATGGAGAATAAAATGTAAACAATACAAACCAAAACAGCTGTTTATAACCGTTTGACAGTTCTTGATTGAAGACTGCGGGGAACAATATAGAGGTTATGCATTAATATTTATTTTATGAATTAAATAAATGCAAAATTATCAGGTTACTAAACAATTTGTAAAAACTTAAGGATAACATAGCTGTGAGAAATAAAAGCAGAAAAAAGTATTTCCAAAATCTTCCGTGTTTTGATAGAAAACGTATTCTTTGTACAGTATTGCTTGAAGCCACTGTAAGAAACTAAAATTGATGTAAATTAAATTTCTCTTTTGCTTTTCAATCCTCATTCCGTTTATAACAAAATCAGTTGATCACAGGCTAATAATAACGGTATGGATAATTAGACAGTAAATGATCGGCTTTGGCTAAAATACGTTAAACGGCATCGCTCAATTGACTAACGTCGTAGCCGAGTTGTAGCGTGTTGGCCTCAAGAACTATAGGCCGCGAGTTCCATTCCCACCAGGGGCGATACTTTTTCTTTAGTGCTATATTAATTATGGTGTATTAAATCGGTTTTATTTCAACCACATAAATGTTTTCATTGGGCAGTAAATTTGTTTTAATTTTGCTAATTAACTTGTAAAAACATGTCTTATTCTATCCGAGCAAAGCTCGGTCACCAGGTACTTTATTTTTATAGAGCGTGGGGTTTAAGCAAACAAACACCTTCTCTAAACGTCATAGAGTAAAGAAAATAAATTTTATAACTACGGGTGCTCTTGTTATCACGAATAAGCGTTACAAAAACTGTTTTGCTGTTACAGAAACACAGATATACAGACAGAAATTGAGATAAGACTGATTTCGGCTTTTCTGGATTATAGAACCTAAAAAACCCCTAAATATTATAGTTCCAAGAAATTTAGAGTCCAAGCGATTGTATTATTTGTAAGTTCTAAATTTATTTACATAGATAAAAACGCACTGCACTTGGTAGAATGCTTAGTATGTTTGAGAGAAAGGCTTTGATACATTATTAGTATGTTTTCACTAAATCTTCCCTTTTTGTTTTTTGTTAGTCAGGGACAAAACATCCCCATTGTAATATTCATATAGCTCTCAGAACTTAAGTGGCTGTATGATTAAAGGGTATTATAAAGGTGGCTTTGACACTCTGAGGTGGCATAGTGGGTTTGATAGGTCACCTCTACACTACTACCACTCATGACTAGCTCTAGGTCTACTAGTAGATTAGTTCACAACTATAAGTAGTCAGAAGTTGAGTAGTGTTGTCAGAAATATATGTTCTGAATAGAAATGGTCTGACGAAATAATTATGTGAAACTGATGACCAACAAAAACGGTTATACAGCATAATTTTAATTTTAGTGGTCTTTACACGATTTATTTTCATCGCAAAATAATATTTCTCTGCAAACCCCTACTTAAATACCAACAGGCTTTAATATAAGTAAAATGTATAACTAAAACAATTGTTATAAAGTTTGTGTACTCCATTCAATAAATGCTACACCACCTAGTCAACTTATCTTAGTTTTCATTCATTCCAAATACGTTAGTATTTAATTATTTACTAGAAAAGTAGATCGCATCCAATACTATAATACGAGCAAGGTTTGTATATATTTGCACACGGATCTCGAAAACGGCACCGAGGAATTTCTTTAAATTTTGGAAATAACTAATTTCCGAGTAGAAAATAAGTTCTAGATAGGTCTAATGTCCAGGAAAATTCGTGTTTTCTTGTAATATTAAGTTTAAAATCTAAAAATTTAACATTACGCTTATGGAGAATCAAATGTAAACAATACAAACCAAAACAGCTGTTTATAACCGTTTGACAGTTCTTGATTGAAGACTGCAGGGAACAATATAGAGGTTATGCATTAATATTTATTTTATGAATTAAATAAATGCAAAATTATCAGGTTACTAAACAATTTGTAAAAACTTAAGGATAACATAGCTGTGCGAAATAAAAGCAGAAAAAAGTATTTCCAAAATCTTCCGTGTTTTGATAGAAAACGTATTCGTTGTATTGCTTGAAGCCACTGTAACAAACCAATTAATTGATGTAAATTAAATCTCTCTTTTGCTTTTCAATCCTCATTCCGTTTATAAAAAAATCAGTTGATCACAGGCTAATAATAACGGTATGGGTAATTAAACAGTAAATGATCGGCTTTGGCTAAAAGACCTTAAACGACATCGCTCAATTGACTAACGTCGTAGCCGAGTTGTAGCATTTCGGCCTCAAGAACTATAGGCCGCGAGTTCCATCCACATAAATGTTTTCATTGAGTAATAAATGTGTTTTAATTTTTCTAATTAATTTTTATAATAAATGTCTTATTCTAAACGAGCAAAGCTCGGTCACCAGGTACTTATAGTATGAAAGGTTTAGTACGCCGGTCTATCAAACGACCAGATACTCTGTTATTCCAAACAGCTGTTTCATGTGTCGAAAACAACTGTTGTAAACATATCTGACTGTAGGATCACTTTACATACAAGATAAACAAAACATTACTGTTATTTAAATTTTATTTGTGACATTTTTCATCACGATTTTATGTAAAACAAAGTTTCACGACGTTTCAGGTTCTGTAATCTGATCCCGTCCTCAGAAGAATTATTATTCTAAACATAACACAATTACACGTAATCTGGGATAAGCCGGTATGAATCAGAAAACATAAAAATTTAAAGCAGTCGAAAAACTTACAAACAAACCTTTACACACATAAGAAACAGTACCTGGTGACCGAGCTTTGCTCGTATAGAATAAGACATGTATTATAAAAATTAATTAGAAAAATTAAAACACATTTATTACTCAATGAAAACATTATTTGTTGAAATAAAACCGATTTAATACACCATTAATATACTATGAACAAAAAGTATCGCCCCTGGTGGGTATGGAACTCGCGGCCTATAGTTCTTGAGGCCGACACGCTACAACTCGGCTACGACGTTAGTCAATTGAGCGATGCCGTTTAACGTCTTTTAGCCAAAGCCGATAATTTACTGTTTAATTATCCATACCGTTATTATTCAACTGATCGTTATTATTACTGTGATCAACTGATTTTTGTTACTAACGGAATGAGGATTGAAATGCAAAAGAGAAATTTAATTTACATCAATTTATTTGTTTTTTTACAGTGGCTTCAAGCAATACAACGAATACGTTTTCTATCAAAACACGGAAGATTTTGGAAATACTTTTTTCTGCTTTTATTTCGCACAGCTATGTTATCCTTTAGTTTTACAAATTGTTTGGTAACCTGATAATTTTGCATTTATTTAATTCATAATATAATTATTAATGCATAACCTCTATATTGTTCCCCGCAGTCTTCAATCAAGAACTGTCAAACGGTTATAAACAGCTGTTTTGGTTTGTATTGTTTACATTTTATTCTCCATAAGCGTAATGTTAAATTTTCTAGATTTTAAACTTAATATTACAAGAAAACACGAATTTTCCTGGACATTAGACCTATCTAGAACTTATTTTCTACTCGGAAATTAGTTATTTCCAAAATTTAAAGAAAATCCTCGGTGCCGTTTTCGAGATCCGTGTGCAAATATATATATATACAAACCTTGCTCGTATTATAGTATTGGATAACACTTCCATTGATCAAGGACACACTACAACACAAAACTCTACTATATTAAGAATAGGTAACGTCAGAATAAGGTGTTTGAGAATTACATTTTTCGCCAAAATAATGCTAATCCCAGGGGGTTTTTCAATGGAGAGCATGTCGGTTTCTGATTTCTGATAATACAGGCTGAATTTTACTGACAAAATGTAATTGTTTATTGTAAAGCATCAGATTATTTCCCAAACACATAGCTATTTATTTATTGTTTTTGTAATTGTTGTAGTTTTGTTATGAGTTTATGACATTCTATTGAACTTACTTAGTATTGGCAGTATTTTGTTTTGCAACATCATTCTTCCCAAGCTACCCATAATATTTTACACCGGAAATTTGACAGGCTACGTGACATTTACTACCCTACATTGAAATCACTCGAAATCCACGTGGCTCGTACTGTATCTCTTTTAAAACCGATTACTTATTCATTTCAATGTTTGCATCTCGATATAACACTACTAATATAGGTAAGGAATACTTAGTAAGTTAAAACTATCTTATATAAAGTAATTATGGTTTGAAAAATTAGTTTGATGAAATAATATAAGAATAATTATGTAGTATTTCTCAATTCATACCCCATAGAGGTATATGGAAAATATGATTTTAAGTGAAACAAATCTTATTTGTTTATGGTAGATGATGATGAGATGATAAGACATATGCTATACTCTCATAGGACGCCTATCACGAAATTGACTTCCACGACCCCAAGTTCGACCCACATGGACAGTTTTAGTTTTTAAACATTTTATGTAGAGAAAATCAAAGAATAATTTAACATTTTAGCGAATTTCCCACAAGGGAAGAAGCTATTACCGTAGGTCTCAAGGCAAGACTTAAACCCTGGACCATGTTATTTTTCGTCTTTAGGTGTCCAGATACCAAAAACAATAGTCGTTAAAATTTATATGTATATATGTAATATGTATATACATATGTCTGTGAACACGATAAAAATGGTCTGATCGAGACCAAATTTGGTACAGACTTGTATACCTACATTTGCTCGGACTAGTAAACCAGACATATCTTTATTTTCAATTTTATCTTTCACCATTAGAATCAGCTATCAAAATACACAATTTAGTTTCTTAAAGTTTTACTCTATCTCCAACGGTTACCGAGATATTAAAAAATCTAAACACAGTACGTTGTATTTTGGGACTCCAATGCTAATCTCACGGAGGATAAAGAAAAAATAGTATTTCACTTATCAATCAATATTTTTGAATTAAACCTGGTATTTACCTTCATGTGCTGGAGATCTTATGCTTAAAATCATAGTTTATGCGTTTATCATGAAAGCTAACCTGAATACTCTCCTCCCATGTTAATCATTTGGAGAATAGGTTTATTTTGTATGTTTATGAAACTTGCTATAAATGGTCAAAGTAAAAATGTTTTTTGCTAAAAATACCTAATTCAAATGTTGCTCACAGCAGCAAACCTGCATACTCTTTCACATGTTAATCTTATGGAGAATAAGCAAATAACTCATATTTATCGAAATATATTAATAAAACTTGTCATATATTATTATTATTACTATACTATTGATTTGGAAATTCTCAGAGTATGCAGGTGTGCTGCGACGGGGGTATTTATTGCTATATTTTAAGCGTAACAACTTGTACGCGTTACAATGTGTAATTACCATTACAGTTTCCTGGCCAATGGTCAGTTTGAACTAGTAATGCCAATTTCAACGTTAATCAGTCCCTTTGACTCGGTGTGATGCGGTATGCGGTAATTGTGTACACAATGTAATCACGACCCGTCACGTCGGGACGCGTCTCACGCGAGGTCCTCATTAGCCACTAGCCTCTAGCCAGGCCCGCATCCGTCTAACGGTTAATTAAATAGACTAAATCAACTCTTGATTTTTGGAAATCAATCATATAACTTTAACGCCATAATACTAAGTGTATCTGAATACACCGAAAAACTTTAGGATATTGTTTCTGAGGTCAAAACAAACAAGTCCTGTGAATATATGACTTATTCCTTTGGAACTATTTGAAGTTCCAACTTCAAAATTGTCACGTATATGAGTAATAGTAGTGCCTATAAACCAGACATATCGGTCAATCAGAACAGGCAGTTTTGGGGGGGTTGGTTTGTACTCAAAAGTTGGGCTTTTTCCGTTTTTCATATGTAATTTATTTTTTTTTAAATTTTATCTTTCACCATTAGAATCGGCTCTAAAAATACAAAATTTAGTTTCTTAAAGTTTTACTCTATCTCCAACGGTTACCGAGATATTAAACAATCTAAACACAGTACGTTGTATTTTGGGACTCCAATGCTAATCTCACGGAGGATAAAGAAAAAATAGTATTTCACTTATCAATCAATATTTTTGAATTAAACCTGGTATTTACCTTCATGTGCTGGAGATCTTATGCTTAAAATCATAGTTTATGCGTTTATCATGAAAGCTAACCTGAATACTCTCCTCCCATGTTAATCATTTGGAGAATAGGTTTATTTATATGTTTATGAAACTTGCTATAAATGGTCAAAGTAAAAATGTTTTTTGCTAAAAATACCTAATTCAAATGTTGCTCACAGCAGCAAACCTGCATACTCTTTCCCATGTTAATCTTATGGAGAATAAGCAAATAACTCTCATATTTATCGAAATATATTAATAAAACTTGTCATATATTATTATTAGTATATTATTGATTTGGAAATTCTCAGAGTATGCAGGTGTGCTGCGACGGGGGTATTTATTGCTATATTTTAAGCGTAACAACTTGTACGCGTTACAATGTGTAATTACCATTACAGTTTCCTGGCCAATGGTCAGTTTGAACTAGTAATGCCAATTTCAACGTTAATCAGTCCCTTTGACTCGGTGTGATGCGGTATGCGGTAATTGTGTACGGTACACAATGTAATCACGACCCGTCACGTCGGGACGCGTCTCACGCGAGGTCCTCATTAGCCACTAGCCTCTAGCCAGGCCCGCATCCGTCTAACGGTTAATTAAATAGCCTAAATAAACTCATGATTTGTGTAAATCAATCTAATATCTTTAATGTCATAATACTGAGTGTATCTGAAATACACCGAAAAACTTTAGGATATTGTTTCTGAGGTCAAAACAAACAAGTCCTGTGAATATATGACTTATTCCTTTGGAACTATTTGAAGTTCCAACTTCAAAATTGTCACGTATATGAGTAATAGTAGTGCCTATATTTGTGCATAGTATCAAGTCTTTACTTTTTACTATTTCAAAACACCTGCTATTCTAATTTTTCAAAGCTCAATAACTAAAAAACCATGGGATTTACAAAGAATAAACAGAAGGCAAAGGTCATAACACAAATAAAGAGAAAAATACGTATTGTTAAAGCTACAACTGTCAATTTGGGCTTAATGGGCGATTTGGATAAGTAGTAACTATACTAAAATAACTTTTTTGTATTTGTGTTATAACCTTATTAATATGTTGACTACCATGAGTACCATATTTATTTGGTACTCCCGACCAAAGGCCTGACTGCCATCATGCAATTGTAGGTCATCAGTCTGAGGCTACAATTGCATGATATAATGATAAAAATAATGCAATACAATAAAAATAACAAAGTATAAGATCGAAAAAAACTTTGAAATGATTAAAAGCTTCAAATTGGTGCTAAGAAGAAATCATTTTGAAGAAAGATGTAGAAAGGTTGATGAAGGCAATTTACACCCCTTTTGAGGAGGTGTGCGAGTTGATTGTAGTGTTCTCCGTACATTTTATTAGGAGTGGATGATATATTGGGTGACAGCTAAAATTCCAAGAATGACGTAATGCTATTATTGAGCAATTAACCTTAACTATTATTATTCATAAGCAAATACTAAAAGAAAATATTAAATATTTAGTTTTTCCTTTTCAATTTTCAACTCATTTCCGCGCAAACATTTATTGAGTGTAAGTTAGATGCAATCTAGCTATTAAGTTAACTATATTTTTTCTGTACATACCGGAACATTATGTATATTTTTATTTGCTCTATGTTTTATGTAGGAGTAACATTCTTGAGGAGAAGATTAAAGAATTTCTTTGACTGTGGTAAACCTGCCTGTCCTGATGAAGCCTGCAGAACAAATTGATTTTATTTTGCCATGTTTTCCATTTGTTTAACCGATAGTTGTATATGCAATAAGGATTGTACTTATAAAACTGTTATTTTATTTACGATTGCCTTTGATCATTGAATTATTGTTGTTACATTTTACTTTGATTAATTATTAATAGTTATTACCTAATACACACATTTCAGACCTTTGATATACCATTTTCCTAATGTAATATGCCTACATAGCTTAAATATAAAACCATATTTTATTTTATTTTTTGTAAAATGGAGGTGTACTATTTTTACGAATAAATAAACCTTTAAAATTGAAATACATTTCCAATTTTAAGCCGAATGAAACTATTTAAAGTGTGATAAAGTGATAAAAACCTATTTCTATTCATTGACAAATTTGTTAGGTGCTTAAAATGTTTATCATTATTTCATTCCTTATTTATCAAAAACAAATTGTATACTATGAATAATACAATTAACTTGATTAAAAACGCAATAACTTTGAGAAACACCCCCACCGGAACAGTCATGGTTGCTGAATACAAAAGCCATTATTTCTATAATAATAGGAGGAAATATTGTTGCACAGTAAATTTTGTAGTTATTCTTTTCCGTTGGTACTTACATTTTAAGAACAATACAGAGGCATAAATAATTATTTAATACTATGTACGAAGTACATTGTAGTAAAAGTTTTCTACTCTGTGACAAACATAAACGGTGAATAAACACATATTTTAATGTATTCCTAATCACAATGAAACCATATGTTTTCTGTAAGATGTCAATATTGCTATATGTTGTGTTATTTTTTCTAGTTTTGTGGGACAAAGAATTTATACTAAAACACTACCAGATCAATTGGGAAGAATACTACTTAACAAAAATGCTAGAACGTTTATGTATACTCACGTAACATTGATGATAAAACAGTCGTAGTTGCTATATATCAATAAAAATATTGTTATTGTTTTCGTAGTGAAACACAACAGATAAATAAAACTTTATCTTTTTTATATAATTTCTCTCTAAATTTTACAAACAAAAATCCCTGTTTGTAAAAATTTTGAGGCATAATGTTTACTAACTCTAATTAGGTACCCAATTACAGTTACACTTGATCTGCTAAGGTCTGAAACCGGTTAAGTAGTATTAGGACTAATGATCCTGGACCACCAAATGTGATCATAGGTGATCTGAAGGTCTACCTTGAGATGCATCAGTCTTGTGGTAGAGAACTAAATGTGGTTGTGTTTGTGAACATGGTCTACCACAACACTTAGACTAGTACCTCTTCACTACCCATTATTGCTATTCTATTGCCAATCTGTTCAAACCCAAATTCAAAAATGTTCGTATTTATTTCCCTGTGGGAAATAGATTAGATCATGGATTCTATTGCCAATCTGTTCAAACCCAAATTCAAAAATGTTCGTATTTATTTCCCTGTGGGAAATAGATTAGATCATGGATAATGTCTAATTCAAGGGATTTAAAGAAATGTTTTCAGTTCATATAAACAGCTGTTATTATTCTTTTATATTAAAAATTCGATACAATAGCTCTGGTAGTTCCTATGGAAACCTGTTACATATTTTTTACCTTAAAATCACTAAAACCCTCCGAGAGCTAAGACATATCCATGTCAAAATGTTTGTATTTATTTCCCTGTGGGAAATAGATTAGATCATGGAAGTGTAAAGAAAAATGTTTTCAGTTCTTTTAAACAGCTGTTCTTATTCTTATATTACAAATTTAATACAATAATAGCTTTAGTACTTTCTAAGGAAATTACAAATTTTTGAATTTCAATTGCCAACACCCCTCCCCCAGAGATAAGATTTATCCATGTCAAAAAAGTATGTAAGTACAGAAAGTAAGTAAGTAAGTAAAGTATGTCAATAAATTATTCAAATTTATATATTCCCTGTAAGAATTACATAGGCTATGCATGCGTAGGTTTGCTGCCAGAAGAAACGTTAAATGTGGGGTTTTATGGGTTTATTGATAAAAATTAACTAGATAGACTTACATTAAACCCTTTGGAAGGATATTTGAGTCATTAAATGAGCGAGATTTTTAGCTATCATCCGTAAGATTAACACTACAAGATGTACTGCGTATACCATTTTGAATACCTCAATTACCAATTGACCTAGTTATGAATGATTAAAATACTAAATTGTATGGGTTTTTTCTAACTGAATTCAATAGTGAAAAGGAAAAGAATATTTTTTCCAATTATAATTTTTGAAAACCCCATTTTTGTAATACAAACACTTCAAAAGTGTAGTTAACGTAGCCCAAAGATGTTAAATGACTCCCCAAAAACGTGCTCAGGTTGGATTATAAACTTCTATCATGGTCCCGGGCTTAACTATCACCACGCGGGTCTTATTATACTAGTACTGTAGTAAGTATCTTGACTCTTCATACTGAGTCACGCAACAAAAGATTAGAGACAGGTTAACTGCTAGCATAATATATTTTAATGCGAACACGATATAAAATTGAACTCGAGGATGATTGGTAGTTTTAATATTCGTCAACCACCTTCGATACACTTCAGGGACACTTGCGTAGTTTGCAATGGAAACAAATTAAGAGGTAAATTTCAAAAACGTGCCAGCAGGACTGCCAACACGGGATATGATGAAGGACTCTCCGTCACAAGTTCTTGATCCCAACCAAACGCGAGGGTAAAATAATAAAATATGATTAACTAATAAATCAAGTGAGTTAAAGACATTGATTTTCATCTGGGGCTTCGAATGATTTTTCATAAATGTATTATTTTTCACTGATTTAACATAAATGTTAAAACCTATTATAATCAGATGTCATTTATTTATTATTTATCAAAATACTGTAGTTCATACATGACAAATAAGGCATATTGCCAACCTACACAACAATCAGGAATCATTAAAGAAAAAGAAATGAGACATATAATACATCTCTAAGAGTATATATGTAAAAATGAATGTATGTATGTTCTTTATGCGTTGCCAAACTACTCATCCGATAACCATGAAATTTTAGGAAGTTTCTCTGAACGTGTCCGAAAAGGTTTTAGTGAAAGAAATTTTCGAAAACTCCATAGGTTTCCATTTTATGGCGTTTTAAATTTCTAATGTTAACCTTTTGGGGACTCAGTTTGTTTACAAATTTTCTACAATGAAAACATTTGATTTCTTAATCTATAGTTGTTGGGTTACTTTCAATTAGCAATACGCTTTACTATCCAATTCCATCTGAATAGTTAATTAATGTAAAACCATGAAGATCTGAGCTATGTGCTGTACGAAATGAACAGCTTTATTCGCCACGTTATTAGTTTATGGCTTTTTGGGATTATGTATTAATTTTTTTTATTTCCTGTCTAATAAAACATCACGTGTTTATATGTTGGCAAAAAAAATAATTTCAATTTTTATACATATTGCGTTTATTATAATAATCAGCTGTTATACATATTTACTATAAAAACCGTATTACAGTTAGGTTTGGTTTAGGTTTAAGTTGAATTAGAAAGTTGTAAATTAATCCACTAAGTTTTATTTGTTTTGTGGGAATGTTATTAATAAGTCTTATCGTTTCATCATTGTTATTCACTATGCCACGATCCAGAATATCTACACAACGAAGCCGTAATGCTATTCGATTTCCGAACATGACCAATCCCAAAGGTAACATGCATTTACTGTTAGGTGTTACGAAGTTCGCCGGGTCAGCTAGTTGTGAATAACAAATATAAAACACTAGCTGACCCGGCGAACTTCGTAACGCCTGACAGTAAATACATGTTAACTTTAAGATTGGCCATGTTCTGAAGTCGAATAGCAATACGGCTTCATTGTGAAAGGTTATATATTCTGGGTCGCTGCATAGTGAATAACAATACTGAAACGATAAGACATATTAATAACTTTCCCGTAAAAGAAATAAATCTGAGTGGATTAATTCACAATTTCCAAATCCAATCCAAACCCAAACCAAACCTAACTGTAATACAGCTTTTATAGGAAAGATATACAACAACTGATTATAATAATAAACGTAATATATAAACATTGTAATTACTGTATTTTTTATTTGGCCAACATATAAACATGTGACTTTTAATCAGATAGAAAATAAAAATATAACAACATAATCCTCCAAAGCCATAAACTATTAACGTGGTGAATAAATCTGTTCATTTTTTACAGTACACATTCACTTCATAGTTTTACATAAATGAATAATTCAGATGCCATTGGATAGTAAAGAATATTGCTAATGGAAAGTAAACCAATCAGCTGTAGCTAAGAAATCAAATGTTTTAATTGTATTCATTTTGTAAACAAACTTACTCTCCATGAGGTTAACGTTAGAAATTTAAAACGCCATAAAATGGAAACTTATGGGGTTTTCGAAAATATTTTTTCACTAAAACCTTCCCGGACACATATAGAGCAACTTCCTAAAATTTCATGGCGATCGGATGAGTAGTTTGGCAACGCATAAAGGACATACATACAGACAGACATTCAATTTTATATATAGAGATATTTGTACAACTACATATTAGAAATGGGATTTTTTAATAAAAATCTGAACTGTCTATCACCATAGACCAATGGCCTGTGCGGTGAATTAGGGACTGCATGGTTAAGTCGCGGTGTGAGTCAAAGGGCCAGCCAGAGGTGATTGCTCATAGTCTGACGGGAGTTTTCGCTAACTTTGCTGGGGCCAGCGAGTCGCGCATGAGCTACCGTGCCGGTGAATCATGAACATAAAAAACAACTTGGATGATTACAATCATCGTTTCACCACTGTGGGAAAATCTGGCAACACTGCTCAGTTCAGTTCAGGTGTTGAATGTCAATTCCGTTTCAATTGCGTACAGCTGGCTGCTCCAAAGGCTGTTAAAGCATACTTTCCTCGGCATGTTAAAGTTATAGTTTTACAAATTTAGTTAAATTGTTTATGTAGTTTCAAAAGATATTTTTGTTATTATTATATAGACATTTCGTCCGGTTGAATAGTTAATGAGCATGATCTTTATAAAACCCTATCACAGCAGACCTGCGTACTCAGTGAATTTCTAAAGCAATAATATAATAATATTTATAATATATGACAGGTTTGATCATTATTTGTCGATAAATATGAGAATTATTTGCCTATTCTCCATGAGATTAACATGAAAAGGAGTGTGCAGTTTTGGTGCTGTGAGGAACACTGAAAATATACATTTCTATATACATACTTACATACATATACAATACAATATTCCTAATCGTTTCCATCATATTTTTATGACTCCACCTGAGCCTACGCACAGGCATTATTGCCCATGTAGGCCTATTCCATAGTATTTTTGTTAAATATTTATTTCATCATGTGTAAGTTAAGGTTGTGTCAATTGTGTCTAAATAATTGTATTATCTATATTGTTGAGGAATAAATTTCTGTTTCATTCATTCATTCATATTGTTTTTGGTCTCTGGGCATCTAAAAGACGAAAAAATAACATGTTCCCGAACTTAGATCTTGCCATGAGACCAACGGTAATGGCTTCTTCCCTATGGAAAATGCGCTAAAAGGAATACTGGGAAGAAAAATATGAATACTTAAGGAAAAAACTATATTCTAAAACAATTTTAACCGTAAAAAGTACAATTGGGCATTGCAAATAGACCCCGTCAACAAGTTTTGTAAACTTTACCTTGAAAATAAACTATTTGTATGTGTATTTCATCATAATATTCATAGAAAAATGTATATTAGAATAATATTTGTTACTGCGATACCACTGTTTTATCCTCAGTTGGTAAGGAGAGTGAATAATTAAATATGAGAATTTCTTTCTCAATAAAAATTACTGGAAAAATATTTTGTCCAACGGTTTATTTAGCTAATTGGAGGTCACACTTTGCGGATAGTTGTGAGCGATTGGCGGTATTGCGTGGATAAACGTGGACATTAATGTATACTTCAAAGATCACACAATATATTCATAAGATATTCACAAAGATCATATCAAAGATCAATATAATAAAGATCATCAAAAATCATAATGGGATTTCTTAATTCAGAGACAGTGGTTCGGACTCCTTGTTTTTTTCACTCATTTTTCATTCATACTTGGTTTGAAATACCTACCTGGGTAAATTGCGATTTCAGTTAAAAGTATGAAGAAAACCGTCTGAGAATATTAAGGATTTTCACTGTTGCCTTATCAACACATATTTTTTTGACTAATTTAAAATAAAATGAATAGCAGCATGGTTTCACTCACTTTTAATTAGTATTATAAAGATGTGATATTTTTTATGTAGTATCTTTTACGTAAAGAATAATGTTGATCACTGCTTTAGTGATGTACGAAACACTTCCCAAAAATATTTGAATAATAAGTATTAGATAATGAGAGTTAAACTGCATAAGGATTTTTGAACATACATACAGCAGATTGATACATTTGTGAATCATTGAGAAAAATAGCAAACGCTATGGTATAATATAGTATTAAAATCGATTTACTGTATAACACTGATGTGATGTATAGTATTTTAGGCAAGTATAAATAACTTAGGTAATTACTTACTAACTACAAGAATGAATTTTAATTGTTTTGGACTATCCAATCCATAAACTGGCACAAGAATCCTCAAGTTAATGCAAAATTATAGATATTAAATATTTTATTGAACAAAGTTTTTTAAGGATCTGTAAAACACTATTTATATTCCACCCAACTTGCAAAAAATAGAAACCAATTTAATATACTGTATACCTTATCTGAATTGTATTTTTAATATTTAGACGAGGGATGATTTCAGAGAACAGCTTTGGTATTTTGGAAAGGTTCTTTCACACTTGCGAGAAGATTTGTTACTCTTAAAAGAGGTGTATATACATTGGAATTATCTAGGCTATAAATATTAGATTTTGTTTTGACAATACCTATTGTTTGCTATCTTGTGTCTTAATGATCGATAAAGATCTTATTCTCGTTCTTAGGCGTTTTTATTACTTGTATAATTATTGCACTTGTCTTATTTACACGGTATTAAGTGTGAAATATTAAAAAATGTCGAAAAAACTGCTCTAAAAACTAGTTGCAACAACACTATCATTTTCGTACTGGATTTTCTGTGATCGAACGACTACTTGTACAGCAATGTGTCTTACGAAGTGTAGGAGAAGACTGAAAAATTAAATCTCACATGTATCTTGACCGAGAATCGAACCAGGGTCTTATGGTTTAGGCCAGTACTTTACCT
This sequence comes from Nephotettix cincticeps, assembly GCA_023375725.1. Lineage (NCBI taxonomy): Eukaryota > Metazoa > Arthropoda > Insecta > Hemiptera > Cicadellidae > Nephotettix > Nephotettix cincticeps. Next base: position 54,003,407 of record CM041788.1, read on the forward strand.
TCGCAGCTAATACCAATACGCTATTCATAACTAGTCGTCGATAACTTAATATAATAAAATAATACTTACAAATAGTATACCAGTGTTCTCCGGGGGATTCGCCTGAAACAATATAATTTTCTAAAGTTTTTAAATAAATTATTATACAATCACAGGAATATTATAAGGGAAAATTTGTAGTATACACTGTAGGCCTATTTAAGTCAAGTTTAACTCTTACACCTTCTACAATAATTGATGTCTAGAAAACAATAAAACTTGTGATGTTATATATCAAATAATGTTTATGCATTCAGAAATGAGGATACTGAAATACAGAATTAGACGTTAGCTTTACAAATCTCAGTTCATTCATTGTAAATAACCGGTAAATATACTGCCACAAACCACAAAGAGAGGGACTGTTACCGACTGTAAGCATGAAAGTAATTTGTTCAGGTCTATTCTGGAAATTACAAAACCCTTTCACTTCTGTCTGTGTTGCTATTCCGTAAACATCAAGTGCTCTTTCTTTGCGTTATATCATTTTGACAAAAACACATTTTATAATCCCTCATTATTTACACGTATGAGTATAATAATATGCAAATTAAATTATTGTAGTGGAGTTGGGTAGTTTCAAATGAAGTTTAAATATTATATTAATCATACATTCACTAAATATCGATTGTTAAAAAGTTTGTATTGTGAGAAGAAAGAAAAAAATATGCTTAAAAATTACACAACTCAGCATTTTAGAATTATTGCAACACTGGACTGTCTTTGTTGTCCCTTTTCGTTTACTGATAAAATAATCTGTTTAAAATGATTTTTGAGTCCTAGGTCACAAAAGATAATTATTGTTGATGATAATTTCCGTTCGAGATCAGCTGACACAACCTAATCAGGAATCAAGAAAGAACTGCTACAACGTAAGTAACATAACAGCTGATTAGTCTAAAGTGAAAAAAATGGTTGAAAACTATTGATACTAAGAATAAGGTAATAGTTTAGGTTTTACGAGTTTTTATTTATTTGGAGTATGGCAAAATCTTAATATTTCCCTAATTATTTCCTTTGACTTAATATTTCCTATTTTATTCTCAAGGTAATGTCATCATTTTGCAAATCAATGTACACAGTTCTGTTTATAATTTTTATAACTTATAACCTAATGTTATGCAAATGCTTTTTGAAACTTTGGGGATCCAAGTTCGGAAACCAAAGCAAGTAGTGGATAGTTTGGGGATTATTACTCCATTGTTATGCAAAGTTCAATGCACGACCGTCAAAAGTGGGAAGTTCGGAGCTTGGATTGAAGGAACGAGTCAAAACAGACTTAAGATTTGAATCTAAACACTTGCTAAGTTTCAACACTAACGAGTGACTCTCGTTTATCGTAGGATTTTTAAAAGAAAAAATTATAGTTTTAAGCATTTTTTTATAATTTGATCCTTTATTATTACGCTAAAGGAAACCTCAAGAACGCACATAGCTCCCTCATAAGGTTAAAAATCATTGAGAGGAGAATTATAAAAATATAGACGTCTTTTATTTTGAATGAAATGCATACAATGTAAATCTCAATCTTCAACATGGCTCAAAGTAATTAACTAAAAATACAATATACGTTATAAACTTAACACTTCCAACATACTGCAAGTTTAAGTAGAGAAGAATACCTCGAAACTAAAGAACCCTATTGATCAAAAATTGGTGAACTTGTCCTCTTATATTTAAAGCCAGTCAAAGTCCTGGTAGGATACCTATGGCATGGAAGGGTTTTCAGATTGTCTTTAGTAGACTGGAAAATTTTGAATATAAGAGAAGAAGGATGTGTTAAAATATTCAGCAATCAAAATATTTCTTTACTTGCAGTGAAGTCCATCTCATGACAACCTGCTTTTGAATCAGAAAGACCTGGAGGAGGAGGTGACCCACCTGAATCCTCAATTCCATATGTCACCGGAGGAGGAGAAACACCTGTGATAGACTATGAGAAGGGAGTAAGTTATCATCCGAGATAGGATAAAGTATTCTCAGTGAGTAGGCGACACGACTCAGCTAGCTATACAGCTGTAAAACACGAGAAGGCCACGACATACAACTGTCCACAGTTATATCCGAAATTCCAACCGAAGTTAAAATTGATCCAAGGAAATATTACCTTTTAAAATATCAATGAAGATTCATTCTTAAACCCTTACTAGTATGTATTTGTTATCACAAAATTTGAATATGTATAATAAGTATTGTACCATTAGTTACTGTTGACTTTACCATATTATAATATTAGTTATCGAAAAGCAGAAAGTCAAGTAGGTAGTCGGAAATATTCTAAAACTAGACGTACCAACATTGCACATGGTGAAAATATATTCTTAAAATTAATATTAAATAAAGTAGTTAGCTTATTTCTTATGTTTCATTTCAAAACTACTATAGTTTTATTAGTTTTAAAGCATACAACCGTTGTATCAAATGGGTTTTAAAAGAAAATAAAAAATAGCTGACAGATTTTCAATTTTGAAAAAAGTTGTTTTGTTATATGGAAAATAATAATGCATATATTTCAGACTAAAACTAAAAAAATCTCTGTATTAAAGTAAAAACTTTGAATTGTTTAATCTCCAAACATCTACAACATACTTTCGCAGGGAAATGAAAAGTAGTTTGCAGTGCACGATACAACTTCCTAGGATTCTTTTAGTTTCAAACGATTCGTTGCACAAGATTAAACCAAACTTAGTGATTTAAAGCATGGTATTCACGGAAATTTATTTTTATTCACTGAAACTCTTTTTAATCGTGGCAAAATAAGAAGTGAATAATTATTCTATATTATATTACAGCTATTCATCTGTCTGTCTATCTTTCTGTAACACTTTGAGGTAAAAATTAGAACACCCGCAGTTATTAAACCTATTTTCACTATTCTATAATTTCTGGAAAAGGGGTTTGCCTGCATGAAACTGAATCACATACTACAAAAAAATTAATTCTCAAAACCCCAGTTTTAGAAATTATTAAACACACTTTTTCAAAAATTTTGAAGAACATTTGATTTAAAAAAATGCTTTGATAGAAAAATACTTATGTCGATTTCGATCGTCGATTTTAAACCTATTTAACAATTCTAAATTATACTACATCAAAATGTTTAACGTAATATATAATAAATGTTATTAATGATACAAATTTTATATTTTAATCATATTTATCTGATTCTAAATTAACGTTACATAATCGAGTATCTTTTTTCTTTGTATTTACTTCTTTGAGTTTTGAGGTTTATAGTATTATTAATCATGATGATAAATATCTTGTTCCTAAATCATACAATCCGAATAAATGACGGACTTAATGCTAGTTTTATAACTAACATTCTAACTTAATTCTATTTAAATAAGGTTGTGGGTGCTTGTTTTTTAATCTAGAATTCTAGATTTTATTACTACAAAACTAGAATTTTGTCTGAACATTGTCTTAAAACATCACGTTCTACATAGTTGTGGGTATTGTGTTTCCTTACATTCTTACAATCTTTAAAAATGACGAGTAGGTTGCTAGTGATTTTTTATTATAGATATTTTTCAAATCTTGTTTGATTATGATAAAAATGCATCCAATTGTCTATTTTCCTAACCCTTCTCAAATACTTAAGTGGACATGTGTAGGTTAAGGATTAACCAGCCAAAATAATGTATCGTTCCATAAAATGTGATATTAGGTATAAGGTTGAAATTTGAAAAACTTAGAACTCCCACCAAGTTTTCCAGGAATGAACCTTTTCGGGGTCAGTTTGCAGAATTTATTCTACTAATCAAACCTTTAAATACGGGGTGTAATTCAACCTATGCAGTACCTTAAAATATTCATATAATCTCTTTTGGTCTCCTAGAAACAACGAATTAATACTTAATTATACAAAACATAATTTTTTCCATAATTCTATATACATAAAAACTACTGTTTATGCTTTTCATTGAGTAGACACAAGAGTGTGCTTGCTATGATCTTTGGAGTAGTGAGGTGGAACCGATGAATGTCATATATTGAGTTTAGATTTTCAAGATAGGTATGCTCTGAACTTTTAAGAATAAACCAAATGAATCATTGAACATTAAAATGTGCTGGAAAACATGAATTCAGCAATTACATGGTCAAATACGATTTTTTAATTTTTTGTGTTACAAACAATCAAAAAATCCCAAACAATATCAAGAAAGGACATAATGAGGTTATAGAAAAAGCTTGAGCGAAGCTCCAGGATTGAAAAGGGTGCAAGATCAACCCATTAAACCCTCTAATCAAGGTGTCAGAGTCGGGATCAGATTTAAAACGCCGTTTTCAAGCTATTTGTAATACTCATTTCTCTATAAGAATAACATTACAGTTTGAGAGTCTGTGGGTCCCCACGGGTAACGCTCTAGCCCAGTAAGTCAAAGGCTGCTGGATCGAAGCCAGCGGCCGGTGACTTCTGTCAGATCATGAGTGGTTTCATCCTAGATGTGTGACTAATACCTCAACTGTATCTTACGTCTTCAATTCACTGCACAGACATGGTGATGGCCAGTTGGGGTTAAAAAAATATTTAGATAGAGAACAATATTTATAAAGATTGCTTGTCAGATTGTGAATTAAAATAGAGTTAAAACATGTATAGAAAGAATTAGATGCATAAGCAGAAGCGAACTTAATCAAAAGCAAGATTTAGTTAGTGCCAGAAGGAGAGGAAAAGTCAGACTGATGAAATTAATTCCACTTCTTGCTAATCCTGGCCTAACGAAGCAAACATTTCGTTGAGCAGATTTCATGAAATGAGAAATATTTGCTGTATTCTACTCCACCTGTAAATTTAAATATTCATATTTTATTCCACCAAACATGACAAGAAGGCTCATAAATTTTCTTTTCACTAAAACGAAGCCTTTCACAACAAACATTGTCTTTTACTTCTAAATATTAAATGAGTAAAGTTAAACACATCTTGACCGGTTGATATTTATAAAAATTAAAAAATGTTGAAAATTATTGTTTTAATACAAACAAAACTTAAGTATAGTTACCATTTTAAAATATTTTTAGTCAGTCTTTTACAATTTGTTTTTAAATTATTTCAAATAAAGGTTTTGCTGTTCGGGAATAAGAAATGGAACACATCCATGTTTAAACCCACATCCATGTATGTGTTCATGTCTATGATGTGATTGGCTTAGTATTATATTTATTATTAAAAACCACTATAAAATATAAGTGTTCCTTATAAAAAGATAAATAAGTTGAACTTCCAATTAAAAAAAGTATCAACATTTTCATTTAATTTTTTTTAATCCTCCTAAAAAGAAAGTTAGTGTTCTTTATTTAAAGTTTACGACCAGATGTTACGAAATGCTAATGATAATATTTTATATATTTTTGGGTTTAAGGAAAGAATTATGTTCGATATTGTGAAATAACTATTAAAAAAGCAATGAACAAGAATGCGCAATACTTTTTTGGAGAAAATGGCAAAAATTAAATGCAACATTGTTAAATATGCATATAGACAAAACCATCGACCAAACAGAGGTTAGTAATTTATGTAAAATTAAAGAGTGAAGGAGGAAAATAAACGTTATAATAATTAGGTACTAAAGTTGAAATTTACAATTGCTGACAATAGAAATTTAAGGAAATGAAATGATTTACATACGGACGGACAGAAGTTGAGATAAGGCATAGTTTGGCTTATAAAACGTTATTATAACCAAACATATAATAATGATTACAAGTGAAGATAAAAAATCAAATATTACCTGTAAAAATATTCCTTAATAAGTTGATTTGTTGAAACAATAAACATTGTATACTTTTCCACGGCCGACGCAAAAGAGGTAAGATATCATCAGTCAAGAGCCCCTTCTGCTGATGTGGATAGGAAAGGGGTGAAGGGGGGTTGTATGATGGATGGTGCTGTATTGACATATCAACTGTTAACATGTGCCATCTCATGCCACCGGCGCTACCTTAACTGTTCTTATCAGGTTTATAGTTCCGGAACAAGGAACTTTGCGCTGCATTCATGAGATACTTTCTTTTTCACTGAAATAGTAACCTAAAGATGGGGGGGTTTAAGCTAAGTATGAATGAGAAATAAGTGTAAGCTGATTTATTATTATGGATTAATGTTTCCCATTTTCTCAAACAAAGGGGCCAAGTCATGTACAACTTGTTGAGTTCACATTTGCTGGACAAAGTTTTAATCAATCCATCCGGATAATCTTAAACCACCCACCTAATAGTATTAGGTGTTAATAATTAAAATATAAATCATCTAAATTTTCCATTTTCAGAAATAATTACCAACCGGTCTTAAAAAAAATTATTTTAAATTTAACATTTTAATATTTTGAAGTACTGTAAATAAACAACGATTGTTATGAAAGACTTGCTTTTAGTGAAAAGAAAACTTAAGCCTTCTTGTCATGTTTGGTGAAATAAAATACGAGTATTTAGATTTACAGGTGGAGGAGAATACAGCAAATATTTCTCATTTCATGAAATCAGCTCAACGGAATGTTTGCTTCGTTAGGCCAGGATTAGCAAGAGGTTGAATAAATTTCATCAGTCTGACTTTTCCTCTCCTTCTATCACTAACTACATCTTGCTTCTGATTAAGTTTGCTTATGTTTATGCTATGTATCTCACTTTTTTATATAGATTTTTCTTACCTCTTGGGGGTGGGGTGTTGATAATTTGTAAGATGAAACTTTGAAACAGGTTTCCATAGAAACTACTAGTGCGATTAATCGTATTGAATTTTGAATATTTATGATTAAGAACAGCTGTTTAGAAGAACCGAAAACATTCCCTTTGTAGACATATCCATGATCTAACCTATTCCCCACGGGAAGTAAATACAAACATTTTTTCATGATAGAGCTTAGCTGTACTGATCTACAAACAAGATGGGGGGTCCTCATCTCAGGCTGTCAAACTGTATGTTATTCCTACAGGGAAATGTGTTCCAAATAGTTTGATAACGTCATTTCAAATCTGATACCGAGTTCTGACTCGGAGGGTTAATAAACGTTTTTAATTAACGTTGATTAACGTTTAAAATTGTTGGCAATGTGTGATGAATAAAAAGTTTTTCTGTAGCATAAATGGCTCAAAATAATTTAATATCTGAAATTTAATGTTAGGTATTATAACTTTAAAAATTAGACCAAGTTAAAGGTTTGAATCCCTTTTTTTTAATACAATTCCAAAGACATCGATTGTTTGGTTTTGGCCTTAAGTGAACACTTATCTTATTTACAAACACTATCCGGCAACACCCACCCAATAAATGATGATCTATTTCAAGTATATAACCTTGCTAGCTTTAGTAAGGCAACAAGATATTAACCAGCTTTTACACTTTTTTTAATATTACGAATCAAGTTTATGTTTTAGTATTTGTATTAGTTTGAGAGTAACACAAAATGGTGGAGCATATTTAAACAATCCTCTAGTTTTCCAATCGTTTGGTTTTATTCATACTCAGTTTAGTACACCGTAGTGTAAATGAACAACGGTAAGTTTAATAGATTCAGAATACCGATCTATTATTTTTAAAGACACGTTCATTAATTATCCAGGATCATTAAAGAATGCCCTAATGACCAAAGACACCTGGTATCACTGTCATACCACCACAAAATAGTGTAATTGTTTTCGGTTTGAACCCCCATAAACCGGAAAGGTAAACATTATAAAGGAGCTGACCAAAACAAGCAAATCTGTGATAGAGTATGAGAAATTTTATATGAATTTACACAAATAATTACTATTCATTTCATATACTTTTTGAGTGATAACAAATCTTAGAACACGTTTTGCATTAATTATTTAATAAATAAGATAGACCATAGAGGAATGAGGAACAGTTCAATCATAGAATATATATATTTCTGATATATTTGTTCAGTTAATATGATCGATTTACAGTAAAAGAAACTATCGTTTTAAAATTGAAGCTAATGACTATTATACAAGAGTCAGATATCTACCACAAGATCTAAGATTTAAGTTATTTTGAGAGACATTTATTGAGAGTTTATTGTATATTGAGCTCATTATTTTAATTTTAATAGTGCTTGGGTTTGTTTAAATAAAAAAAATACAAAATAAATAGAATAGTAAAAAATGTTTATCACAAAAAATGAGTACATAGGGTGCAGTTTTAGGGGGGAAAACTTCTTTAACATTTTTCAATTTGATAAACTCCATGAAAATGCTAAAGGTACGTCATAAGTGTCGAGTATGTCATAGTGTTAAATACTTGATAAAGTTGAAAGATAGATTGAAACAAAGGAAAATCAAAGGTAAAAAGGAGAAGGAGTAAAGGTGAGAAGTCGGACTGGATTGATGAAGGTAATTTCTGATTCGTTTGAGAAACTGTGTTGTCCTCACCTCCACCTTTGTCAAATCATGTTTGAGTTGTCATGTTACTCGCATCACACCAAGGATTAGGGAGTTTGTTCATGGATTGACTAAACAAAAATTTATTAGCTTGAAAATTTAAGTTAAGACCTTCAAACATTATGAAACATTATGAAATGTATTATGAAATGATATACATATACGGTATATAAGTTAACTATCTCATGCAAGTTATTTTTTAAAGTCAACTGACCGCTCCGGTAATGTCCTATGAATTTAATTCGAAATAGTTAGGATTGGTTACTAATTTTTATACATACTTTCACTAGATTTTGTAGATATTTCTTGCACATAAAATAAAGGGGAGTCGGATGTTTAATATGGTCAAAACATAGATATTTAAAATACATTACAAGTCAATACCTCTAGTTTCATATATAATCGGAAATATTCTAATTGGGGAGAGTAGTAATTTAGTTATCAACGCTATTATAAAACCTCGTACGCTGGAATTCCACTTAATTAGCTTGGTCGCAGTTCAAACGATTTCCGAGAATTAAGGTTTTTAATGTTTCGTGACCCATATCTCAGGAGGTAACAGAGATATCTACATTATTCTTCTTTTATTTTGTTTGTTATATCTAGTACTTTTATTTAGGGTTGAGGAAATTTAAAATTCGATTTGTTTATTATTTATTTAAAATCCTATTCTAACACTCTAAAAATATAAAACATAAAAATATTATATTTAGAAAAGTTAGCATTATTCCAAGAAACTTTCACCATAAAATAATTTTAATGAGTCAGTAAACAAAATTTAAAAATTATGTACATATTTGTTGTGGTTTTTGGGATAAAGGTACCTCTAGATCGCAAAATTAACATGGGCAAGAAACAAACATACGACTCCTGTTGAGCATCCTCTCGTAATGGTTTTAGGCTTTTTATGACATTGTTCCTTATTTTTATAGTTTTTATCATATTTTTAATATTAAAATACAAGATGTGTATTTTATTTGTGATTTTTTTTCATCCTTTGTGTGGGTCGAATCATTACGCGAAAGTACTCCTTACTACCAACATTTTCATCCTAAAATTGTAAATAGTAAATAGAAATTTTTCTATAGTTAACAAAATAAGTTTGTCATGTTAGGTTAAAAATTTAATGTAATTTAATTTTTTATATGTGGAAAAATATTTAATGTAAACCAATTTAAGTAACAGTTGTCACATTGGTATAAAGATATATGTATAATTTAGAAATATTTTAGTTGTGAAATGTTAGAACAATAAAAAATGTGTTATATTGATTGTGATGTTGCTATTTTTTGTTATTCTTAAGTGTTAGTTATTATTGTAATCAATTGGAACCAACAGCAGGACCTAATTATTTCTCGTTAAGTAAATTTGATAGATCACATGTCCAATAAAACTTAGTGACAATATGTGCAGTTTATTGGGTACTCTTAGCTTTATTTTAACATGAGTTTGGCTATTTCAAGTATATAAACATCTTTTACAAATTGTATTAAACCTAGATAATATCCATTACAAAGGATTCCCTCGTTTTCTTGGAAAAGGCAAACACCACAAATATCGGGGGAGCGCACTGGTCTAGAGGTAGAGCGCGGGGCTTTGGTGCCCAAGGTCCCGGGTTCAAATCCCACCAAATCATCACCAATGGCTTTTCGCTATGTGAAAATGCCGCAACCCACACAGAGGTGCGCAAAAAGCCGCTACGGCTGAAGTGCCTTGGGAGTAATCCGCCCTTTCCAATAAAAAACCAACATCAAATATCTTCTTTCGTATAAGATACGGAATTTAAAAAAGACCGAATCTGACTTTCTTTTTTTTGTAATGTAAAAATAACAAGAAATGCCATAATTCAAAGCAATATCTAAGTAAAACACTACATTCATTTATATGTAGAATGATTTTAGAAAACGTGTTTACATCTATGTTAAACGTTAAGATCTATAAATATGTATAATAAAAATATAATTCAGATGATGTGGTAGATTAAAACAATATTTTACATAGTTCTTAAAAATTGAAAATATTTTAGAGTTAAAAAATATAAATAAGATAAAATAATTTTAAAGCAACATTGTACATAAAAATATGAAAATGTTATAGTTTGAGGTGAAGGAAAACTTTATGCTCTCTTTATGTATTTCAATTTTGACAGTACAAGGGAAAAAGGTTTTTATCCACATTAATATTTTAGTTGTATAACAAAATAATTTAAGAGGAATTTAAACAAAAACTTCCTTAAAATGGTTTCACATGGTAACTTAAAAATGTTAACTCAAAATACGATAGCTTTAGTTTATTATTATCCATATTATTGAACTTATAGTCATAAAATGTCACTATACAAATCTATTTTCAGTAAACTAAATAAAAATTGCAAATAAGGAAAATTTGCGGCTGAATACTGATTACAGCGTGAGGCTGAGGGTGTCGTTTGGAAGAGACATGTGTTTTACTGTTCATCCATCAACTACGGAGACCTGAAGCTAAAATGATTGTCAGTAAACCTACGTTATCTTCATTTGGTTCCATTTATCTGTGGAGCATTATTGTAAAAAGGCCTTAATGGATTCCTTTATGATTATTCACATTATTTATTTATTTTAAAATATAGCGTGTATTATACCTCATAATCATCTGCCAGCTATGACTACAGTTATATAAATTTTATTATTATTATTATTAATTACTTTTTTATCTTTTATCGTTGTGAAGAAAATTTTTGTAAATTTAACTTTTTAATTTTATCAGTCCGTTATCTATTTTTTACCAAATATTTCTTCGGAGTGTATATTTTATACTATATATTCTAGTTGTTTTGTACATTATGTATTCTTCGTTTTTTTTGTTGAAAATACTTCCATTTCAGTTTTGTAAACCTACAACTTTAACTTAGTTTTCTTGTCTTTAAATATTTATAGAATGTGCCCAATATACATTCCGGTGATTTTTATTACTGTTGCAGTAAGATTGAATATTTGAAATTGTTATATATTCTATATAACCTCATAAACAATGAGTCTCTGAAATAAAGTTCTACATGAATAATGCATAAATAATTACCTCTTAGCTCTTTGAGTTACATATTTATAGGCCAAAATTTTGGTATAGCGTGCATAGTAAAGATTAACCCACTGTGACGAATGTGTACTGTTTATTTTAAAATATAAAATATGCTAATTCTTGCTTATAATATGTTTTATTGTGATTTAGGGCTATAATTTGGTGCATGAAAATGAATTTGAAAAGATAAAAAGGCCTTAATAAGTCTCTTGGATATCAAAAGTGAAAAGGTTGCCTTACATCTTTGGTTCCTACAAGGAATTGAACCTTAGAACTTGGATAAACTGTATGAAAGTGGGAGCGCACTGGTCTAGGGGTAGAGCGCGGGGCTTTAGTGCCCAAGGTCCCGGGTTCAAATCCCGCCAATCACCAATAGCTTTTCGCTATGTGATAATGCCGCAGCCCACACAGGGGTGCGCAAAAAGCCGCTACGGCTGAAGTGCCTTGGGAGTAATCCGCCCCGTCCAATAAATAAATAATAAAATAACTGTATAAATCCCAATACTAGTTGGTTCACTTTGGGATTGGTTGTTGTCTGCTTCGTGTTTATCTGGTTAATTGACTGGGACCGAGGCGTGCCCAGCTACTTGGAGGACACGAATTGTGGATAGTTGTGAGCGATGGACGGTGGGTGTAGTGTTCTATTGTGTGGATTAACGTCCGCACTACTGAGCACTACGTTAATCCGCAAATACCATCCTCATAATTAACCAATTCGTAATTCAGAGGCCGTGGTTCAGATTCCACATTGAACTGTAGGTCTCTTAGGTGCAATTGACGGTTGGGATAATAAGTAAGAGTTCAGTATAAGGAATGTCAGACTTAGTCAGTATCAAGACTACAAAATCGCACCACAATCACCTTACACTCAATCCTCATTCATATTTAGCTTAAAATACCTACTTGGACAGGTCACAATTTCAGTTAAAATTATAAAAGTACTTGGCATTTCTGCCATGACACCGCGTCCTGGTGGTTAGGAAGGCTTGGAGCCTTTTGCAATTCCCTAACCTGGTGACCCAAACCGTTCTGATTCTGATTCTGGTGACCAAACACATGAATCCTTTCTCTCCTGTGGTTGTACAAAATATCAGCCATAGTCAAATTGTCCGGCCATCTCTACTAGAGCCCTATTCCTATTTTGGAATTGATAATGATAACGGTTAAAACAATTTACTGCATGTAAACTCTAGCGATGAATTTACGGAATATATTCCATCTAAGATACTATTGAAAATTACACATGACTTAAAAGTTTTCCATAAGTTTTTGATGACATATTATCCGGACATTTTATGTTAAAAGTTATTTCGGAAGAAAACTAATTTAATAATTACTTAAAATTGTGTTGTCCTACTAAGAAAAATAGTCTAGTATAACACAAAGTGTGTCGAGTTGCTACGGTATATGATATATTTGTTCATAAAATCGTATAACGAGTTGAACTAAAAATAAGATTAATTTTCTTTGGAACCATTTTTGGCTTTAAAATATTATAAAACCCATAGTATTAATTATAAAAGAAATAACTGAAAAATCTAATTTTGTATTTTTAGTTTGTTAACCCTTTCATTTGAGAATAAAATAGAGTTTAATGAAACGGGATTTATTTGATATAATTTGGGGTTTTTCCAATACAATATACCATATTCTCTACGTATTTTAAGTGTACTATATGATTTACTATGTTAAGAATTTTAGAAGACAGAGGGGTTTGGAAGTTCACCAATGACGTACGAATTTCTGTCAGTGTTGATATGGATCTAAATACTACGTAACGAAATATAGATTCTTCATCTTAAAATCATTTTTCAAATATGAGATTTTTTGCTGGTGTAACTTATTAATGTAAATTATATTCGTATCCAATACTAGAATAGTTTCAATCAGTCCATCGATTAGGCCTAAGTACTGTCACATAAAACCGGTCCAACTTAAACCACAATTACGTGGAAAATAATTTATAACTTAATTTGATAGTGGTTTGTTACATACTGTTCTTATTCATTTAGAAGCTTTTACACATCTTATCTCGTTTGTTAACTATTAACTATATTTTACCGTCAACTCGGGAAAAAGAAAAGATTTTGGTTGGTTGAAGAGTAAAGTATATTCGTAAAATAGATTTTAAATAAAAATTAAATATATAATTGAAATATATTTATATAAAAATTATAAGTGTGGACAAGTAGAATGAAGAAGCAAGCAGGGGAGTTGTCAGCTCGATCGAGGGAGTAGATTTAGCTGGAGCTCTCCGCAAAGCGGCTGACCCAATCCTGGACCGGAAACACCGGATTGTGATGATGCTTGCTTTGGCAACTTCCGGCGCCAATATCTTCTCTTCTTTTCCCAGCTTGAGACAAAGAATGTGTTGTCTCTTTTAAAACACAATATAATGTATGTTGTAGTTTATTTTTAAAGTGTTTACTAAGTTAATAAGTTTATACTATTGTTGGAACCAAGTTTGTCACTTTTTGATTTATTGATATAACATTGAAAGTATATTAAATATTTAATTGATGTTAGTGTAATTCAGTTTAGAAACTATATCCATACTGATAATTATAAATTGTCTCAATTTTATAAATTCAAGCAAAGTTAGTGTGCATTATTTTATAACGATTTAAAAAGATTTTTTTCTGCAAATATAATTCGAACATACACTTAAGTAATTATTATAATTATTGCTTGACGATTATAGGAAATTCATATCTTATGATTTGAAATGGATGTATAATCTAAGTTTGTAAAACGTATACTTATTCATTAATGTTTATTGCGCAGTAGACATGGTTTGATAGAAGATAGAAACTTGTACGTACATGCTAAGGTATGTTACATTTCGGTATTACAGATGAAAGACATTCAAATAATCAGTTGTTACCAACGTAAAAGTAGCTATTTAGTTTAGCCTGTAGGCCTAACTTGATTTTTTGTTAAATCAAGATGGACCTTCGTAAGTTCATTTTTCTATCTGTATCAAATTCCGTTCACTTCGCTAAGATAACAGCTGATGAGATCAAAAACAAGAGTCTCTAAACCTCTATATCATTTGTTTCCCTATCTTTAAAATGTTATACAGTCACTCCGAGGCTGTGCCATGGTAAATATACGAAAATTAGATATTGAAAAATACACATTTTCCTTACTTTAATTACTTAATTTCCCAAAAACGGCCAGAAATAGTGAGGAAAATCGATTTTTTTCAAGAAATACTGCTCTTATTAACTTGAAACTTTTACAACTTATACAACATATCCTAACCTCTAGAACTTTGGAAGTAATCAATAGAGGATTTTAGTGTAAAAAATAAATATCACTAAAAAGAAGAAAAAACCATTTTACTACAAAACAGTTATAATTTATTTGTTTTTTTTAGCTAAAGCTTTCAAGATGATAGGGGCTGCAGATAAAGGTAAAAAATGGTGTTTAAGCAATCATTTCCAATAGTTTTTGAGTAAATAGAAAATCCCTATCCTAAGACCGACCCTATCCGACGTCCATCTTGCCTTTGGATCAGGCGAGTAATGAATGTTGTTGCGTATTGACATGGATATGTCTTTGCTCTGGGGAGGGGGTGTTAGTGATTTTTAAGATGGAAAACATGTAACAGGTTTTCATAGAAACTACCAGAGTTATTGTATTGAATTTTTAATATAAATGAATAAGAACAGCTGTTTGGATGAAGTGAAAATATTACCTTTAGACATATCCATGATCTAACCTAATTCCCACAGGAAAGTAAATACAAACATTTTTACTTAGATATTAGCAAAGACTCGGCAATTCGATTTCCACGATAATTAATTTATTGACCAATGAAGTAGACGTATTTTTCACAATTTTTTTTCTATTTATACAATAAACGGTCTCAGTGGACTGGCACATACTTTTCTCCCTTAAGTAAATTTAAAAACGACAACCTGTAATAAAACTATCATGTTCTTCAAAGTTTATCTAAAGAATTATATGGGTAACCCCCCACCTGCGGTAATACCAAGCTTTTTTGCGTTGGTTTTGTTGGGTGATTTGACCTTACGCTTCATACCAAGTTTCATGGAAAACGGTTTGAAAATAAGGAAAGAATTGATTTTTTTATAGTCTCCACAAGAATAACATTGGGCGCTTTCAGTCAACGTACTGCGTTTATCACATTAAAAAAAATGAAAAAAACACCTGGAGATATAGGGAATAAACACATACATGCCAAATTTCATCTAAATTGGACCAACGGTGTAGGCTGTGGCTCTGTACACATCCAGCCACACACACAGACAGACAGACACACGGACGGACAGACATCACGTCAAAACCCACTTTTTTGGATTCGGGGGACCCCAAAGCGGATATATCCACTCTCAACACAAATTCGGAAATTTTGACAACAACAATACTTTCTCTATATACTGTACTACGTATAAGGGGAGAAAGTAAAAAGCTATAACTTGAATATCCTTTATTCATTTGTAGTTTTAACATATACTTTGATTATCACAATCTTTTATCTTGTAAATCCTTAAAAATAGACAAATAAAAACATAAGTGATTGTGATAAAAATTATTTTAATGGTTTTAAATGTTAAATGAAATAACTACCAAACACAGACCCCAGTCGGCAGCCTAGCTAGGCTTGATATGTGTTTGTCATGCACAAACACAAATTTGATGGCTTTAAATTTTACAAGTGTTAGATGTCTTTTACAAAGAATTCTTCTGCAGGTGTTTACGTCATGTAACATTAATTGACACTACAGATAATGTCAAAGTCACAATGTTTATGTTGTACCAAAATACAATATAAACATTGTGACATATCGCCACCTGTGGACAAGTATATATAGCCCGGGACCCAGCTAGCTGCCACATCTACGGACAGAGACTCACCATCATGTACGTGCCTTACCTACTGCTCTTGGTAAGTCTGACATGTTTTACCATATTTAGCCTGTATTTAACCTCTATTTAGCTTATATTTAGCCATTATGTATTATGTATTTATTCTTTAGTTTTAGATTTTTTACGCTCACTCTTTCTTTTCTCCCTTTTCTACAGAAATAATTCTCTCAGTGAAGGGTCAAACGTATTATCTATATCAAAGTACTGGCGTATCGACAATCTGACGTACAGACTCCCACCATTTGTTGTTTCAAAACTTTAAAAACATCGGCCATCTGACGGGAGTGTACACGTCAGAGTGGGAATTTATAAAAGAGCATTGCCAATTTATCGATTGGGTAACCTGCAATTCTTTCCGCAACGGTGATCTGCCGTACACACTTCTACCAGATCACCAACTTATTGTTGTTTCGGCAATCTGACGATTGGGCGATGTGTCGTGTCTCAGGTTCGTGGAGCGACGACAGATAACCCAATCATCAGATTGTTGATCCACCCATCGGCCATTTGACGCTCATGCTAATGATGTTGCATATCTTGCAGTTGACCGCATCGATAATTTGACGTCAACCCATGTGTATCTGAAGTAGCAATTATACATGTTTTAGCTCTTTCAGTCGACTGAGAACTAATTTTGAATAACAATCTCACGAATATGTAATTTTTAATTTTCAGGTTCTTCCAGGAATAATTAGTGCGACCAATGGTAAGTATTAAGTTAATATAATAAATAAATTTCAGTTGCTTTAATGTTTCATTGTTGGCGTCAATCTATGTGATTGTTAATGTATCATTAATGTATTATCGTTATTTATAATAATATGGTTTTATATAATATGTAAACAGCTGCAATGGGTTCCAATGTGTATTTGTTAAGAAAATAATTGTACCGAAATTTCTAAGCTGTATTTATTTTGCCAAATGTAAATGACCATAATATTGCAATTATTATCCAAAAAAGATATAATTTATATTAATTATTTCATAGAAAATTTTTAATCTTGTTATGCAGCCGTAATTTAAAATTTTAAAGTTAATGGGACACATTTTTTCTCTTTTTCTACTTCTTCGGAGTGATTTTAATTTGTTGAATCTGACAGAGGGGTATACCAAAAATCCTTCGTTGGTTTTCTTGTCTATTGCAAGTGCATCAACTCTTATTGTTCTCCAATATCAGGAACAAAATTAACTTCTAAGTAACTTCAAATCCTCTTTATCTCAGTTCATTGGCTATAATTTCCCTAACATCAGCACTAAAATTACTGGACCCCGACAAATGGTTCTGACAACTGAGCTAGAAGCTCTGTTAGGCACAGTTCTCGCTGCCACGACATTACAGGCCAGTTTTAAAGAATCTGGCTGATCAGATGATGAAAGACTTGTTTTGTTATAAACCCGATACGTCATTTAATTTTTGTCTTTTGTCAAATTTTTTAACTTGTGTTTATTTGTTTAGTAATTGTATAATTTGCTTTGCCAGAATATATTTAAGTAAGACTTACTTTGAATTCCTCCCGAAGTCTAATTGCATAATCATCATAATTAGACCAGTTCGTAATTCAGAGACAGTGGTTCGGTATCCACGTTTACCTGTAGGTCCCTTGGTTGCCATTGGCTGTTGTGCTATTAATTAACAGTCCTGTCTAAGGAACATGTTAGCCTTAGTCAGTAACAATACTACAAGATCGCGCCACAATCTTCTCACACTTATTTCTCATTCATACTTGGCTTAAAATACCTACCTGATGGTAGAGTCGCTATTTCAATGATCTAATCTAATATAATCCAAACAATTTTCGTTACAGAGAGAACCTCTTATAATTTTGCAGATGGCTGTACACTATAAACCATGAAGTAATTAAAAACCGCTTACATATCATAGACAATTTTCACGACTTACGAATTTTTAACATATCGACAGGAGAAACACGTTGATCAATTCGTAAATAAAATATCCATGCTTTTTGTGTTTTATATTTTCAAACGAGAAAAATTTACAATTTCCACGAAAAATCTATTATTTTATATTCGTAATTTTTTTATCACGAGTTATTTATCTTATCATCTTATCTTATCTTTTTATCACGGAGGTTATTTTACCGTTGATAAATCAATTTGAAACGCTTGTGTTCAAACTTCAAATATAGTCAGTAACAAAATTGTAACGATAAATGTCAGTCAGGCTCAAAACGAAACGAACTTGTTCTTATTGTCTGTTTTGACTTCACAGTAGTGTGATTAAGGCATAAATGATGCGTTAAATTTTCTTTCTAGACACATTATCCAATCTATATAGATCAAATTAGAGTATTTAGTCCGTATATAAACAAGTTATTTTTAACACTTCTCCGTGAAAGCGAGAGCGCCCAGTCATGATGAATATTTTCACTGTTCTATACCCTTTCGAGAAGGTGTTTTTACGTACTAAATTAATTTTGAAGAAATGCGCAGCTCTAAAAATAAAATTAGTATTTGTTTGTTTATGTTTATTATTTATTTTAATTTATATTATACTATATTACAATTTTTTTTAACTAAAACGTAAACCAACTCATGAGATTTTCTAAACACAATTTTTAGTTTAGTATAATTTAAAATTTATATTAATAACTGAGCTTAGAATCTTTTCTCTTTTACGTTGTTCAGTTTTTTCAATTATTTAGTTTTTTAATCAATATTAGGTCATAATAATAAGAATATTCCGTTTAAAATACAGGCTAAGTGCTAGTATTTAATAAAGTTTTTATGCGTTTAGAAGCTGTTGTAGCAAGTATCACACTTATGTGGACTCACTTATACCTCATATTTCAATCCTCAAGCTAATCTCAACCATACTATTGTTTCAGTGAAAGTAATTTTTACGCAAAAACCACATTTTCTGGCCAATATTGAAGGAAACCCTGTGACTGGTACCAAGTATTTCTGTGCGGAGCATTACGGAGCAAAGTGTGTTACATATACGAATGAGGTTGACACGCATAATCAAGCGAAAGCTGTAATGATTGTCTACTTCCTCGGACCATCGGCACATTATTGTAATGAAGCTATGATCAATTCTAAAGGAGAAAATGCTATTGCCTGGATGTCAGTAGACAATTGCTCCGGTTTAAAAGATTTTAACGCCAAGCAAGATGGAAAAGTATTTGAAGTGAAGGTAGAAAATGGTAAATGGGACTATTGCGATCATGGTAAATGCGAGTGGCACGTTGCGGCCAGCAAAGTAGCTACCAAATTGGAGTGGCAAGCAGCTTAGGTAAATATGCAACTTACCTAACTCACCCTAAGTTAATCAATAATAGGAATACTTGTAAACATACAACACAGTTAAAAGTTCATAGCATTTTCCGCAATTATACAGTATGGATTATATGGCCCAGTGTGTTTTCACCATATATTATATATCTCGTACATATAAATGAAGATTCGCATACAGGGAGGTCGTCACAGAACCCCCCCCCTCGGCCAGTGCCGTTTTAAGACCTTAAAGTACTAGATGCTCAGAATAGTAAATGATCACCTAAAATAATTGAGGTTGGCTAAAATACCTTAAACGGTACCATTAACTTGGCAGACGCCACAGCTCAGAGGTTCCACGTTGGCTCCGTGAAATGGAGGTCGCGGGTTCGATCCCCATCCGGGCCATACTTTTCGTTCAGTGTCTAAGGCATATAATTATGGTGTATTAAATCGGTTTTATTTAAACCTCATAAATGTTTTTATTGAGTGGTAAATTTGTTTAAATTTTGCTAATTAACATGTATATTACATATCTTAGTCTATCCGAGCAAAGCTTGGTCACCAGGTACTTATTATCTAATTTAGTATCAATTGTTGTTGTCGACCAAATGTGGCTTTAGACTAATAAGCTGTTGTGTTAATTACGTTGTAGCAGTCATTTATTGATTCATGTTTGGTAGTTTAGGCTATCTTAGTGTTAGTTATTTTAATAAATAATCCGATATCAATCATTCGATACTTCGATTGTGAAGTCGATTACCAGTTTCGCAATCGATATCCGGAACGGCCGAAATACACCAAATATATTGATTGTTGCAGTTACTTTATCGATTATTTCAAATCGAATCCTGACCTCGAATCAAAAGTATTAACAATTATCTTTTGCGGTCTAGGACTAAAAAATCATCATAATACTAGGTTTAGTCCTAACATAAGTTAAAACAATATTTCACAGATTCAGCTTTACTTTTGTCTTCTCTATCACTATCATAAAGAAATTTTTAGAATTCATAATAGCATTAGCTATTAATTTAATATCTCTTATTGGACTTTAAAAACAACACAAAAAAACAGACGCGTTGGAAAAGTTTAATAAAAGATACTGAATAAGTAAAGTAGACGCCACGAAATATAATTTGATATAATATAAATGTAATTACAGTTTCGGGGTAAAAAGTTAATAAAGTCCTATACACTCCACAATTCTTGTTAACCGATTGAATGTGTGCGCGAGAGTTGGCTCCACTTTGATACCGACGTCATCAGGCGCCCGCGGAAGTTACAATCAAACACTGATGAAACTCAACCCCACACTGATGTAGGAGGATAAAGTGGACAAAACCGTTCCCTTCGTGATTCCTAGAAGAGGTGTGTGAGGTATAGTCCAGCGCCGACTTCTGAACAAACGTTTTCCATATTTTTAAGTGCTCCACTTGGCGCACTCCACGCCTGATGGAGGGTTAAGTGGGTACCTAAGAAATCAAAAGTAAAAGTTACATGTAACTGTATACATTTCATTACCTTTTTTTAAAACTATTTTACCATTCAATGCAAATTTCTTAAAACTACGTAATTACTTAAAAACGAAGGAGTTACACCACCTTCAGAAACGTTTTGTAGTTAAAAACAAGGACGCATCGGAGAAAGGAAACAAACTAATAGTAGACCCTTTAATAGCTAACACCATTATGAATAATTAGAAACACGACCATTAAAAGTGTACAGTTTTATATAAGCTACCTTCAGCGGGAGAGAAAACAATTTTAAACTGTAACTTATTTACTAAATATTTATATAGGTGATGGCTATTCTACATAAAAATCCTGAATTTACAAAGTATATTTCAACAAGATGTTACGGAAAATCACGTTCAACTCATAACTTTAAATGATTAGTTTTTTGTTAGTATGTATAACACTATATTAAAGGGTTACCATTTCTTATTTTGTAAAATATGATTGGCAACCGAGAAATTGGGACCTCTAATATGCAGGTTCTTTTTATCTACTTAAAAACTCTGTATCCCAAGAAGAGGCAACATTTTCTTGGCCAAAATATAACTTATTCGAAAAGTAGGGTTGGAATTTTGAATTTGCAAACTCCTCTTGTCCCCTGGGTAATATATAAATATGTTTTCGTACTTGGATAATCATCGGAGATACGTAACATACGTAGAGGGGTATTTTATCACATTAAGTATTTTTTTCAATCTTTAATATCATTAAAATGTTATTCTCATTTTCAGGTTTGGATACGAAGAAGTAGAGCTTCTAGTTGCACGACAAAGTACATGCAGTCTCACATGAGTGTAAAGAAAATATATCATTAATAAAATATTTACCAGAACATGTGCTTTTTTGATTTCCTACATTTACAAAAGTCTTAAAAATATGGACCATCATAATACCTATATGCTCATTAAAAAGCACACTTTTAACGTTTAATTGTTGATTACATTGTAAATATGGTTTGGCTTAATTTTCTTAAGTTTTTAGTGAAGACATTTTGAGTTTAGTGATGATTTAGAAAATTTGGCGATTTTCATGCAAAGATATCCGATGTCTTGGATATTGAATATCATTTTTGAATATATTTCAATAGGGTTGAATATGTTGTTGTTGAGAAAAAGTTTAAGAATTTGTTTTTATAAAAAGGAAATCTTTAAAGATCTACAAACAGGGCAAAGTTAAAAATTGGTTTGCAGGATATGCGGGGATATGAAAAAGTCATAATTCTTAAATATTTTTTGGACTCTGAACACTGACAAAGCCTCTGAAGTTATTCCCAAACACTCAATACCGTGTTAAATGATAGAAAAAATAGAATATAATAAACAATTAATCTTGTCTTAAAATCAATAACCTATCTAA
Organism: Nephotettix cincticeps; assembly: GCA_023375725.1. Classification (NCBI taxonomy): domain Eukaryota; kingdom Metazoa; phylum Arthropoda; class Insecta; order Hemiptera; family Cicadellidae; genus Nephotettix; species Nephotettix cincticeps. The sequence continues at coordinate 54,025,894 of CM041788.1, forward strand.
TTACAAGTATTTGATAAATTGAGGTGATAAGTCACTTTATGACGGAATTAATATGCAATCTCCAGGTTAGATATTTATTAATTCCTATTCCCAAAAAACTTTGTTCTTTCCACAAATAACATTTTTCCCCATCAAAACAAATTTTTGGTCGCCAGACGATCTTATTTTGAATTGTTGAAAATTTAATTAAGAGAGTCTTCGAACTATTTAATTTTAAACTATTTGCACTAAATCATTCATGAAATCAAAAAAAGAGATTGAAGAAAAATATCATGGTCCCAGGCTTAACTCTTGCCATGAGACCTACGGTAATAGCTTCTCCCCTATGAGGAATTCGCTAAAAACATGAGTGATTGTGATAAAAATTATCTTAATGGTTTTAAATGTTTGGAAATAACTACCAAACACAGACCCCAGTCGGAACAGCCTAGCTAGGCTTGATATGTGTTTGTCATGCACAAATACACATTTGATGGTTTTAAATTTTACAAGTGTTAGATGTCATTTAGAAAAATAGCAGGTGTACGCGTCATGTAACATTGATTGGCAATTACAGATAATTTAAATGTCACATTATTTATGTTGTACCAAATTACAATACAAACATTGTGACGTATCGCCACCTGTGAACAAATATATATAGCCCGGGACCCAGCTAGCTGCCACATCTACGGATAGAGACTCGCCATCATGTATGTGCCCTACCTACTGCTCTTGGTAAGTCTGACATGTTTCGCCATTATTTAGGATGCAATTAACCTCTATTTAGCTTATATTTAGCCATTATGCATCACGTATTGTTATTTAGAATTAATTTATTCTTTATTTTTAGATTTTTTTACGCTCACCCTTTCCTTTCTCCCTTTTCTACAGAAATAATTCTCTAAGTGAAGGGTCAAAGGTATTACCTATGTCAAAGTACTGGCGTATTGACGAATTGACGTACACACGTCCGCCAGTTTCAAAACTGTTTCAAAACTTTAAAAACATCGGCCATCTGACGGGAGTGAACAAGTCAGATTGGGAATTTATAAAAGCACATTGTCAATAATTTATCGATTGGGTAACCTGAAATTCCATGCGGATTAACGATCTGACGTTCACACTTGCACCAGATCGCCAACTTATTGTTGTTTCGGCAATCTGACAATTGGGCGATATGTCGTGTGTCAGGTTCGTGCAGCGACGACAGATCACCCAATCATCAGATAGCTGATCCACCCATCGGCCATTTGACGCTCATGCTAATGATGTTGCATACCTTGCAGTTTACCGCACCGATAATTTGACGTCAACCCATGTGTATCTGAAGTAGCAATTATACATGTTTTAGCTCTTTCAGTCGACTGAGAACTAATTTTGAATAACAATCTCACGAATACGTAATTTTTAATTTTCAGGTTCTTCCAGGAATAATTAGTGCGACCAATGGTAAGTATTAAGTTAATATAATAAATAATTTTCAGTTGCTTTAATGTTTCATTGTTGGCGTTAATATGTGTGATTGTTAATGTATCGTTATTGTATAATCGTTATTTATAATAATATGGTTTTGTATAATAAGTGAACGGCTCCAACGAGTTCCTATGTGTACTTGTTAAGAAAACAATGTACCACCTATTGTGCTGAAAATTTCAAACTATATTTACAAATTTTGCTAAACGTAAATAATCATGAAATTTCAATGATTAACAAAATATGATGTATGATTTATATTGAGTATTTTTATAAAAATAATTTAATGTTGCTAAAGCAGCCGTAATTAAAAATTTCAAAGTCAATTGGATCGATTTACAAAGATTACAAATAACTGTTTGGGGATTCCGTTACAAATATATGAACATACTTACTATAATGAGCTTTAAGGAGCGTGTTAAAGATTAATTATATCTCGAATAGTGCAATTTTATAAATAATTTACACTCTAAAAATATCCATAAGATATTATAAATAAATAACAAAAAAAGATTAAAATAGGAATACATGTCAACTACGAATAAACAAACATAAAACAATATCCTGTAACTCAAACAAAATTATAAATAACATTTTATAATACTTATGAATACTAATAAAAAAATTTTAGATCAAAGTTAAAGTCAAACAAACCTAATATTAATAGTGTTCAATTTAATATTACAATAAATGTAATATGAAATGGCACACACATAAAATGCACATAATTAGAAAAATAAATATCACTGTATAGCCATTTAATTGATTAAAAACAGAATAATAATACTAAACCGGTAAAACAAAGCATTCTAAGGCTTCCAAACCTAGCCATCTCTATATATAATATATGTTCAACGTCTTTTAGTGATCTCAGCCATTTTTTTATTATTTTGTATGATCCTGTAGATTTAATTATTTTTGGCAGTTGATTATACACACGGGGTGCAATCAAGTAGCAGAATTTAGTAAAAAAAAGTTAAATTTGGTTTTGGTACATTGCATAAGCTCGAATTTCTCAACTTTGATTCGTAACTATCTACGTCTCTACTAGATAATAAATTTCTGTGAAACAATTTTAGGACTTTAAAAAGGAAAAGTGGTGTTATTGGAGATATATTTAAATGTTGGAAACATGGATAGGCAGAATCATATCTGGTTTTATTACAAATTAATCTTACGAAAAGTTTCTGCAAAATTATAAATGATTTCAAATTTGTTAAATAAGTCCCACCCCACAAGATCAAACCATAACTAAGCCTACTGTTTACTAAAGCAAGATATAAACTTCTGAGTATTTTTGAGGACAAACATTCTGCAAGAAATGAAAAAGACGTATGGTACCTATGATTTTATTTTTTAGCTTGGATATGTGAATTTACCAATTTAGCTCACTATCTAATATTATACCCAAATATTTTGTATAACCACCAGATTTTATTATTGAACAATTGCTGCAAACCTCGTCCCCCGGTAAACATTCATTACACTTGTACACTAAGTCATCTGTAAAATTAACCACCTGTCTGAAAAAAAAGATAACGAACGTCGTTTTATCTGCACTTAATACAAGCTTATTAATCTTAAACCGCCACCTGAAAGCTTCAGAATCCCGGAAAATCTTGCTATGAACAATATTCCACGATTTCTCAACATAGCACAGAGCGGTATCGTCCGCAAAAGCCGTTCGTTACCTTTCCATCGAATCGTCCATCACAAAAATCATTAATAAAAAATTATAAACAAAATTGCCTCAGAAAATGATCTCTGTGGTACCCCGTACATTACCTCCCCCATAAAACTAAAAACATCATTAACTTTAACACACTGTTGCCTCTTATTTAAGTACTGTAACTGCAAAACCAATCATACACTACTCCCCTAAATCCATAATTATATAGTATCCTTAGCAACTTTCTGTGATTAACTTTGTCAAAGGCCTTCTTAATATCAAGGAAAGGACCACTAGTACACTCCCCATTGTAAATGCCCTCTGTTACGTAATCTATGAAATTTATCAAAGCTAGTCCATAATGCATCCCTTTTTTTAAGATGAAAAATGAAGATTACCTAGAAAACTCAATTTTTTTTATTTCATGATTCTTTCATAAATATTTTCAAACGTAGAAATTGGTGATATAGGTCTGTAATGTTAAGGAAGAGAGAAGGAACAACTTTCATGAGTTGGAATAACAACAGCACTGTTTAATTTATCTAGGAAGACTCTCGTTTGAAAGCTTAAATTAATTAGAAATGTCAAAACATCTTTGATTTATGGAAAAATTGTTTTTAACACAATTGAACTTATCCCTTCAAGGCCTGTAGAATACTGTAAATTTTGAAGAATCTCGCTGTTCAGATGATGAAACACCTGTTTTGTTATAAACCAAATAGGCTTACGTCATTTCATTTTTGTCTTTGACAATTCGTTTGTTTAAATTTTTAACTTGTGTTTATTTGTTTCATAATTGTATATTTTGCTTTGCCACAAGATACCTACTTCGAGACCACGAATTTTAGATAGTTGAGAGTGATTGTCGTAGGATGTAGTGTTCTCTTTTGTGAATTAACGTCCACACTAGTGAATACTGCGTTATACACAAAGACCATCATCATAATTAGACCGATTCGTAATTCAATGACAGTAGTTTGGAATCCACGTCAAACTGTAGGTCCTTTATGTTGTCTACGGCTGTTTGGCTATTAACTAACAGTCAAGTCTAAGGAACATCTCAGCCTTAGTCAGTAACAAGACTACAAGATCGCACCACAATCATCTTACACTCATATCTCATTCATACTTGGCTTAAAATACCTACCATGTGGTAGGGTAGAGTCCCTACTTCAATGATCTAATCTAGTATAATCCAAAAAAATTTTCGTCACAGAGAGAACCTCTTATAATATTGTAGATGGGTGTACACTATAAACCATAAAGTAATTAAAAACCGCTTAAATATCATAGACAATTTTCACGACTTTATTTTTAAATTTACTTAATTTTTAACATATCGACAGGAGAAACACGTTGATCAATTCGTAAATAAAATATCCATGCTTTTTGTGTTTTATATTTTCAAACGAGAATAATTTACAATTTCCATGAAAAATCTATTATTTTATATTCGCAATTTTTTTTATCTAGAGTAAGAGGTTATTTTACCGTTGATAAATAAATTCGAAATGCTTGTTTTCAAACTTCAAATATAATCAGTAACAAAATTGTAACGATAAATGTCGGTCAGGCTCAAAACGAAACGAGCTTGTTCTTATTGTCTGTTTTGACTTCACAGTAGTGTGATTAAGGCATACATGATGCGTTAAATTTTCTTTCTAGATACATTATCAAATCTGTATCGATCAAATTAGAGTATTTCGTCCGTCTGTCTATCTTTTAGTAGCGATAACAAGTTATTTTTAACACTTCTCCTTGAAAGCGAGAGCGCCCAGTCATGATGAATATTTTCACTATTCTATACCACTTCGAGAAGGTGTTTTTTACGTACTAAATTGATTATGAAGAAATAAAATGAATATTTGTTTATTTACGTTTATTATTGATTTTAATTTATATTATACTATATTACAATTTTTTAACTAAAACGTAAACCAACTTATGAGATTTTCTAAACACAATTTTTAGTTTAGTATAATTTAAAATTTTTATTAATAATTAAGCTTAGAATCTTTTCTCTTTTACTTTGTTCATTTTTTTCAATTATTTAGATTTTTAATGAATATTAGGTCATAATGATAAAAATATTCCGTTTAAATCACCGGCTAAGTGCTAGTATTGAATAAAGTTTTTTATGCGTTTAGAAGCTGTTGTAGCAAGTATCACCCTTATGTGGACTCACTTATACTTCATATTTCAATCCTCAAGCTAATCTCAACCATACTATTGTTTCAGTGAAAGTACTTTTTACGACAACACCACATTTTCTGGCCAATATTCAAGGAAACCCTGTGGCTGATACCAAACATTTCTGTGCGGTGCATTATGGAGCAAAGTGTGTTACATATACGAATGAGGTTGACACGCATAATCAAGCGAAAGCTGTGGCGTTTGTCTACTTCCTCGGACCATCGGCACATGATTGTAATGCAGCTATGATCAATTCTAAAGGAAACAATGCTATTGCCTGGATGTCAGTAGACAACTGCTCCGGTTTAAAAGATTTTAACGCCGAGCAAGATGGAAAAGTATTTGAAGTGAAGACAAGTAATGGTAAATGGGACTATTGCGATCATGGTACATGCGAGTGGCACATTGCGGCCAGCAAAGTGGCTACCAAATTGGTGTGGCAACCAGCTTAGGTAAATATGCAACTTACCTAACTCACCCTAAGTTAATCAATAATAGGTCTACTCGTAAACATACAACACAGTTAAAAGTTCATAGCATTTTCCGCAATCATACAGTATTGATTTTATTGCCTAGTGTGTCTTCACCTTATATGATATATCTCATACATATAAATGAAAATTCGCATACAGGGACGTCGTCACAGAACCCCCCTTCTGCCAGTGCCGTTTTAAGACGTTCAAGTACTAGATTCTAAGAATTAACACATTTTAATACATGTGATGTACAACCTTCTAAGGCTTCCATTAAAGAAGCCAAAAACTGAGCAAAGAATACAAACTTTATAATCCTTTAATGATTAAGTGAAAACTTAGGGCTGATGTGCATATGACATAACCTATAGTAATAGTAGTTTTAATGAATGGAAGCAAAATTCGCTACTTTATAACACAATCGTGTCTAAAATACGATTAATTGCCAAAAAGAACACTTTTGCTCCATGTGACGAACAAAATTTTCACATACTGTAGAATTAGCTTATTAATCGTAACCAAATTACACCACATAATTAGAGGCTATACAAATTGTCCATCGATGTTTACATTTCTCTGGTTCTCCTTACACGATACTTTACTTTATATTTTAAAGATAACCTTCATATATTTATAGCAATATTTATAGCGTGTGATAAGAAATTGTAAGAATAGTGAACCGTAAAATTTATCATAGGGTTTAACAGTTCCCTGTTTGAAGTGACCCGAAAACGATGCTTCTGTGGATAATTTAGAGAACTGAACACGGATGTTTCCAGGATGATATGAATAATATGAGTATTCTTTTGTATAAAAGATCGAACAACATATTTTTTGGCATAATATTTATTTCCGTGCGCAAACACTTTTACCACGGTTGCGCTGCAGTTACAGGTCAAGACGCGCCACCGACAAAGCCGCCAAGGGAGCCACTTGTCTCGCCAGGATTATTGCTAACATTGGCAGACAACGTTCCAAGCGTCGGCCGCTTATGTCTTCGGTCAATTCCACTCTCCTGTACGGAGCTGAGGTTTGGGCTCACGGCTGAAGATGACATAGTCTTCCTAACAGCCGCAGTGGGCCCTCAGCCTACTGAAACCTCACATCCTGTCCTGTTTGGGCTCACGTCCTCAGCAATACACGTTTAGTGAATTGGAGTATTGCGAGTCGCTTCTGCGTATCACACAGTCTCCGAGCCGGCTGCTTTTGTTATTGCCGGGGTTATTCCCATACATCTTTTGGCACACGAGCGCCAGGAAAATGACCGCTAGAGATTCGAGACGGGCAGGGTGAACGTCCCATCCAAAGAACGTGAACACCCTCTAGCTGAGTGGCAAGAGACCTTGGTGTCTGAGTCGTGGGGCCGGTGGACCGCGATGTTAATCCGGAACGTTCGGCCATGGATTGACAAGAAGCACGGAGAAATGGGGTACTACGTGACCTAATTCCTTGATTGCTACGGGTACTTCCAGAAGTTTATGAACACGATCGGCAAGAACGATATCCCTCACTGCCTCTACTGCCTCGACGTCACCAATACCGCAGAGCATACCATCTTCTCCTGCGGCAGGTGGCAAATCAGCCGAGTCTGGGCCTCTGAGCCCTCACTCCTTCAAGGATACAATTCCCCGTTCATAAAAGAACTGGAGCCGAATCGCCAGCTTCGCTGAGTACATCTTAAAGGCCAAAAAGTCCGATTTGGATAGGCTTCAATGAAGTTCAGCTTTAGAAGTAGTCCCTACCGGGTCAGTTACTGTGGCATTAGCTTTGATAATATGAAAACATTTTCAGGCTATTTCTCTTGGAGAAGCGGGGGAGTTTTTAGGGGGTGTGAGTCACAGACTCCGGCAGCTGCTGGCGTGAGTTAAGCAATTCAATCCCCTAAAAATAAACGGTACCAGTGGACTGACACATACTTTCTCCCTTAAGTAAATTAAAAAAAATCTGTAATAAAACTATCATGTTCTACAAAGTTATTCTAAATATCATTTAATAATTTATTGTTCAAATTGCATGGGGGAAACCCCCCCCCCCCGGTAATACCAAGCTTTTTTTGAGCTGGTTTTGTTCAGTGATTTGACCTTATACTTCATACCAAGTTTCATGGAAAACGGTTGGAAAGTAAGGAAGAAATTGATTTTTTTATATTCTCCATAAGAATAACATTGGGCGCTTTCAGACAACGTACTGCGTTTATCGTGGACAGTAAATTTAACTTTTCTCTGGAACCGTTAGTCGTAGACAAATAATTCAAAGTACTAATTTGTTTAGTTTTTTAAGCTGGTTTCAATGGTACCAGTCAAGTTATACTTTACTTTTACTGTTTTCGCTGAAAATTTAAAAATTTGATTTTTTTACATTTAAAAGCCCATAACTTTTGAACCGTCATTTTTACAGACATGCGGGTGGTGTCAAATTATTTATTACTCTGTGCACTATAAACTGTCAAGTTTTAATCACAATCGTTAGAGCCGTTTTTGAGAAAATTGGATTTTTCACGTTTTTTAAGGGTTTTTAGGGGTGAACTACCCTTAAAAATCAAAAATTCAAAAAAATGAAAAAACGCCTGGAGGTACGGTGACTATATATATACATGCCAAATTTCATCTAAATCGGACCAACGGGGTAGGCTGTGGCACTGTACACATCCAGACACACACACACACACACGGACACACGGACGGACAGACATCACGTCAAAACCCACTTTTTTGGATTCAGGGGACCCCAAAACGGATATATCCACCCTCAACTCAAATTCGAAAATTTTGACGAAAACAATACTTTCTCCATATACTATGTATAAGGGGAGAAAGTAAAACTAAACCCATTTACTGCACAACACCTATTACTCTCCATTCAAACCAGTTAAAATAGTATTATAATTACGCTGTATGTGAACTAATTGTGCTATTGTTGTATCACCAAATAAAACACAAAAATTATTAATTTCACTATCATTACTATGACCAAAAACGGGCGTTTTTGATACGAGCACAAGAAAGTTTAACAGCGGAAGCGAGCCAAAGCTGTGTATTTTTTGAAAAGCCAATTTTGTGCCGTGTGATGAAATATATTTTTCGCCGTACTCCAAATGTAATGAAAAAAACTCGTAAAACATAATGAATATCTGATTTAGTATCAATAGTTTTAGTCGACTATTTTTTCGCTTTAGACTAATCAGCTGTTATGTCACTTACGTGAAAGAAGTTCTTCCTTGACTTTTGATTGGTTGTTAAGGATATGCAAGTGTTAGTTATTGTTACAAATAGTCAAATTTCAACCATTTGCTAGCTTAATTTAATAATCAATTACCAGTTTCATATTCGATATCCGGAGCGAAACACACAAAAAGATAGTGATTGTTGCAGTTACTTTATCGATTATTTACAATCGTATGTTGATTTCGAATCAAAAGTATCATCAAAAATGGTCTTTTGCGGCCTTGGACTGGAAAACATCATAATAGGTTGACCCTACGAAGAAAAAAACAAATTTGCTTTTAATTACACGTTACTACACAAACTCTAGAAACAGTATGACGAAAAATGTTTTTATCCTGGCTGAAGCTAGGCATCATTAAAAAATTTTCAAACGTTTCGTGCGTTAGATAAGCCTAAAAGTCCTATCTCAATTTGTATCTGTCTGTCTGTGACGCTTCAGGAGGAATTTTACGACGTCTTCTCCGAAAAAAACGGGAGAACTGATAATATTGAAACTTATTCCATGTATTCTTTACATTCCAGAGAAGGTTTTACAATGCTTGAAATTATCCAGTGCCCCATTGAAAAGTAAATAACAAGCATTTTAAAACCTAATTTTTACACCATAATAATCACATTTTGCTTTCAGTTTTCAATGAATCACCTACTGATATTAATCAGCTGTCTTTGTATTTTAATGATATAATATAAAGAAAACATACAGCTGCCAAATTAAACTCAACATTAGTTAGTTTATATCGGGCATGGAATTTATATCTTGGTCTATTTATATTTATGTCTTTATCTATTTATACATTGGTGTTTATAGAACTGTATCAAATGACTTAATATAATTATTTAACTGGTTTGAGAGGATAAATGAAATATTAAAACGAACAGTTTTGGTAATTTAAGATTAATTAACAGATAAACGTTTTCAAGCAATGGAGAAAATAGAAATGACTAACCAATAAACAACTGTTTATTATTGTTTATCAATTGCTTTAAAACGTGTATGTGTTAATTAAACGAAAATTCACAAAACTTTTCATTTTAATATTTCATTACTATTGAATCAGTTAAATAATTATATTTTATTGTGTAGTAATGCTATAATAAACCAGGGTATTTATTTATTTTCTATGTACTGATTTGTAAGGATTTCAGGTTTGCATTTTGGTGTGATCATCTTTCTACTTTAAACTGAATCCTGAAACCCGCTTAAAGGACAAGCTTACTGATAGTCTGCAATTTTATTAAAGAGTTATTCTCATTTTCAGGTTTGAGGCTGGATACAGAGAAGTAGAGTTTCTGTTTTTAAGCCGAAGTACGTGGAGACATACGCGTGTAAAGCAAAAAAAAAATAATAAAAATATTTATCAGAACATGTGTTTTATATTTGCTACCTTTACAAAAATCTTAAAAATATGGACCATCATAATACCTATATGCTCATTAAAAAACTTTTAACGTTTAATTGTTGATTACATTGTAAATATGATTTGGGTTGATTTTCTTAAGTTTTTAGTGAAGAAATTTGAGTTTAGTGATGATTTAGAAAATTTGGCGATTTTCATGCAAAGATATCCGATTTCATGGATATTGAATATCATTTTTGAATATATTGCAATAGGGTTGAATATGTTGTTGTTGAGAAAAAGTTTAAGAATTTGTTTTTATAAAAAGGAAAACTTTAAAGATCTACAAACAGGGCAAAGTTAAAAATTGGTTTGCAGGATATGCGGGGAGATGAAAAAGTCATAGTTCTTAAATATTTTTTGGACTCTGAACACTAACAAAGCCTCTGAAGTTATTCCCAAAAAATCAATACCGTGTTAAATGATAGAAAAAATAGAATATAATAAGCAATTAATATTGTCTTAAAATCAATAACCTATCTAAATACAAGTATTTGATAAATTGAGGTGATAAGTCTCTTTATGACGGAATTAATAAGCAAACTCAAGGATAGATTTTTATCAATTCCTATTCCCAAATAACTGGAAAGAACATTTGTTCTTTCCACAAATGTATTTTTTGTATTTGTATTTGTACAAAGTATTTTTGATCCTTTTTAAGTATATAGAATATGTAGCTTTAAATTTTATCCTTCTTAGGTGACAGGTCGTATATGGTCGTACAGGTCGTAATTAGCTATCAACAAATTCTAGAATCAATTTAACTCTCGAGATCTTAGCTCAAGGTTAAATATGAGCCCAAAGGTTAAGGTTAAGGTGGTGTGAGACGAAAAGATTGACCATCTTAAACCATTTATGCAAATGAAAAAAAACTTAATTTTTTTAAAGTTTTTAGTGAAAACGTTTTGAGGTAGTGGGTGATAAATTCTCAAATTTAGTGGTTTTCATGCAATGAGTATGGGCAAGTTGCTTATGATTTTGAGTTGAAAATTTGGAAACATAGATGAACAGACCTTTGTCACACTACCTATGTGAAATCTTGATATATGAAAAATATATTATGTATAATACAAAAGATGATTTAAAGCCGCATGTTTGATCCGATAATCTTATAAAATATGTCATTTTGGAGGTCTAAAAATGTTAAAAAATGTAGAAAAAACAAAATGGTTATCTTAATAGAATTGATCTATTATTAGATTCCCGATATAGATAAATGCAATTTGGAAAAATACTTGATTTTAGCGAATTTCCCATATGGAAGAAGCTATTACCGTAGGTCTCATGGCAAGAGTTGAGCCCGGGACCATGTTATGTTTTCTTTTTTAGGTGCCCAGAGACCAAAAACAATAGTCATTACAAATTATATATATATATATATATATATATATATATATTAAATTTAGAAAAAAGGACAATTTTAATGCTGTTACTATAACAAACACTAACTAGAATGGTGACGAGTTTGTACAAGATAATATAAAGTACAGATTTATGGAACAGAAATATGGTAAATGGTATAGTAATCGTGCTAGAATCGTAAATACACAAGACGGTCAGGATTATAATGATTGTCTAACCCTGCATAAAGTCTTATAAGACAGGTAATTTTAATGCTTTAATAATAATAATAATAAATACCTTTATTGCAGCAAAAACACAATAGTTAATGTCATACATTTCATGATTAAAAATAAAGAAACAGTTCCCTGAATTTAATATAAATAAAAAGTAAAAAAAATATAAATAACTGTAAAGATAAAGTAAGTATGACAAAAAAGTCTTACACAATATTGCTGCAAATGCCACCCCAACAGGCACTATTGCCCAATCATAGGGGAAGCTTGAAAATATAAAAAAAATTCTATGACCAGGAACAAAACTATACTTATAAATATACCTATCAAAATAATAAATTAAAATATAACTTATACATAAAAATAAAATAAAGTGAAACATCAAATCCATGATAAAAAACATACAATTTCAGTAAACAAAAATCAACTTTACCATTTTAAGGGCTGTGACAAACAGAAATGATCTAATAACATGAATGCTTTGATGTACCTATTTATGTTAACATATCAAGTAAAAGATAATTAAGTTATAAGCTGGCGGCATATTCTTTTAAACTTGGCACTGTGAAAAGAAAAATCTATATTATTATTTAATGAATTAAATAGCAGCACAGCCTCATTCAAAGGTGAATTGCTGTGAGCCGCAGTCCTGGCGAAGGACTGATAAAGCGCCCTGCTCGCTCGACCGCCGTATCGCGGCACATACCGGCCAAGGTCGCAGGGTCGTCCACGTTGCCAGCCACCACGTCACGCAAATGCTAGTATTATTGAAGTCATTCTTGGTTTTAAATTGTTCAAGTATAAAATGTCATTCAGAAAGAATACTTCTGCAGGTATATCGGTCTATCATGTAACATTAAATGGCATTACAGATAACGTAAATGTCACGTTGGTAATGCTGTACCAAAATACAAAATAAACATTGTAACAAGGCGCCACCTGTAGACAATTATTTACAGGCCGGGTAGCAGCTAGTTGCCACATCTATAGAGCGAGAGTCACAATCATGTTCGTGCCTTACTTACTGCTCTTGGTAAGTCTAACATTTCTTATAACCTGTATTTAATCTCTATATAGCTTATATTTAGCCATTATGTATTGTTATTTAACATATACTTATTTAATAACTTTTAGATGTTTTAACACTCACTCTTACTTTTCTTCCTTCACTACAGAATGCAATCTCCTTGAGAATGGTCAAACGTATTATCTATGTCAAAGTACTGGCGTATCGACGATCTGACGTATACACTGCCGCCAGTTTATGTTTCAAAACTTTAAAAACATCGGCAATCTGACGGGAGTGTCAGTTTGGGAATTTATAAAAGAACACTTACGATTGACAACATGAAATTCCGTGTGCATCGCCTATCTGACGTGCACACTTCCTTCAACTAGATCCCCAAATTATTTTAGTTGTTTTGGAAATCTGACGATTGGGCGATGTGTCTTGTGTTAGGTTCGTGCAGAGACGACAGATCACCCAATCATCAGATTGTTGATCCACCCATCGGCCATTTGACGCTCATGCTAATGATGTTGCATATCTTGCAGTTGACCGCATCGATAATTTGACGTCAACCCATGTGTATCTCAAGTGCAAATTTTACATGTTTTAGCTCTTTCAGTTGACTGAGAACTAATTTAGAACAACAATCTCACGAATACGTAATTTTTAATTTTCAGGTTCTTCCAGGAATAGTTAGTGCGTCCAATGGTAAGTATTAATTGTATATAATAAGTAATTTTCAGTTACTCTAATGTTTCATTGTTGGCGTTAATATGTGTGATTGTTAATGTACGTTTTTGTAATATCGTTATTTATAATAACAAGGTTTTTTATAATAAGTGAACGCCTCAAATTGGTGCTTATATGTATTTATTTAGAAAATAATGTACCGATTGTACTCAAAATTTTAATCTACATTTATCTATTTTGCTAAATGTAAATAACCGTGAAATTACAATTATTAACAAACTATAATGTATAATTTCGATTGATTATTTTAGAAAAAACATGTTAAATGTTGCTAAGGCAGCCGTAATTTGAAATTATGAAGTTAAAGGGACAAACATTTTTCTCTTCGTCTACTTCTTCGGGGAGTTTTAATTTGTTTTGAATCTGACAGTGTGGTTCACTATTACTCGTCTACTGCAAGTTCATCAACTCTTCTTGTTATTCCACTATCAAGTACATAACGAACTTGTATGTAACACCAAGACCACTATATGTCAGTTCTGTGGCTATAAGATTTCTTGGCTATAAGATTCTCAGTTCCCTAACATTTGCGGTAAGATTACAGTTCCTGTTGGACCCCAACACATGAACAAGTGATTCAAACTCATTGCAACAATTCAAGTTAGATGATATTACAGACCAATTTTAAAGAATATCACCGTTCAGCTGATGAAAGACCTCTTTTATAAACCTAATACGTCTATGTTCTTGACAAATTGGTTTGTACAATTTGGTTAACTTATGTTTATTTATTTCATAATTGTATTTATATCTTAGTCACAAGATATTTAAGACTGACATTCTTCCCGAAGTCTAATTGCATTTATTTTTGTACATATTTGCATCCCACGATAGTAGTATGATTTTTAAACCTCTAAGTTGTTTTCTTAAGTACAGATGATGGACACATTATCATCTTCATATTTCGTCACAGAGAGAACCTCTCACAATATTGTAGAAGGCTTTACACTATAAACCATAAAGTAATCAAAAACCGCTTAAATATCATAGAAAATTTTTACGATTTGGTGTGAATTTTTAACGTATCGATTAGAGGAACACGTTGATCAATTCAAAAATTAAGTATCTAATTTTTGGTGTTTAATATATTCAAACGGGAATTAATCAAATTTTTCATCATTTTTTAATCGTAATTTTTAATCACGAGTAAGAGGTTGATTCGCCTCTGATAATTTGATTCAAAATGCTTTTGTTCAAACTTCAAATATAATCAGTAACAAAATGCTCCAAACGAAATTAACTTTTTCTTATTGTCCATTTTAACTGTACATTATTAAGGCTTTAATGATGCGTGAAAATGTTTGGCTATAGAAATATCATCAAATCTATATACTGTAGATCAAATTAGATTATATTGTCAGTAACGATAATTAACACATGTATAAACATGTTATTATTAACACTTCTGCGTTTATAGAGAACACCTAGTCATGACACATATTTTCACTGTCATTCACCATTTTGAAAATATGTGTTTACTTACTTAAATGATTAATTTACAAGATGAAATTTACATCTGTTAAATTGGAATTAATATATTTTTTATTTACATTGAATTTAAAATTATGAAAAAAATAATACGTAAATAAACTGGTTTAAATGTTATCCGAAGAAAATTTTCAATTTAATATAATTTAGAAATTAAAAATCGTTGAGCGTAGAATGTTTTCCCTTTTGTTTGTTCAGTTTTTTACTTATTTTAATTTTTAGTACATATTAAGTCATAAGGATAGGAATCTTCCTTGTAAATATATTCCATACAAAATACAGGCTAAGTGATAGTATTTTATAACAGTTCTATTATATAGAACCTTTATATACAAGTTTTATTACATGAGTATTTTTTACACCCACAAAAGTGTAAAAAAGGCTAACCAATTTGAGCTTGCAAGCGTGTATAATGGGTTGTAGTTAGTATGTACTTGTATTGGACTCTCACCAAACTCTTGCTTCATATCCCTTAAGTGAATCTCTACCATGTCATTTTTACAGTGAAAAGACTTTTGGCGAGCAAACCATTTGATGAATCTCAACTGAATGGATACACTGTCGATACCAAGCATTTCTGTGCGGAGCATTACGGAGCTAAGTGCGTTACATATACGAAAACGACTAATTCACGTTATGGTAACGTGGCTCCTCATATGACTGTCTACTTCCTCGGACCAACGGAACATGACTGTAATGCAGCTATGATCGATTCTAAAGAAAACAATGCTTTTGCCTGGATGCCAGTAGACGATTGTTCGAGTTTCGGAGATTTTAACGCCGAGCAAGAAGGAAAAGTATTTGAAGTGAAGGTAAATGATGGTAAATGGGACTATTGCAATCATAGTAAATGCGAGTGGAACGTAGCGGCCAGCAAAGTAGCTACCAAATTGGTGTGGCAAGCAGCTTAGGTAAATATGCAACTTACCTAACTCACCCTAAGTTAATCAATAATAGGTCTACTCGTAAACATACAACGGAGTTCAAAGTTGATAGCATTTTCCGCAATTATACAGTATGGATTGCCTAGTGTGTCTTCAATAATATATATAATATTTACCTTATAATATATATCTCGTACATACACCCTATTACTCTTCTTCAAACCATGGCAGTTAAAATATTATTATATTGGCAATGAATGTGAATTAATTGTGTTATTGTTGTTTCACAAAATAAAATACAAAAATGGTATATTTCGTCACTTGGACCAAAACAGGCGTTTTTGATACGATTACAAAAGTAATTTTAACAGCGGAAGTGTGCCAAAGCAGATAAATGTGCGAGTACCTACCAAAAAGCCTGATTTTGGGCCATGTGATGAACTATATTTTCGTCATACTGGAAATACAATAAAACAAACTCGTGAAACAAAATTATTATCTAATTTAGTATCAATAGTTGTTGTCGACCAAATGTGGCTTTAGACTAATCAGCTGTTATGTTACTTTTCTTTTAGCAGTTTCTTTCTTGATTCCTGGTTGGTCGATAAGGATATGTCAATGTTAATTATTATTACAAATAGTCCGATCTCAACCATTTGATAGTTTAGTTTAATAATCAATTACCAGTTTCATAATTGATATCCGGAGCGTCCGAAATATACAAAAAAAGATAGTGATTGTTGAAGCTACTTTATCGATTACTAGCCAAAGTACCCGTTCTTCGCACGGGTTAAAAAGCCTGAAAGGTGTAGGCTCTACTGATACATTTAAGTTATCGTTAATTAATTCTTCATTGTTTACAAAATGACAAAACACGAGTGTCTACAACATTTCAAAGTAACATCTGTCAAATATTGGGGGAGGATAAGGATTAATGTAATAGAGACAGTCGTCGGAAAAAAACTTAAAACCTACCATTCCACTATTTCAAATAATTCACTAATTTCTTCCCGAACTGTCAAAATATAGTGCAAACGGATGTTGTCATTAGAAAATGTAAACATTGAAACCTAGGACGGTCACGGCAGCTCTTTCTTCTTCTTCTTCTTCTTCTTCTTCTTCTTCTTCTTCTTCTTCTTCTTCCCGAACTGTCAAATTTTAGTGTTCACAGCTGTTGACATTCAAGTAATTTTATGTTTTCATTGTTTGAAAATGTAAACATTGAAATTCAGGACGTTCATGGGGCGTAGCCCGAGAGGATTTTAAGGGAACTAATATGCCTATGTGTTGCATGAGTTTAAGATCTACCTTTCTGTAAAATTTCAAACCGGTCGGTTCAGTATTTTTCGCATTTACTTGCCACAACAAACCCACAAACAAACATACAGAAACCACCTCTTCTTTATAATATTATAGATAGATTACAATAGATTTCGAATCAAAAGTATCGTCAAAAATTGCCTTTTGCGGCCTGGGACTGTAAAAAATCATCATAATAAGTTTACTCCTACGAAGAAAAAGAAGCAATTTTGCTCGTTAACACATGTTACTAAACAAGATCTCGAAGCAGTATGACGAAAAAATGTTTCTACCCTGGCTGAAGCTAGGCATCATAAACAAACTTTCAAACATAGTTGCAAGTTTTGAGAGAAATTTGATGAGCATTCTTGAAACAACTAAGGTATGAAGTGTTCCCTAATGGAAACTAAATAAAAATATTTTTTTATACTATTTTGTTTGACTTTTCTGACGCGTTTGTTTTATGTGTGTACAACATTTAATGAGGTGATAACAAATTTTCCCGTTGTTAAGTGGACACCGAAAAAATCGAAAGTAAATGCTATTGGCTGCATACATTTCATCAATTGTTATTTATAATTATTATATTATTTAATGCAAATTACTTAAGTAATGAATTTAAAACGGAATGAGTTACCCCACCTCCAGAAAACGTTTTGTAGTTAAAAACAAGAACGCATGGGAGAAATCAAATAAAATAATAGTAGACCCATTAATGTCTAACACCATTATGAATTAGAAACACGTCCGTTTAAAATATACAGTTTTATAAAAGCCATTTTCAGACAGAGAGAAATATTGCAGATCGTTGATTTAGATTTTTTTATCATTCTCTATTTTGTACCCAATATAAGGGGTTTTAATGAGTAAATTTGAACTATAACTTAGTTACTAAATATTTAAACAGATGTTAGCAAACTGCTCCTGAATCTAGAAAGTATATTTCGTCAAAATTTTAAAGGAAATCACGTCGAACTTGTACCTCAAATCATTAAGTTTTTAGCTAGTATCTATTACCACTATTTTAAAGGGTAACTTCTTTTAAAAGGTACTTCTTATTTTATAAAATAAATATAACATACCCTTGGCAGCTGAGCTAGACCTCCAACATGCATCTACTTAAAAATTCTGTTTCAAAAGAGGGGGCAAAATTTTCTTGGCCGAAAACAACTCAGTTGCAAAGTGGGGTTGAAATTTTGAATTTTCAAAGTTTTTGTCTCTTGGGTAAATGTATATAGAAATATGTTTTCTTATTCTGTTAGTTTTATAAGATACGTACGATGTTTAGTGTTTATCACGTTAAGTATTTGTTTCAATTCATAAAAATAAAATAGAGTTTTGTCTTTAAATTTCTCAGAGTTATTCTATTTCAGTTATTTTTACGTTTCGTGCGTTATAGAAGCCTAAACAAGTCTTACCTCAATTTGTGTCTGTCTGTCTTTTGTCTCTCTGCCTGTAGACGTCACGCTCCAAGAGGCATTTTACGACGTCTTCTCCGAAAGCAACGGGAGAACTGATAACAATTAAACTTATTTCATGCATTCTCTACAATCCTGAGAAGGTTTTCTAATCCTAGAAATTATCTGCCGCCCCTTGAAAAGTGAATAACAAGCATTTTAAAACCCACTTTCACGCGATAATAGTCGCATTTTGTATTCAGTTTTCAATGATTCACCGACTGGTATGAATCAGCTGTCTTTGTAATTTTATGATTCTAGTACCTGGTGACCGAGCTTTGCTCGGATAGAATGATACATGTATTATTCTTCTTTGTGTCATTATATAAGTTAATTACCAAAACTAAAACTCATTTAATACTCAATGTAAACATAGTTTATATGGTTAAAATACAACAGATTGATATAACAAATATACGTTTTTATTAACTTGCATAAAGTATGAACAAAAATTATCCAGCCCAGGACGGGGATCGATCTCATTACCTTCCGCACGTGAATCCTCTGCGCCAGCACTGAGCTATGGCGTCTTCAAAATATGGCTGTCGTTTAAGGTTTTATAAGCAACGTAAATTTTTTGAGCTGATCACATACTCTTATTTAATTATAAATACAGTTATTAATAGTCTGCCATTAACTGTATAGTAATGCTATATTATAAACAAGGGTATTTATTTATTTTCTTTTTACTGATTTGCTAAGGATTTCAGGTTTGCATTTTGGTACCTATGATAATCTTTCTACTTTAAACTGAATCCTACAACCCGTAGGAAGGACGGACTTAATGCTAGTCTATAATATTATCAAAGATTTATTCTCATTTTCAGATTTGAGGATGGATACAAAGAAGTAGAGTTTCTCATTTTAAGCCAAAGTACGTGGAGACATACGTGTGTAAAGAAAAAAACATTCCTAAAGAATCCGTAAAGATAAACAATAAAAATATTTATCAGAACACGTGTTTTTCATTTGCTACATTTCCTTTTTGAGTATATTGAACATCTAACATTAGATTTCATTCCTCTTATGTGACAGATCACATATGATTTACTTAAACTAATTAGCCCAGAGAGATGTCAAGGTGGTGCGAGCCGAAAAGATCAACCATATTAACCCATATATGCCTTTGAAAAAAAAACATAATTTCAAAGTTTATTTTTTATTGCATCGTGAGTTGGTTTAATTTTTTCAAGTTTTTAGTGGAAACGTTTCGAGATAGCGGGTGATCAATTTTCGAATTGGGCGGTTCTCATGCAATGAGCGTGGGAAAGCTGCTTATGATTTTGATTTGAAGTTTTGGAAACGTGGATGAATAGCTTTTTCACCAAACCTATGTGAATTTTGAAATATGATAAAATATTTCGTATACTACAGAAAATGGTTGAGAGCCTTATGTTTGTGAGAGCCACATGTTTGATCCGATAATCTTATAGAATATGTCATTTCGGAGATCTAAAAATGTTTAAAAAATGCACATAAACAGAAAGCTTTTCTTAAAGGAATTTATCTGGATGGAAGCAATTTGGGAAAGTACTAAAATACCCCGGTCGCAGCAGACCTGCGTACTTAGCGAATTTCCAAATCAATAACATAATAATAATAAAAACATATGACAATATCTGTCAATAAATATGATTATTATTTGCTAATCTCCATAAGATCGGCATGGGAAAGAGTATGCAGGTTTGCTGCTGTGAGGAACGCTGAAAATAGGTGTTTCTAGCGTAAACAATTTATATTTTGACCATTTATATCAAGTTGCATCAACATCTGTCCACAAATAAAGGAGTTTACCTAAACTCTATATGATTAACATGGGAAAAGAGTATGCAGGTTAGCTGCCACTATAAACACATAAACTATGACTTTTAAACATAAATGTATGGATATCAACCCCATGAAGCTAAATGTATAAAGTTTCACCCAAAAATATCAGATATATTTCGTATACTACAGAAAATGGTTGAGAGCCTTATGTTTGTGAGAGCCACATGTTTGATCCGATAATCTTATAGAATATGTCATTTCGGAGATCTAAAAATGTTTAAAAAATGCACATAAACAGAAAGCTTTTCTTAAAGGAATTTATCTGGATGGAAGCAATTTGGGAAAGTAATAAAATACCCCGGTCGCAGCAGACCTGCGTACTTAGCGAATTTCCAAATCAATAACATAATAATAATCAAAACATATGACAATATCTGTCAATAAATATGATTATTATTTGCTAATCTCCATAAGATCGGCATGGGAAAGAGTATGCAGGTTTGCTGCTGTGAGGAACGCTGAAAATAGGTGTTTCTAGCGTAAACAATTTATATTTTGACCATTTATATCAAGTTGCATCAACATATGTCCACAAATAAAGGAGTTTACCTAAACTCTATATGATTAACATGGGAAAAGAGTATGCAGGTTAGCTGCCACTATAAACACATAAACTATGATTTTTAAGCATAAATGTATGGATATCAACCACATGAAGCTAAATGTAAAGTTTCACCCAAAAATATTAGATAATAAGTAGAAAACTCAATTTTTCCTTATCCTCCATAAGATTAACATTGGGGCCCCAAAATACAACGTACATTGTTTTTGTAATGTTTTTTTTCTTTTAATTTTTAGTGTTTTTTAATGTACAGTGAGATTTTTTAATATCTCGGTAAACGTTGGAGATAGAGAAAAACTTTAAGGAACTAAATTGTGTAGTTTTTTAAGCTGATTCTAATGGCAAAAGATAAAATTTGAAATTTTTAAAAAGTACACGGGAAAACACAAAAAACCCATTTTTGGGGTAAACCCCCCCCCCAACTACCCGTTCCGATGTCCGAGTAAATGCAGGAATACACGGCTCTACCAAATGTGATCTTAATCAGACCATTTCTACGAGAGTTATCGTGTTTACACATACACACACACACACACGTATATATATAAATATATATATATATATATATATATATGGTCCCGGACTTAAGTCTTACCATGAGACCTACGGTAATAGCTTTTTCCCTATGGGAAATTCGCTAAAAGTACTAAAATGCTATTGATGAAATAGTTTTTGTATAACTAGATTCTCTATGAATAATTATAAAACTTCATTTACTCTCCACATCACATGATTTAGTAATAATTTAGCTGTTAGTGCACAACCAGTTGCGTAGAATTTTGTAAATTAATCTAGTATAACTTTCATCTAAAGTGTAAACGCAAATTTGGATGCAATAATTATTATTAGTTATATTATGTATCTTAATTTCAAGAAATACGTATTTATTCTCATCGATTTTATAAAAAAGGAGTTAATAATTCATTGATTGTAAGCAGGTATCACATTTCCAATTACTAGACACTAATGTGCGCTGTTTGCACATTTGGATAATTTGGTTTCAATTAAAACCGTAGTATACCAATACTTATTGCACTTCGAGTGATCCAAACTCCAATAGTCATCGACTTGTTTCACTAACTTATCACTCGTGAAATAATGGACATTAACAGGTTGAACATACGATTCACGGATAGCCCAATTAGCTTAGTGACCAATTAACGTCAGATATTTTAAACAATTATCGATTTTACATTTTATGTTTTATGTTCTATTATACAAAAATGTTAGTTTATTTGTTTTATTATTTGATAATGCATGGTTTTCCTAAGAGGGTTTAATATTGTAGAGATTGGTTATCAAATTTAAACCATTTCTCTTTTACCTTATCTCAATCGAATACGAAATGGTTGTATTTACACAGACGTAAACCTAAATTATGTGAATATTTTGAATACATGTATTAAAATCGAAGAAGCATTCAGGTTAAATTAAAAAATATGTTATCATAAGTTTATTTAAACTTTATTAAACTTTAAAATAATTTTTTTCGTACTTTTCAACTAAATCAGGGATACTTAATACGAGGCACCTGGTACGACTTTTGCGTCTCCTTGAACTATTCGGAACTAAAACGTAATTTAGAGTTTTGAAAAATTTTTTATGAAGAAATAAAAAAATGGTTTCAACTTGTATATATAGTTTTTCAACCATGCTAAAGGATTTTTCGTAATTTTTTATTTTATATTATTCCTTTGTCATGCTTAAAAAGATGTGCTTCAGATAGCTTGATAAATTTTAGGCGTATATTTTTCAAAATATTCCCAGGTGTGATTCCATACCACCGGATGTTTACCTCCCCCTAAAAGTGATTACGAACCGCCGCTGGTTGCGGCCTTGGAAAAATTGTTATGTAAACCAACTGGCTCTCAGAGAAATTCTAGTAAGGACCCTTGGACTAGACGTTTACGCTATTGGTTTTTTTCACAAACTACGTTCAAATGAAGTATCTCTTTTTTATCTACGTGCCCATTTGAGGGGACAAAACCACCTTAAAAATATTTACATCAAAGTCCATGACGTCATTTTGCATACTCGATCACTTTCATAAGGAGAATACATAGTTCCTCTAACTCTGTCATAATTTAAAAATATTTTAAACTGTACTATTATTAACACCAAAGGTAATTTTTTTATTCTTATTTAAGTACAGTTCTAAAACTTTGTTTTTTACTATTTAACATAGATTATTTTGATTACTATTTAACTATTAAACCAAATAATTATAAATAAATGGTAAATGAGAATAGGTGAATTGTGCCAGTAATTCTCTAACTTCGAAGTAAGTATGTTACCACAAAAGGTATTCATATCTTTCTATTTATTGTTCTGTTAAAAGCACTGAGCTGCAAGCCAATTGTGTTGTGAATGCAAATAAACGAAATAAAAAATTGTGTAAAGTATAATACCTGTTATTAAATACCAGGTTGTTGTTGCAATTTTTTGAAACTGTTTTGTAACATATTCCATGCATCAGTTCCCAATTCACATAC
Source organism: Nephotettix cincticeps (assembly GCA_023375725.1). Lineage (NCBI taxonomy): Eukaryota > Metazoa > Arthropoda > Insecta > Hemiptera > Cicadellidae > Nephotettix > Nephotettix cincticeps. The sequence goes on from CM041788.1 coordinate 54,049,650, forward strand.
CGATAACTACACATGTGACGAGTCACTAAATACACAAATAACCAACGACACGGTTTACACTGGAGGTTTATTTGGAATATCAGATGTGATTGTGTCACTGAGGCTTTCGACACACGTGTTTATTGTCACCTATTCTCGTGTTTATGACCTATTAAATCTGCGTGCTCGTTTTCAGTGAATTTACTAATTACTCTACTACTGTTTCAGTTCAGTTTCAAAAGAATTATAACACAAAACTTAGGAGGAGATTATATTGTTGTATTCGTAATTGCAATAAGCATTTAATTAATTTCAGTACAGACTTGGTTGTTGTCAAACTTCATATCGAACAATACAATATACCAAACTTTCTAATAACTAAGTTTCCAATAGAATTTTTTGCATAATTTACAATTCTGATTAAATGTAAATACAATATTAAATAAGAAATACTTTAATAAATAATATTGCAGTGAATTATTTTCATTGCACTGTCTTTAAAATATATATTTTCTTCCTCATCTTAGAGTCTTTCAAGTAGGAATTCTTCAGCCATGGAGCAGAAATGAACAGCATTAAAAATAGCTGTAATTCCAGATTTTTATTTATTTATAGAAAACATGTGTAGAATGGAAAATATAACTGAACACAAGTACATCATGTTATTTAGATTTTTATTGCGGACATTTAAAACCTGTTGTCTTTGAGTCTCCGTAACGAGCGGACGTGTTTGGTTTCTTTTGTGTGTAATGGTTAGTGAATGGTTTGTTTGTAAGTTTTTTGACTGCTTTAAACTTTTATGTTTTCAGCTTTATACCGGTTTGGTCCGGATTATATGTTAATTAATTGTGCTATGTTTTAGATATTAGTTCACCTGAGGATGGGATCAGATTCCAGATCCCGAAACGTCGTGAAACTTTGTTTTACATAAAATCGTGATGGAAAATGTGCGCAATAAAAATCTAAATAACATCAATCCACCAACACCAATAATGAATTTCTAACAAAGGACAAGTACATCGTTTTGAAACATGTTGCTTGATTTGAAATAGTTATTTTGCATCAAGTGACTAAAGTGGCACTTTTTGTCCGCGAAGGAAACTGTTGTCACCTGAGGCGTAGCCGAGACAGTCAATTTCCTGAGGGACAAAAATGACTTTAATACCATGGTGCACACAAAATTTTTCCTCCACCTACTTTGAAAACTACTACTATTTATACAAGTAACACAAGTTAAAAATTACCCACTATTATGTAACCTGAATCACTATGATTTTCTAAGTTGGCTAACATAAACTCAATGCAAACTGATTCAAAGCTATTTACCTCTGTAAAACGCCTTGAGGTGTCAATTTTTGTATTTTTACGCTGTACGCATTTCGGACCTATGATGGTCCATCCTTTGCAGCATAGCCCATTCATTATTCAATGATGACTTTACATATTGTGTAGGTCATTACATAAACATTGTTTACTGGAAAAATAATAGAATATTACTGAGTAAATTAAATTTATTATAATAGAACTTTTGAGATATAAATAATTAGTTAACTTACCAAAGAATATTTATATTTATATTTGTCAAACACCAACCCGACCACTAAGTGGTGAGTAATTTAAGACCCTGCTGTACCTGCTCCTTTTTAATCATTTCCCATAAGCACAATATTAAAGTAATTTTTTTGTCGGTCATCACAGTAAATATATTACTTATTCTCACAAGTAATTCATGTTTATGTTGATGACCCACAAAAACTTTTTTAATTAGCGAGTTCTAGCGTTTTCATTTGACTGTTTGTTATACTCAATGCTATTAAATATTTCTCTGCGCTCCAGATTAAAATAGCTAGTGGTAACAACTAGATTTTGCTAAAAGCCACCTTACTGTCATTATCGTTAATCACATTAGTTAGAAATCTATTTTTGTGTTGGATAATCATAATATTTGACAAAAATAAACTAATAAAAAAATATATTTTACCTTTACTAAAAGTACAAAGGTGCTATGTTTTGTAGGACAACAATCACGCTCACTTTTGCTTGGAACACTGACACCGCATTACATCAATACATTAATCAGTGACCTGTCAAATATCCATTAATGGTCGCTATTCACCGCATGATAACAGCTGGTACATTACAACAGCTGATTCTTCTCGTTGAACAGTCCAACTATCATTATTTCTAGGTTATAAATCTCACAGTGGCCGGCTGGTAATGGTCTATTCGCTGTTTGTTACGTGAAAGTGGCGAAAACTGTTTAAAATGTATTTGAATAGAAACAATTAGAGTTTTCTCTGTACATTTCTTGGAATTATGTCTGTCTGTCTGTTTAATCTGAAGGTTTCTTGAAGGCTTTTTCGTGGAAACGAACTATGATGAGACTTACTTTACATTGTTATATACCTTTTAGAACATGTTTTTGTATACTTTAAACTGACCTACGTTCTATAAATAAAGTAACAAGCTCTCAAAAATCAAATCTTTAGCGATATCATACACATTTTATTTTGTTTGAGTTTGCTGAGACGGTTTGAATAGCTGATTGCATAGTTTAGAAAAGACTTTTTCTACTAATACTAGTCATCAGAACCAAAAGAGGGTGTTTTTAATACGAGCACAAATTTAACAGCCAAGGCGTTCCAAGGCTGTTAAATATTCGAGTAATATAATAAAAAAAACAATTTCTGGCCGTTTGATGAACTATATTTTTCGTCATACTGCAAATAAAATGAAACAAACTCGTAAATCATAAATTATTACCTGATTTAGTATCAATAGTCAATAGTTGTTGACTATTTTTGTCACTTTAGAGTAATCAACTGTTATGTTATACGTTGTAACAGTTAGTTCTAAATTCCTGGTTGGTCGTTATGCAAATGTTGACGTCAAACCAAAAGTACCATCAACAATGATATTTTGCGGACTAAAAATCATCTAAATAATAGCTTTAGTCTTAGGATGAAAAGAATAACTTCCGCTCTTCAACACATGTATCTAGTACAGCTGTTTTGAAAGCAGTGTGACGAAAACATATTTTTATAGTTTCGTGTGTTTTATTGAAGGCAACTCATCACTACGCTAGTGTTTAGGATGATTTTACTACTTGTTATTCAGACTTGATAATGGACTTTTAAAGTCCAAAACAATTGGTTACCAGTACCAAAATTTAAGATCACCGACAGTACTACAGGTATTTTAACCTTTATTAAAAAAATATTCACATCGCCAGTTTGCCCTAAATGCCCTGGCATTGTGTTGAGATTAATAGGTCGCACATCGTGTTGAAGAAAGCATTTTTCGTAAAAAATATACAATTTTATAAATTGTATATACTTTTATATTCTTTAGAAATTTTGTCTCCTATTTATAGGCTAAAATGGAAATAGTTATATCATAAGATATGTTAAGGTAGTGTGAACAAAAACAATCTACCATCTTAAAAAACATAATTCTAACGTCTAATCGTTTATTGTATCATAAATATATGCTTTAGCATAATTTTTCAAGTTCTTAATCAAAAGCTTTCGAGTTACAGGGTGACTAACTCGGAAATCTCGCGTTTTTCATACAAAGAAGTGATAATTGGAATGAATACAATATAACTGTTACAAAAGAAATTATTTAACATAAATTGTGCTGTATAGCACAAAAAATGATTTTTACATTTGATGACTAGATTTTAATATAGCCTCAGTAAAGATGTTAAATTAATTTACAATATTGTATGCCTACAAAAATAAAATTTTATTTCCAAAATTAGAAATAAACAATTAAAATTATTATACAATTAATTGCTCTCAAAGTTAGCATGTTAAGTAACAACCATGCCTCCACTAAGACACTAATCACATAATGGGTTGCTCCTAACTTAAGTATTAAAAATACTGATATATATTTTATATTTAATTAATTATTTATAATCGCCAAAACCATAGTCATAGAAAAAGAGTATAAAAAAATCAGTGAATATGCTATACTTTATTTTAAAAAATTTACAGTTTATAGTGACAAATGAGATATTAGTAAATAATAAGTAACCAATGTTTTAGCGTAAATACTAAATAAAAGAAGTGTATACACTTTTGTAGGTGGTTAATATTCTTTCTCATCTAATGCCATCGGTTTATTTTATAAACAGTTTATTGTTTACTGAACAGCTTGAAACAGTTTATTCATTTAAAGCTTAGAGCCTTAGGGATAATTTAATTTAATTTTGACGCTGTCGGCTTTTATTCAATTACAAAACAGTTTGTTTTAAAACTGAATGTCTCAAAAATTTTAAGAAATAGTAACGGTTTGTTTGCTATAATTTATAGTTTGCTAAATAAACTGTAATTTTGAAGTGATAAATATATCATATTTCTGAAATGTTTTTCAAATTTTTACTTTAAATTGTCAGTGTATTTTTGTCTTTCAAACATATATTTTTTATTAGACTCTGATAAAAGACTTGGAAACTATAATTTTGATTAAAAATCAAATGAGTTCACTTACTTATTGCCCGAATCAATTTTACAACAGATTTCAATGAAAAAGACAAACATTATTAATAAAAAAACATATTAATTTTGATTTTTCGTAAATAAATAATTTTCATAAAGATAGAGTAATTTCAAATATATAAAATTATTATTTTATATTGTTTCATCATGCTTGATGAAATAAAACAGAAAATTTTGCCATTTAATTTTTTCTAATAAAATTTATATACACTAAAATTTTATAGATAAATTTATTAAATTATGAAGGTAGTTAATTTCTTATTAATGTTAGAAATAAGAAAAGATTTTTTTAATATTGTCAAAAAAAAAAATGTTTTTTAGTACATTTATATCCAAATTAATTGTTTAAATTAGAATTAATATCAATTTTTTTACATATATTGTTCAAAAAAAAGATTATTTTTAAAAATAAAAACTGTTTTTCTGTTTAAATATTATTGTACTAATTATTTTGTTTACTATATAAACATTTATTTTTATATTGAACATTATTTCTAAACTGGTTGTGTAACATTTTGATAAAAAAATATTAAATGTTTTTAAAATATATTAATATGTTAAATCTAAAAAAAAAAACTTAGCTTTTAAAATAAATTTCAAATAGTAATTTTTTGAATCATTAATTTAAAAATTTTAATTTTTTTATTAAAATTATCTGAAGGTTAAGATTTTATTTTATTCACATTGTTATTTTATACAATTGTTAAGTCAAAAATTAAAAGAATATACATATTTTTACCTTTATTAAAAAAAATTTACATCAGTTTTGTATGCCCTATTTTTAAAATAATATAAATGTGTTGAAGAAACATTCAAAAATATACAATTTTATAAAATTGATATACTTTTTATATTTTAAAATTTTGTCTCCTTTTATAGGCTAAAATAAATATTATATTAGATAATTTTATGTGAACCAATTATTTAAAAATAATCAAATATTATTGTATCATAAATATATGTTTAGCATAATTTTTTCACTTAAAAATTGTACATATAACAATCTTATTTTATTAACACTTCCTGTAATTGTATACTACAATATAACTGTTTACAAAACGAAATCTATCGTGTAACATATAATTGTGCTGTATAGCACAAACAACAGTTTGATATACTTGATACAGTTTGATGACTAGAGTCTGTGTAATAAATAGCACTCAGTCAGAAGATAAGCTTTCACAATTAATTATACTCTGAGCTTATATGTATGCCTACATACAATATCAATTTTACTTTCCTATTTAATTAGTTTTAGAAATAAACAATTAAAATTATTTTACATTTAATTGCTCACACAAAGTTTAGTTCACTGTCAAAGTAACCAACCATTGCCTCCTCTGAAACCACTAATCACATAACGGGTTGGGTTGCTGGCCATATTTTTCTTAAGTATTAAAAAAAGTCATATATATTGTAATTATTTATAATCAAAACAACCATAGTCATAGTCAACAGAGTATTAAAATCAGGTGAATATGCTATACTTTTATTTTAAAATTTACAGTGTAATTTAGCCGTGCAATTAGCATTGAGAATATGAAAGTAAATAATAAGTAACCAATGTTTTAGCGTAAATACTAAATAAAAGAAGTGTATAGACCTTTTTAGGTGGTTAATATTCTTTCTCATCTAATACCATCAGTTTATTTTATAAACAATTTATTGTTTACTGAACAGCTTGAAACAGTTTATTCATTTAAAGCTTAGAGCCTTAGGGATAATTTAATTTAATTTTGACGCTGTCGGCTTTTATTCAATTACAAAACAGTTTGTTTTTAAACTGAATGTCTCAAAAACTTTAAGAAATAAGGTAACGCGGTTTATTGGAGCTGAAAATAATTATAGTTTGCTAAGAAGTAAAACTGTAATTTTGAAGTGATAAATATATCATATTTCTGAAATGTTTTTCAAATTTTTACTTTAAATTGTCAGTGTATTTTTGTCTTTCAAACATATATTTTTTATTAGACTCTGATAAAAGACTTGGAAACTAATAATTGGTGGTACGCCATGTCAAAAAAAATCAAATAAGTTCGTACTTACGTCACTGTCCGAATCGGTATTTTACAACAGATTTCAATGAGAAAGACAATACATTATTAAATAAAAATACATTATTAATTTTGTATTTTTCGTAAATAAATAATTTTCATAATTTAGATAGAGTAAATTTCAAATATATAATATAAGTCAATTATTTTCAGATTATGGTGTTTCATCATGCTTGATGAAATAAAACAGAAAATTTGAATTGCCATTTCAATTTCTTTCTAACCCCTCCTGAAATTTATACAGGGTATACACTAAAAGGGGGGCAGTTGTTATAGTATCAATCTGAATTTAAATTATGTAAAAGGATCTACAAGAATATTAAATTTCTCTTATTACAAATTAACTGCTGTTGTATTTATGATTGTATTTCAACATTGAATGTATTGCCTACATAGGTGATATAGACAATATTTAAACACTAAACGGTGTCTGTATCTTACCTCTCATTTCAAACTTACTCGTTTTCGTAGTAACATTAAATTTATTTTTGTAATAAACATTCCTTTTTAACGTTGAAATTTAAAACTTTTTTCAAAATGCTCTCCAACATATAGTGCCACGTATATCTGAATGAATCAGGTGTATATGGTAGGTTGTGGGATATTTATTGTTGGTACACGGGTTTATGAGCCCTTAAATTCTCAGAACTGCAACCTCCCTCCCTCTTAGTTACACACCCGCCAGAGAGAGACTCAAACAACACTCACATATCATAGTTTGTTAAAATAATTTAGCATGTTAAGAGTTCAGGTGTAAATTGTTGGAGGAAAACAAATGTTTGTAGATTAGAACCGTTAAAAAACCTACCTAGGTTAAAAATATTACCTAGTATATATTTTTTCAAATTCAAATTTTTTATTTCCATAACATATTAGAGTACAAAAAACTTTACACTACAAAAATACATTTAACTTTAAAATAATAAATTAAAAACGAAATGGAAATAAACCTCACATAGGCCTGTGTGAGGTTGAGTTCTTAATACAGTCAATCCAAAAGCCCGCATTGATAAGATGCCACTGCAGAGATGTTGTTCACATTTTATGTTGTTATAACTATGTACGTTTTATAATTATGTATGATAAGATGTTGAATGAAAAAATTACAGTTCATGATTTAATTACAGTTAAGGTCAAACAGGAACTAGGTACATATTTGTATTTAAATTGTGTAACAGTAAATTGAATATACCTACACAGGCTTGATTCAGTACGTCCTTAGGCTACGATCCTACGATCCTAGACTCATACACATCCATACACGCATGGACACACCCAGATATTCGCATCCAACATTTACACGACCCCTACTCTCACTATCCATTTGCTGTCCGTACCTCCAAATCTTGTCACCATACCCAGACACACGCACATACCACACACACTCCCTTTCTGTATTTCTCTCATTCCTGAAAAGAATACAGAGAAAACTACGAGTAAAGGGAACAAAGGTATTTATTAGTTTGGTCTCTTCCGATTTCAACCAGGCAATTATTGATTAATCTATAATATTATAAAGAAGAGGTGGTTTCTGTATGTTTGTTTGTGGGTTTTTGGGTTTGTTTGTGGGTTTGTTGTGGCAAGTAAATGCGAAAAATACTGAACCGACCGGTTTGAAATTTTACACAAAGGTAGATCTTAAACTCATGCAACACATAGGCATACTCATTTCCTTAAAATCCTCTCGGGCTACGCCCTGTGAACGTCCTAAGTTTCAATGTTTACATTTTTAGAGAGTGAAAAAATAAAATTACTTGAATGTCAACAGCTGTGAATACTAAAATTTGACAGTTCGAGAAGAAGGAGAAGAAGAAGAAAGAGCTGCCGTGACCGTCCTAGGTTTCAATGTTTACATTTTCTAATGACAACATCCGTTTGCACTATATTTTGACAGTTCGGGAAGAAGAAGAAATAAAGTTGATTTTTCAGATAAACTGCTGGATCGAAATTAGTGAATTATTTCACTATTGTAGTGAATGGTAGATTTTAAGTTTTTTTCCGACGACTGTCTCTATTACATTAATCCTTATCCTCTCCCAATATTTGACATATGTTACTTTGAAATGTTGTAGACACTCCTGTTTTGTCATTTTGTAAACAATGAAGAATTAATTAACAATACTTTAAATGTATCAGTAGAGCCTACACCTTTCAGCCTTTTTAGCCTGTGCGAAGAACGGGTACTTTGACTAGTATTCTACATTTATTTAAACTACACTGAAATGGGTGCTTTAAAATTGCGGTATTATTACATAGTTCATTACTTCCATGACTAGTTTAGGTCTGAATTTACATTATTTATCTCGGGGACATAAATCAATATATGAGGAATACCACTAAAAATTATTTAAGTTTTTCTGACCTAGTCGTCTTCATCTTTGGGTTAGTAGCGATTTGGAAGAATGGGAGAGGGATAAATCAGTGCAAGTCAATATTGTGCTTTTCTGAAAACTTTCAGTCAGGTTGGCAGTCACATTTCGCTGTTGGATTTCCCAAAATCGCTACATATGGACAGAGCCAAATTTTCTAAAAGGCTAGTAGGGCTTAAGTAGACAACCGTTAACCGGCCGGCTTTTGAGATGAAACATTTTAAATTTATCCCCCATTTTGGACGCCATGTTTCATTAGATTTTCTTTAAAACTTGGTAAAAATGTAGTTGAATAGTTGTATTAGAGCCCTATGACCACAAAAAATTAAAAATGAGAAAACAATAGTTTCAGCGATGTTTAAAATAACAAAACTTTCGTTACTTTTAAGATTTATTTGTACTAGCAAAACTTATTTTCTCGAATGTATCAATTATGAGGACCCTAGAACCAACATTTATCTGTAAGACAAAAAAAGTTCATTACGTCTTTATTCGTGTCGTCCGAGGTAAGGTAATACCGAGGAATATTTTTCGTGTTTCTGCAGGGGTGAGGAAGTCTCTTAATATAATAAAGTTATTTGTATATCAAATACTGTTTTATTAAGCTTTCGTTGTGCTGTAGGCCTATACAAAAAAATAAGCTATGTCTCTTCATAATAAAAAATCCTCCTTAAAAGTAAAGTTTACGTAACAACTTATATACATAACTCGACTAGCTAGATTTTATTTGGAAACTGTGTCGCTATTCCCATTATTTGCTGGCTGAACTAGCTAGGAACCTGTCGATATCTGCAGTAGTTTCAAGACAAAGGATTTCCGGAAGATGTCACCTGCACTTCCGCCATTGATACCTTCGGTTAGATAACGCTGCATTATATGGTCAAAACTTTAGCCACTTATGCAGTTATTACTTCACGTTGCGGACTCACGTTCAACTGTTATTAAAATAGTTAATAAAGGTGAAAATCCCTTTCAGTGCGTTTGCAAAAATTAAATTACTAAAAAACATTTTTACGTATAATATATCTTATATAAATCTAACGTAACCCTAGAACTAGCTTCGTAACTGTAATAACAACTTTGTATCTACTTTCTCTTGGAAAATATGTTAGATCATGGATACGTCCAAAGGGATAATTTCAGTTAAAATAAACAGCTGTTCTTATGTTTCAAATTTTGATCATTGAAATTGCTAAACTTCTACTCCAGATCTAAAACATATCCATTTAAAAAATAATTATGTATCCCTCCTTAAAATACTTAGTTTACAAACAAAAAATTTTGGTAACAATATTAATGGGTTGGTAAAACTGAAAAGGTCACATCAGGCTAAGAAAAAATAGAAATTATTTGATTCATACAATTATTAAAATTATAATAAAAATAAGTAATTTGTATTTTTTAAATGATAAATTAATGAGGATGAATTACGTTATGTCACTTAACACATCTACTTTTTCAACACTTTCACATGACCAAGTAGTTTTATATTAAACACGCATCCCTTCATACAAAAAAACTGTATACTTTAAACAACACAACGGTTTCTCAAAGTTTCATGCATCACTTTTTAGAACATACAACTGACAATTTTTAAACAAAGATTTTGGAAAGTGTAATGAAATGTGTGTGTAGTAATCAGGTGTAATGGTCCCGCATGTAAAAGACAAATAAGAGAGAAAAACGTTTTCAGAGTAATTTAACTACTTTGTCCCATTTCACTTTGAGTACAACCGCTTGTACACAACTGGTCGTTTGGACTCAAAACTGCAATTATGGGGGTTCTGAAACTCCTGTAATGCTAACATAATTTACCTTTTATCAATAACTATAGCTACTACGAAAATCAAATTGTAGAAGTTTGTTTATTTTAAGAACATTTTAATGTATTTAGGTATTAAAATAAAAAAAAAACATGACGAACTTTAGTAAAAAATTATTCAGCAAATTAGTTAAATACAACGAAATTAAACTCCATGGTGACGTCCTATAATCCAGATATTAAGATATCACGGATTGTGGATAGTTGTAAGTGATGGTCGGTGGGTGTAGTGTTCTGTTGTGTGGATTAACATCCGCACAATTAAATACTACGTTAATCCGCAAAGACCATCCCCATAATTAGACCAATTTGTGATTCAGAGGCCGTGGTTCGGATTCCACGTTAAACTGTAGGTCCCTTAGTTGTCATCGGCTGTTGGGCTACTCATTAAAAGTTCTGTCTAAGGTAAATGTCACCCTTAGTCAGTAAGAATACTACATTATGGCGCCACAATTATCCTACACTCATTTCTCATTCATACTTGGCTTAAAATACCTACCCGGGTAGGTTGCCAAATCAATAATCTAATCTAAATCATTTATTATTAGTTTCAATTGAACAGGTGGTGAAAATTTCAGGGCTTTAGCTTTAACAGTTATTGAAAAAAGGTACATAACGTGTAAAAACAAAGATTTCGGGAAAACGAGTTTAAGGTTACGATGAACAGTAGGTAGTACATTTCTAAAGCATAAGAAGAACCTGATTTTCTGTCAATAAATAAGGACATTAAATATAAATACAAATAAACAAGGACTTATTTGATTATATATACAATATATTGACAAATATATATAATCTCTGAAATTGGAGCATTTTTAGTTAAGAATAATAATTCCTTCAATGCAAAACGTACAATTCATCGACACTTCACAGATGAATTTTGTATGAACATATTTCAGGATTTTTTATAAAATACCATACCATAAGACTACAACAAATAAAATTATATGGTCACGTGTTGCAATTTTGGTTGCTTCCGTTGCAATTTTTACATCTCAAACATCGCTTAAAACCCCCCCTCATACGAGCTACAAGATTTACAATATCTTGCCACAATCATCTTACACTCGTATCTCATTCATACTTGACTTTAAATCCCTATCTGAATAGTTCGTCTTTTAAAAAGTAATAGTGATAGCTTAGACATACCAATGTCAAAATACAAACCATAGCGAAACAGCAAACTTAGTCATTTCAAATGTTAAAATTGGCTGAATATATAAATAAGTAGTTTTGAAAATCCTCCTTCATGTATTTATTAGTAATAAAACTACTGGAAAGTATTATACTGTTTGCTTCATATTTTTAAGATAATTACGTTTTTATGGATCACGTAGTAGAATAAATAATAGGTTAGATAAATTCTTTAATTGTTTGTTTCCCTTAGAGAAAAATATATAAAATGCATGTGCTATGTGTATATGTTAATTGGAAAAAGATGTACACGTCCCTGTTGGCAGATATCTCATCTCTCGCGCTGGTCTCTGGGGTCTCGTTGGCTTTGTCAAAGCTCAACAACAGACAGGTTAAAGTTTGAGTTTGGATTACTCATTAAGCCGAGATTCTCAAAATATTACAATGCCATTTGCAGACATTTTAATTTGTATTTTACTACCATGTTTAACATTTTTGTATTAAATACAAACCTATTACCCACAGGGAAGTAAATTTTACTTCCCTGTGGGAAATACGTTAGATCATGGATATGTCTAAAGGTAATGTTTTCAGTTCATCTAAACAGCTGTTCCCATTCTTTTATAGTAAAAATTCAATTCCATAGCTCTGGTAGTTTCCATGGAAACCTTTTCCATATTTTCCATCTAATAAATCACCAACATCTCCCAGAGCTAAGACATATCCATGCCAAAAGTAAAATTAAATTCCATTTAAAATATTATGATGAAATATCCTGTATACTATATGATTGAAATAACCCAGTGAAAATTTTAACTTTGTATCGGCCGTATTGCAATATTCACACGTGTCTCAGAGTACGGTACATGTAATCTTCCAAACCACCGGAGGGCAGGCACTCCAATAATGAACGGAATGTACAGGGGTCATACAACGTCGAGGTCTAGGGAAACCCAATTTCACTTTCATATCCGATAGCCGCCAATCTGACTGTGTACCCGGGTTTCATATATTGATATTACATTGCATTTTGTAAGTTCATTTTCGTTTCGGTATTGAAAAAGAAAAATATTTGGAACGGAAGAAAGTGTTTACATTTTGCATCAATTACGTTTCAATTATTTTAGTTATCTTACGACATACAGACGAGATACATTTATATGACCTAAAAATGAAGCTTCTTGAATTCGATAAAAAAATTTTGTATTAAATTTTTTATAATTGAAATTTTTATAATTTTTATTAGTATGGACTCCCGGTGAGCCTTAAAGACCTTTGTGTTTCGTCTTTTAAAATTAAAATTAAATGTATTTTGAAGGACTAGATTAAGACCAAACTTGTATTCTTTTCTGTTTTAGTTTGTGTTGACGAAAGTTATTTTGAAAAACTGTATTTACAGAGAGGCATTTATTATTATTATTATTATTTTAAATTGAAAGTTTTTCACCCGCCAAAATTGTGTGTCATCAACCCCCAAAGCAAAAGACACAAGGGATATTAATAAATAGAGGGTTAGTAGAACTTAATTTTTTTATGAAAACCGGTGCTGTATGGGATAAATATACAGTTTACACATTTTTACCTTATTAACTTGACTGAAAGACTTGCAAAACATATTGTTTAGTTGAAGGGACTATGGAACTATCACCAAAAAAAATATTCTTGTTAAATTATTTAATAAGTTAATAAGAATAATACAAGTTAGAAAGTGTAAGTATTAAATTGTATAAAAACTGTTAAAGTCCTATTAAGTTTCTACAATAACCAGCTATAGTTTATGGGAGAATAGTTCAATTGGTTGAAGGTAGTGCATAAAGTTAAGAAAATAGGGATATCAAGATACATAGGCATTTATATCTCAATTTTATTACCACTAGGCAGTTACATTTTATCACCTGGTGAGCCAACTGAGCCTCTAATATCAGCTGTTTAATAACCAACAATCGTGGTCATGGTCTTCGTATTGTTGTTTTATTATCTACTGTTATGTATTTAATTGTTTAGGTTTGTTTTAGTTTTTAAGTTTCGTTTCAAGTTCAAAACATAGGCTCGAGTCTTTCAAAACGTAATTTTCGAACCTTTTTAGAATAGTTTGAGAAAATTTTCGCCAAATGTTTGTCGTCGCGTCTTTAGTGCTTGATCATTGTTGGCCCGTAAACATATGTTCGTGGGGAAGGGTAGATAACCAGTTGCATGGTCAGTTAGTGGGTGGTAGAACAAGAACACAGTGGTTGGTTGTAGAATTTTGAAGACAAAGTGAAAAAATTATTCATGTTTCATGACCAAATCGCTTAATTTAAATTCTTTTTTAGAATGTATTTTAAAATCAATCTGACTTCTGTTGTCTTCTGTGCTAGAAGCATTGTGAGTAGGTATATTTAAGTTACATCATTTATTGAGAAGGAAAAGACTATTGTTTTTATGCTTTTATGCAAAATGAAAGAGAATATGAACAAGTTTTTCAACCACTGGCGTAATTTTCATTAAGTGAATGGGAAATGTAATTTTTGTAAAACTCATTAGATCTTAAAGAAGTAGAAGAAAATGTTTAAATGGAAGGAATTGTCTTGTGTTGGTCAGTGTACCAGTGAGATGTAACCTTTGACTCCGTAACAAATTTTTCCGTAAGGATTCGATTCGATCACGAAAATTCTACAAAAGAAACTAAAACCCTTCCATCTCTGGGGAATACCAACTTAACGATACAGTGGAACCCCTCAAATTTGAACCCCAGAAATCCGAAATCTCGGCAAAGCTGAAACGTTCTCGGGAAAACAATAAAAAAATGAAATAGCTGGAAATAAAAAAAATATTATTTAAAGATTCAACTCACACAAAAATACAATACAAGATTGAAAATAGACTGCGTCACATGAAAATCACGTCGTTTGGCTGTTAGCGATATGCACTAATCAACAGGTAAACGCTCACTAGACAGTAGACAGGCGCGATACGTATTAAGGTAGGGGTGGTGGTAGGGGAAGAGGTTTATTTTTAGCACACGCTCGCCTAGCAATAATGATATGTCACGGGACTTACATCCACCCACCAAGGTCACCACCCTTTCGAACACTAATTCACCCAGCCTATATAACCCCAATCGCTAAGTCTCCCTCGCTTACCGTGAATAAAGTGACGAAATAAGTGTGTAATATTATTTCCCATTAAATCAGAAAACCCCTTCGAATAGGCTTCAGCCCTAATTAGTTCGGATTTGAGGGAATCCACTGTACATACACTCTACAAATAGTATGCGAAAAAGTACACTTTCACTGCTTTTATACTTAGATTTTTTAACATTCATTACAAAACGTGCTTAATGGCAAATCATAAGAAAGACTGAGTCACCCACCATTGGTTTCAAAACCTTTACGTTTAACTTACTGGAATTAATCCTAGAGTGGTATACCAGGCCGATACCCTTGGAGATCCTTGTTACAAAGAGATTTAAAACATAAAAACGTATTGTTACGGTGTCGTGGAAATTTGTCTCTGAAGACTCCGCAATGGCGGCAGGAACAGCTGAGATTCGACGCGTGTAGCGTCTACAATGTGAGGAACGTTGTACTTCGCTACAACAATGCTAGAAGCTGAAGATGTCTAATGTTCTAGCCACCTCCTGAGTGCCTCTAGTTGAGTTGTACGAGTATATTGTGAGTGTTTAGTGATAGCAGTGACAATAAAATAGTCGAAAAGTGACGGTGAAACTGAATAAACTAAATAACTAATTGTAAAACTAGTTTTTTAATGAAAATGCTAGATTTATATAATCACCTAATTTTTTTATTGTCATAAATTGCGTTAATAAAT
The DNA here is from genome assembly GCA_023375725.1 of Nephotettix cincticeps. Lineage (NCBI taxonomy): Eukaryota > Metazoa > Arthropoda > Insecta > Hemiptera > Cicadellidae > Nephotettix > Nephotettix cincticeps. Next base: position 54,065,323 of record CM041788.1, read on the forward strand.
GGTAGTTGTGAGATCGCCATTGTTTAATTTAAAAAGATTGTTGGCCCAAACATTTACTTATGATTTCACTGATAATTCTTTCATTGGGTTACGGTGAGAGTCACATTTCGCAAAGCGCTTGATAGTGTAGATAAGTAATTATACATTTCCTTATGTAATATAGCTTTGTAAAGTTCATTGTGAATTGTAATCCAATCGGATCCTCCAACCTCAGACGAATCATAAGCCAAAATGCAGATAGTTTCCGTACATGCAGGGATCAACTTATAATAGTTGCCCGCTATCCTGGATAAATTATCCTGTCAACTCTCTGGAGCGTAACTCTTACATCGACTCAAGGTTCCATTGTTAAAGTATATTTTATTTGAAAATAGCTTAAACATTTCAGGCAAAAGTATTTACTGAAATAAAAAAAATAACACTGTAAAAATAAATGTTACCTTAAAATTATCTATTAGACTTTAGAGAAAGTAGGTTGTTAATAATAGGAGGTTGATTATATTCAAACCCAATAAATCAAAATGTTTTTCTGTTAAGAGAAAAAAACCAATAAAAGTGTTTATAAAATATTATTAATACATTTATCTACTTTGTATAGTTTTTTATACGCCTATTGAAAAGATTTGCATACAGTAAAAAGCAATAATGTGTGTCAATAAATTTTTGTTGAACATGTTCTAATATGAGATTGATTTTTTTTTCGTCGTTCTAAATAAAACATATGGTTCGTAAAAGATCTTTTTATACTTTAAAACAAGCACTGGCTGGGACAATTTTTTTCTGTCCAAGGACTTATGATTTTACTGTGGAATACTGGATATTTGGTGGTCTCAAGGCTGAAAAACAGGTTTTCGTCTTTTTATAATTGAAAAATTATATACATGAATAACTTAAATAAAGGAGAAGAAGAAGAAAGAGCTAGTTTGCGGCCACGAGGAACAAACAATTGCGATTATTCAGCATTCGTAATTCGATTTCAACTATAACATGAAGCTGTACATAAATTGAACCGCAATAAACCATGCTGTGGATTATACGAGTTAGATCTTCCCTATGGGGAATTCGCTAAAAATAATTGATGTACAAGTTGCGTCATTAAATTAGTGAACGTATCCGAATAGCCTGCAATATCTCCAGGTCCTATGTTTTTTAAATGAATTAGCATTCCTATTATCTTAAATAGTGTGATAAAGCTAAAAATGGATTAATCCACTAATTAAGAACATTACGTGGTCAAATAAGACAAAAACTAAATCCAGAACAAGGTAAAGGAGTTGTTTAAACAGGCGGTTCGATATCCGAGAACAATTAAAGGTCCGCAGATGTTTGTCAAGTTTAATTAGCCCTTTGTGGCCAAAAATAAAAGACTCCTTTAATAAAACCCTTGTGAATCAACCACTTTAACCGCTATCTTTTGGTGTCTTTTCCAATTACTTGGATGTTGGATATTAAAGATTTGGAGACCCTAGAAAAACAAGCGTCACTTTATAATGACTTTGTAATATAATATTTTACAGTCAATGCAAATAATAGATTTATTGGAAAATAGGGAATGGACACAGGAAAGCCTACCTAATTCTTGGTGAAGCCGAACCCCACAAACCAAACGTAGACGATAGGAAACCCTAAGAGGATTTACGCTTCAATCCTTGGACCTTTTAGTCTCTCGCCTTTTTTTGTAGTTCTTAAGGTCCGAAAACAATCTACGACCCTAAAATGTCTGTGAAATGTCGTTTCAGTAGTTATGGACTTTAAAATGTCCACAACAAACATTTTTTTTATTTTCTTCCTGAACGTCGAGGAACTGTCTCTTCTTGATTCAGGATCTGAACCGGTAATTTGAAGGTCATATGACGATTTTCACTTTGACTTAAATGAGGAATGCCTTGGGTTAGTTCATCACTTGAAATTTCTGAATATGACGAATTACTAATTGTTGTAGAAGAGGGTTGGGTCGATTGTAAAAAGTCTTGGGTGTCTAACTCAATAGTCCTCATTACCTCATGATTAACTTTCTCGGTATACCGTGTCCAGAAACGATTCCTGTGACTAATTTCGCATCATATATGCCAAGTCTCAGGAACCTCTTCGCGGCCTGTTGTGATGGCCACCACAGACTGAGTTTGCTTATATACTACTGCTAAATATTAGGTTATCTAAACCCAAAGAAAAACTAGGGGCTTTTTAGGCCTTTCTTCGTTGGTCTATGCTAAAACTGAGTTAATTTTAAAGAAAATTAAAATGGTTTCAATGAATTCATAATAAGCTATATTATAACTAAAGTCTTAGTAAAAAACTCAAATTAATCATATTTTTAAATATAGCGCAGCATTTATGAATATAAAAGCAATTCGGTTAAATGTTTTAAAAAGAATTAGACAATTACAGCGGCAACCAAAATATTTCAGAGGAAGTAATTTACGTAAAGTTATTTTCTTTCATTTGCTTAACCAACCAGGGGATTTAAAACTTTCAAGCGATTTAAATAAACCTGTTCGTTAGCTACTAGGAATATTAGAGTGAAAATAGTTGAAGTTTTGTATTCTTTAAGTTATATTAGGACTGTTTTCTAGACCGTAGTTTCACAATAGTTTTATACACATAATATTATGCATAATATACACTGGCCTACATTCAATAAATGTTAATCGGTTTGAATCTATACATGTGAAACATAGCTTCGCAATGATACTCATGTTTAACTTCAAATGTTTCAATACTATCTCGCACAGATGGAGTGAAAATTATGTCGCGTTTGTTTATTTTGAGTATATTTTTATACTAAATTTTTTAACTTTTGAGTTCTAAATAAACTTTATCCGACTCATTTAATTCATTAATACTTTTTTATTTGAATGATTAACTAAATATTTTATTGTAACATAAATAAATAGTAATTTTTGTAATATTGAAAAGAAACCATTGGCCATCAAATCCATTGGGTATGAAACGTTTTTTCATTCTCTCTAAATAAACCCATGTGGTACACAAAATAATTACAATTATGATTTATTTTAAATAGATATTTTACGAAGAACAGCATAATTTTAAATTTTAATAATCATTATAATTGAAAATTAAAGGTTGCTGAAAATTTTCATAGGTATAAGCAAAACATTTTAGAAGCACGTAGGACATATTCCACGAAATGAGAAAGATTCTGCATAGTGCAGGTAAGGACTTTTATCGCAACTTTACTGCTACCAGACAGTAAACATTTTATCACCTGGTAAACCAGCTGAGCCATTCCTACAAATATCAGCTGTTCAATGACCTCATCTGGCGTTTTTATAACGAGGGAAAGTCAATAATTAATTTAAAAACTTAAAATTTCATCTGTAAATTTTTAAGATTTAACTATCTTAATTTTTTAATTTATCTTATTTTGTGTGTCATACTATACGAGAAACTTTCTTTTATATGTTTCTTTCGTGTATTTTCCTATTAATAAAATAAGCTACATTTCTATTTTATGGGGAAAGTATATTTTTGCCGGACCATTCTTATACGAATAGTTTTAGAGGTTAAAAACGCCAACAGCTGACTTATGTTTTGTCAAATTGTTGGCCGTAATGAACCTTTCATTGGTGTTACGGGTTAATAATGTTAAGGTATTATGTATTTGCCAGGCATTATCTAAATTTCGTGCTTGACTTCATCTCGCACTGGCTAAGATCGCTTTTCGGAACTATTTACGTAATATTGTACCTGGTATAACTTGCGTGTATTCTATTGGCCTTATTACTAGTCCTAGAGCCACCTGTTTACCAGAACTGTCTGGAAATATTTTTGCCAGTTGGTTAACTTTTCGGAGAAAAGTCTATTGACAGTGATTGGTTAGATTAGATAAGATTACATTAGATTAGATTATTGAAACGGCGACTATACTACAAGGTAGGTATTTTAAGCCAAGTATGAATGAGAGTTGATTGTAAGATGATTGTGGCGCGATCTTGTAGTCTTGTTACTGACTAAGGCTGACATGTTCCTTAGACAGGACTGTTAATTAATAGCCCAACAGCCGATGGCAACTAAGGGACCTACAGTTTAACGAGGAATCCGAACCACGGCCTCTGAATTACGAATTGGTCTAATTATGAGGATGGTCTTTGCGGATTAACGCAGCTTTCAATAGTGCGGACGTTAATCCACACAAGAGAACACTACACCCACCGAACATCACTCACAACTATCCACAATTCGTGACCTCCAAGTAGCTGGATTACAGGATGACGCCACCATCCGAGTCGGTTGATCGTACGAACACAATGTATACATATATTGTATATACAATACTCTCAACTCAAATTCAAAAATGTTGACGAAAACAATATTTTACCAAATGTATAAGCGGAGGGAGTATAAATTCTTAAAGACGTAGAAAGACACAAAACAAAACTTATTTGATGGTATTTCAATAAATCCGATTTCCTTAAACTAATTCAAGTTATTCAATATTTAACATTTCCGTCCGTAATACTCAGAGCGGGATATTCATGAGTCAAAGTTAAACAGAAGCGGCCTCTGTGACTCATTTGTGAAGCAAACACCTCAGCTACATCCGTGCCGGGGGGGGGGTGCATCACTCTGGTCCGTCGCTCTCATTTTACTCTTTTAGATGACAAACTTTGTTAGAAAACCCTTGTAACTTTTAAATAATATTTAATTTTTTTGTCGTCGTGATGCTTTGTAAAATGTAATTTTCCATACTTCCATGCGGTCGAAAAGACGAATTTTTTATTTCTCCCTTTATTTTTAATTTATTTTTAAAATGCGGACTAAGTTTGATATATGAGACATCAAATTGTAGGTATATTTAATTGAAATACTGCAACTGCATCACAAGAGATTGATCCAAAAGAAAATGGCAGAGGTTTTAAATCTCCAACAAATCCATCTGGAATAAGGTTACAGATGTTACAAATTTGTTTTTTTCAGTGACTTGCAGTACTATTTTAGTATTATGTGCTTTATATGCTACATTCTAAAGAACAAAAATATATAGTAAAACTTAAAAACGCAAAAAAATTAATTTTTGCTGATCTAGGAAGACCTTAAAAGCGTTTAAAATACAATATAAGAGTATCGGAAATAAAATCCACAACGAATTGTAACCACCAAATGAACAATGAAGCTTGTTAGGCATTTATCGGAATCTGATATTTCCTTTGTAGTGTAATGGTTTTATAAAATACTGGTTGCTACGATGGAAAATTGTTCCGATACTTCGTTTACAACGTGTTTTATAACGTGTTATACCGCATCTAAAGACACTTCTTTTACAAAAATATTTATCTTACAGTTTCCAAAATAAAAATAAATTTAATTTCTCTTCAAGCAAAATGATACAGATATTTTACAGTCAAATAATCAGAGGGTTATTCTAATCAAATATAATAGTTTGTTTATAAAAAATATTACATTCATGAGATACATTTGCTATTGGGTATTTTATATTACATTGCTATTTACAGTATTAACCATAAGTATAGAAAAATAAAAGAGTGATTTTTTACAGATTGAAAAATGCAATGATTAAAAATAAAAGTTATAACATAAGGCCACAGATGACGGAGCATAAAAGTATTTACATTTAAACCACCGGATGGAAATTTTAACAATAAAATATTTAAACACTTTATGTATATATAATAACGTAAGGCAGTAAATAAAACCTTCAAAACAATTAAGAGAAAAAAGGAAATTCATACTACAAAAAATCAACACAATAAAAAATTATAAATCTATTAATAAAAAGCTGAAGGAATCATGATATATATCGTTAATATACATATTAGGTTGAATGCATAGTAATATTGCAACCAAACAACAAAACTAACAAATAAAACAATTTAAATACATTACATTATTATGTAGTAGCTTTTTTACTATGGAAAATATTTTCACCGCTTAAATAATATTACTTGTACTTACGCACGTAAGCTTCACGTGGCCTTTTTTGTTTTTTTCTGCACCGTTGAAATTTATCAAAACATTTTGGGAATAAGTTCGTCATTGATGTTTATAAAGTATATATTGTTCACTATTTAATGCATATAAAGGTGAAATATACACAGAATAATATTGACTTATTAATTAACTTAAATTGATTAAAAATGTTTTATTTATAACTATTTTTATAAGACACTAGCAGAAAGCCCGTCTTTTGTATCGGTTGTAGGATTCAGTTTAAAAAAGAAAGATCATCATACCAAAATGGAAACCTGAAATCCTAAATATATCAGTAAAAAAAATAAATCAATATCCAGCTTTATTATCTAGCATTAACCTACAATGAAATAGATTAGAACATTTATACCATTATTGTAATTAGTTATACGTTAAAATAGCTTTTTATATAGTATGATTTCGAAATGGGTTTAAAATCAATGACCAATATATACTAACTAATATCGATTTGAGACCTGTTTGTTTTTCTTTCTAATAAATCTTCAAACTACAAAGACAACTGATTATTACCAGTAGGTGGTTCATTGATAATTGAAAGCAAAATGCTACTAATATTGCGTTAAAAGTAGGTTTTTAAATGCTCGTGATTTACTTTTGAAGGGGTAGCGGACAGTTTCAAGCTTTGAAAACATTCTCTGAAATATAGAGAATGCATGAAATAAGATTCATTGTTACGAGTTCTCCCGTTTTTTTTTTTTTTTTTAGAAGACGGCGAAAATGCCTCCTGGAGCGTCACAGACAAACAGACACAAATTTTGGTAAGACTTGTTTCGGCTTCTCTAACGCACGAAACGTAAAAGTAACTAAAAAATTAATATCTCTGAGCAATGTACCGACAAAACTAATTTTATTTATATAGACAATACATAAAGCGTATTTTTTCATTTAGATAATGTCCTTTGACAGAAGATCTCTTTGTATTTCAAAGTTTCGCCAGAAACAAAAGTAAATATTAGACAACTCTAAATGTCCTTTCTGTTTTTCACATTCGATGTATTTATTTAACTTGGTATAATTTTTTAAAATTTTTATCTTTACCAACGTTAGTTTTTTCATCCTTAAAGTTTTACTATATTTGGCACACTAAAAAAACATCGATGATATTCAATAAATAAATGATTTTGTTAATTTAATCCTATTTTTAGAATATAATCCTGATTTAACAATTATTAAATTAGATCGAATTCTCTTTATTTTCCTGTGAAATATTTTACTTTTATTTCATTAGTTTCACATAGTGTGTTGGTATGAATTATAGGATTGATATCATGTAGCTCAAAGAAAGAAAAACTAGTAAGTTTTGTAACGGATATATAGATAAAAACATTTTTAACCAAAGAAAAACTAACCTTAAGATTATTTACTATCCAGAGTAGAGTTAGAAAAAAACTATTTTAGGATTAACAATTTAATATTTGTATCAATTAATTAATATACAACCATAAGTCAGATGATACATTTGGCATACAATTAATCATATTAAGATGATTATAACAAAATTATAACTTGGAATGATAAGATAAAAAGGACTAATAAGACCGAATTAGATGTAATGTAAAACTATTTTGTATTATTTTAAAGTTTTATGAAAGTAATAAAAGTAAAATTCAAAGCTTCAAGAAATATGTTTAAGCAAAAAAACTATTAACCTTTAGTGCATAGGTGATATTTTAAATAATTTAAGTTATTCGTCTAATAGTACCAGATACACTCTAATTGCAGTTTTTAATTAAATATAAATATAAAACCATGAAAAATATAACACTATTGATTATCCAGAAATTTATAGCTTCAAAGTATATATTTTGTGTTTGGATTTTTTCAGTCAGATACCTTCTAAAATATTAAAACAAATTTTAACATGATAATCAACACTTCTCTATAAGCAAACGTTCAAATACAAACAGGAAGAAAATAGTAACGGTACTTTTTTATACTTTTTTAACAGAAAATGGCAACCTACCCAGGTAGGTATTTTAAGCCAAGTATGAATGAGTAATGAATGTAGGATGATTGTGGCACGATCTTGTAGTCTTGTTATTGACTAAGGCTGACATGTTCCTTAGACAGGACTGTTAATTAATAGCCCAACAGCCGATGGCAACTAATGGACTTACAGTTTAACGTGGAATCCGAACCACGACCTCTGAATTACGAATTTGTCTAATTATGAGGATGATCTTTGCTGATTAACGTAGTATTCAATAGTGCAGACGTTAATCCACACAAGAGAACACTACATCCACCGACCATCTCTCACAACTATCCACAATTCGTGACCTTCAAGTAGCTGGATTACAGGACGTCCCCACCGTCCCAGTCATAAAATAGTAAATAATAAAAAAATAATAAAAAAATAGGGGTAAAAATAGTGATCTATGTTTACATTGTAAATCATGTTTTTCTTAATCTAGGAGTAAATCGTATCGATTCTCATAAAAAAGTTACAGGACATGGTGTTTATTATAAAAAATATTCGAATAACAAAAATTTAATGAAATAAATTTAAAAGAAGAGCGGAAGCGACTGTACTTTATTGTGCATCCCGAGGGAATACCAAGATGATTTAACTACTGCAAATCCCTCGACAGCCTCTAGAAACCTACTGACGACAGAAATATTATCTCCAGGGTGAAAATTTTAACAAAAACTGTTAATCACCACTTTGTGTGGAAACTTCTCAATAAATATGGTTGAGGTTGAGGTTTTGCATTTAATATTTCAAGTTATATATTTGGTTTTACTATTTTATTATATTTGTGAGCATAGTTATTCTACATTAAATGTTAATTTTATAATTTTCAATTAAGAACCTTGAATTAGTTTAGGATCAATATGAGATTAAGTATTTTAGTGTGTGCTATTTGCAAAATTTAATTCAAGGTAGTGTAAAATTTTAATTATGTTTAAAAATAATAAACCTATTAACAATTAATTCAAATATAACTCCTACCAAGTTCGAAAACGAGAAATAAATTATAAATTAGGTTTATGACTATTCTAATTTATTTAGTTATTTGTTTTATGAATAACAATTTCATTGTTTTTTAATAGACAAATTATATTTAACTTTCAAAATTAAAGTAAGTTTAATCAATGGTACACAAATCTCAAAATTTATCGTAAATAAAATTCGTTAAATTACTTTCCTTAGTTTAGAAAATGAAACATGCTACTCTATCAACATAAAAGTAGAAATAGTCTTTATTCACTGATATCTAGTTTATAAAAAAAAATTAAATTTATCCATAAAATATGAAAGGCTTAAACTAAAAATGTATATTCAGACGTAATAAAAACTAACCACCTGAAAATTGTTAAATATAATACTGAGGGTTATAGAATATTTGAATAAATTTATTAAATTACTGTTATAAAACCAGAACATACTATTTACTATGTGAGTTTCGATTAATTTTGTGAATCAGTGGTAAATTCTTGGAAATTGAAACGCTAACTTGTCGTGTTTAAACTCTAAACACAAACACCCATTGTGTGTAAACGATCTCAAGACATTGTTGTCAGACTATTTCAGCACTGTTGTTACAATGCTGGCTGGCTTGTAAAAACACGCGTAACACAGCCTAGCTTGTAGCGTAACAACCCCCAGCAGAGACGTCTAATGCGACACAAGCGTGGTAATATCAACACCTGCTACCCTTCTGGATTGGGGTGCGAATATGACCAACCTGACCACCACGAAATTACCTTTACTTTAGTGAACTTCCCATAGGGAAGCAGCTATTACCGTAGGTCTCAAGATCTCATATCAATACTTAAGGTGCCCAGAGGCCAAAAACAATAGTCGTTAAAAAATTTACATATATATGTCTGTGAACCCGATAACTATCGTAAAAATGGTTCGATCGAGACCAAATTTGGTAGAGACGTGTATTCCTACATTTGCTCGGACGTGTTTGTAATTCAGAATATCGGTCAATTGTAACCGGTAATTTGGGGTCATTCACCATTAGAATCAGCTTAAAAACTATAGGTAAAACACCGACCTTCTCAGGTAGATATTGTAAGACGAATATATGAGGCGCGAGGGCCACAACTGCAACGCACTACTATGAACAGTGATAAAAGATAAAATATGTGTAGTTTAAAAAGTCATTAACACATAACTTTATAATTTCATTTAAGATTTCCCTGAATATGTCACAACTGTGAAAAAATGTAGAGGAATGAAGACCTCTTCCACAAGGATAACGGCCATAAAAAGGTAAAAAAATAAATTGATACATAGGTCCATAAACAATTTTTAACGTAGTCCTTGATGTTGTTTGGCTGGCAGTTTGGACCAGCGAAGGAACCCGGTAGTTCATAAAATCCTAACGCATTTTTTCCGAGAAATCCTTCGTTTAGCCGATAGCCGCCATTTTGTATTTGTTACAAAAATCTCAAGAACCATTTAAGCTACAGAAATCAAGGCTTTGCACACATATTTATAGGCCAAAAGGAAAAATATTTTCTAAGTATCATTTAGTTTACTTTCATATTTTCATAACGGCGGTGATTAAAAATCATTTAATTTAAATAACAAAAAACCATTAACTTTATAACATTTTTACAAGACATGGAAGAGGTTATAATTTTAATTTCCAAAAACCAACCACATTTTGCTAAACGAAATCCGTCCAAGGATAAGCTATATAATGCACTTTTAATGTTAGCTCACGGAGCCTATGGGCCACCACCGCATAAAAAGTGCATTTTATCGCTTATCCATGAACGTATTTCGTTAAAAAAAATGTACGGTTTTCCACATTGTACTAGAAGGGGGTTTTAAAACCACAGAAAAAAGTTAACAAGCAAAAACATATAACAATATTATAACATATAAACGAGTTTTTAAATTTTGTGAATTCCTTTAAAAGAGTTAGTTTTTAATATTTAAATATTTTTGAAAAAGATAATCATGGTGATAACCAAATTTTTATACACCGAAATACAAAATATAACTTAATTGGGCAAACGGGTTTCACATGAATTTGTACTGTTCTATAACAAATTTAATACTTACGAGCTCAGTAAGAAACAGTGTAGGTAGCAAATTACTGCTTTCTCATTTTTTTCTATAAAAATTATGACCAAACCATATGAAGGTATTTTTATAATACAGGATTCATTTCTAAATCAGTAATTTAATGAGAATTAGTAATTACAGGATGGCCCACAAATGTAGAATGGTATTCATCAACATCTTATCTTTACTGGTAAACAGACAATGTGTTTGAGTGTTAAGGAAATTTGACAGAAAAGTTTTTTCCATACTCATACATTTTCTATATACTCACGTTTTTTAGTTATTGTTATTTTTTACTTAGTTTTTGGACGATTATTAACGTATTAAATACCAAATACGTGTTAAAAGGCGTTACATAATTAATGTGTCGTGGCAGGTTTATTTACAAACAAGTATAACATTCAAAGTTGGTGTAGTAAATACAAAGACATTAGCAATAATACAAGTTTCCCTTGCCTCCCAAATGATAACATCACCTTCCACGTAACTGTTGGCGTGGTTAGGTGTACATAACAGAATGTTTAGGTAGATCTACGTATTTAGTCTGTAGATTATATTTATATACAGTATGTACGATAAAACTAATTTTTAATACAAAGTTCTTCATTACCGCGTATTTTATCACGTCAAAACTACTTGATTACTTAAAACTAGGAAAAACTTTGTTCAAAAAGTATTTTTGAAAGTACAAAATAACTATTATAATAAAATTGTGCAACAAAATTTGTAGTACATTTGAATCATTAGAAATTTATGATTGACACTACTTGGTTTTGATTTAAAGATTTCCTAAAAATGTAATCTGAAATAGTTTTTAAAACTTAATCAGTCATCTCAACTGTCGGACAAATCTTTTTTAACTCTCTGTCTAAAACATCATTTGATTACATATAGTTTTTATTCCATACCTAAATTTAATATATCGTCGTTTTTTAAAGTTTAATTCCAGTAGGCAAAAATAAACAAAGAAAACTACACTATATTTCATTCCGTTTATTAATCTTTTCAAATTTTAAATATAAATCATATATTATTTTAGTATGTTTCTTGATAATGGGAAAATGCCCGAAACATGTATAAAAATAAAAATGATTTTAAAAGGTATTTGATATACTTGTTGCTATACGATTGTTTGTTTATAAGTTCGTTGTATAATTATTTAAGGTGTATCTATGTCCTAATAAACTATAAACTGTGTATTTTCTGCTGTTGGGAAGCTGTTCACACCCATGAGAGTGTTTTTGTTTCTAAAACTTTCGGATATCATTGCACTAAGAAATTTTTTTGAGGGTTTAAATATGTATGAATGATAATGATGTACGTATATAAGAATAAGCTACTTTTTTAATCTGCATTTGATGAAAGGCAAGAGAAGGCTTACCATGACTACAATAATTAGTTTTAAATTACAATAAATAATAAAACTATGGATAAATAAGTTTTTGTTACGCATAAGGGTAAAATACATAAGTACTGTATTTAAATAGACGTAATTTCACAATATTTTTCGGAGACTGGTAAGGAAAAAAAATTTTTCTAAACTTTGTCAGATTTCACTTCATCAGAGAGTCATCAGAAACACATTAGTTGATAATGACAGATGTAAGAGAAATATTTCTGCTGTAAGCAGTGGTGGTGAGAAATATCACTTTGTTCCTTAGAAAATGTAGATTAAATCGTGGAAGGAAATCACGTTTATTTTTAAATAACGTTTAGATTCCAGCTTTAACTTACCTTAACTTACTTGAATAAACTGAACTTTGTATATTAAATTAAATTAATTTCAATGAATTAACATTGTAATATGAATTAAATTCATACTTTTTATAGATCATTTTTTTATTTTCCTATATTACTTTCTCCCATTATAGGCTACATAGTATATGGAGAAAGTATTGTTTTCGTCAAAATTTTTGAGTTTGAGTCGAGAGTGGATATATCCGTTTTGGGGTCCCCTGCATCTAAAAAAGTGGAGTTCGACGTGATGTCTGTCCGTGTATTTGACGATGTGTTTGTGTGTGTCTGTCTGTATGTGTTGAGCACCACAGCCTACCCCTTTTACCGTATCTTTGGGTCTTTTCATTTTTAGAATTTTTTACTTTTATGGGTAATTTACCCCTAAAAACTTTTAAAAACCGTGAAAATCCACATTTCTCAAGAATGTCTCTAATGATTTTGAGTTTTGATTTTAATGATTTTGATTTCGATCATAAATAATATTATCATCAAAATCAATAGAGATATTAGTCTGAGACGTTAGTTGATCGTTGATTTTGATAGTGCGTAAGTGTAATGTAAGCGTAGTGATTACTAAATAATATTAAACCACACTCATGTCTGTAGAAATGACAGTTCAAAGGTTATGGGCTTTTAAATGTCAACAAATAAAACAATAAAGGTAAACTTTAAAGAATATAATAGTCTTATTATAGATTGTCATTTTAGCAAATTTCCCATAGGGAAAAAGCTATTACCGTAGGTTATTTGAGACTTAAGGACCATGTTTTTTTTCTATCTTGAATAAAAAATAGTCGTTTTAAAATTTGTATATAAATAAAGATATATATGTATATGTGACTTTTTTTTTGTAGAACACGATAACTAGTAAAAAATCCATCAAGACCAAATTTGGTAGAGACGTGTATTCCTACAAATGCTTGGACGAGTTTCGTAAACCACATATCGGTCAATGGGAACGGGTAGTTTGGGGGGGTTTGTACCCTAAAAAATGGGGGTTTTTTATCATTTTTACGTGTATTTTTTAAAAATTTCTAATTTTTAAATGTTTTTTTTTAATCTCCAACTACCGAGATATTAAAAAATCTAAAACACAGTACGTTGTTGTCTCCAATGTTAATCTTATGGAGGAAAATTAATTAAATATTTCCCATATTAAACAATATTTTATAAAACTTGATATTTAGCTTAATCTGGTTGAGATCTACTCATTATGCTAAAAATCATAGTTTATGTGTTTATCATAAAAGCATACATTTTATAATACAGTAATCATATAGGGAATAGGCAAACTCCTTTGTTAAGGACAGATTGATGAAAGTTGTATAAATGTTAAGATAAAAATTATTTATGGTAGAAACCTAATTTCAGTGTTCCTAACAGCAGAAAATGACACTCTTTAGTTAATCTTATGGAGAATACAATACCTCATGTTTATGGACAGATTTTATAAAACTTGTCATAATTATTATTATTATTTATAATGATTTGAATTCGCTGATACGCAGTCTGTGCGACATTAATTTACTTTAGGGAACAAGCATGTGACAGGCTACTGATACATGTTTTGACTATATGATTTCAGGTAAATGTTATTTTATGTTGTTGTGAGTTATGAGAAATAAATGAAATAGTTTTTTTCTATTATCTTAGCAATATCCAAAAATGAATCGTTTAATAAAAGTAATATGGTCTAAACAAAAATCAAAGTATTTATGAATTTTCAAACAATGAATTTTAGGCTTTACCTGTTAGAAAGTGTAGAACAGCTGTTCTATCACGAAACAACAAGGACCACTACACCACAGAGATTAAACCACTTGCTTATAAAGGTTGTACGATCTGAGGGCGGTACGTTGCAGTGTCAAACGCATCAGTCAGATTATCTGGTGGATTAACGGACACAGGTTGAATATTATAGCCATAAGCGTTATCTGATAACATCCATTACCTGTTAAACGAGGGCGTTCAACTTGTGACATCGAAAATCACGTAGGCCCTTTCAGTATAATAAAAGATTATCTGAGAGATAAGTTAAAAACTATGAAATTAATGGCCGGTTTAGTGTTTAATTTCAACCAGATTTTCTTTGGACCATCTAATGATACACACACACGTTGCCTGAGAGTACCAAAAATGTCATTCTTATTCAGAATATTCAAAAATCAATTTCTTCCTTATTTTGAAACCTTAAATGAAACTAGGTAGGTATGAAGCGTAAGGTCAAATCACCCAACAAAACCTAATCAATAAAGCTTGGTATTACAAAAGGGCCCCCTATAAAATTCTAACAATTAATTTTAATTTAATTTAGTGTCAAACTACTTAGTCTGTGCACTATAACCTATTAAATGCTAGTCAAAATTGTTAGAGTCGTTTTTGAGAAATTTTGATTTTTCACGTTTTTTAAGGGTTTTTAGGGGTGAACTACCCTTAAAAAACTAAAATTAAAACACACACACACTCAAATTCCAAAATTTTTACGATAACAATACTTTCTCCATATAAGGAGAGAAAGTAAAAATGCTTTACGTACTATTCAAGGAAAGAGTATTAGAGTCGGTGAATAATGCATAAACATGTAATAAGATATATTTTTCCTTACAACAATTTCATAAACACAATAAATATACATTACAGATAATGGCTATTACTAGTATAATACGTATTCTCCACTCCTCTCAGGGCAACACTCACATTATCAGAGGCCTAGTTTTGTTCAGCGATGAGGTTCTCCATGAAAACCCAATTTCACCCTTATATCCGGGGGTGGCCAATATTCCCAGTTTACATCCAACCACAATACTTTCTATCTCCCTCTTCTTCAATGTTCTCACTTTTCACGTGGAATATTTGCATTAATTCACGTAAAACATTCTATAATAATATAAATTAAAACAAATTTATTTACATGTATTTACTCTTTTTTGTAGTTCCATAAAGTATTACTTTTATATGAATTTAAATTTATCTTGAAACATAGCTGCACTCTTTTAAGGATAGACACTAACCTACTACAAGAAACTAATAATTTCATTTTAACAACTTCAAATAATACATTAATAATATAGGGAACAATTATTTACAGTTAAACATAATAGTGTTCTTAAGATAGTTTTAGTTTATATATCTCCATAGCCAGGCTATTTATTTAATAGGATTCTGTTCCAGATCAGTTATTTTTATGTATAGTCCTTTTTACAGGTTGAATAATCTTAATCCAATGTTAAGAAGCAAGATACTTGTTATCATAACAAAATATAATCCTGATTACTTAAATAGATGAAGAGAAAGAAAATACGAATTCTCAACCTAATTATTAGGCATACAATCTATTTTATCCAGTTCTGCATTATATTAGCAAAGTTTTATTATTATTAAAATTCGTCATACGTCAAGATAACATGTTAATATTGCATGTTTTTTCGAATCAATGAGCAATACAAACAAAATAGTTTATAAATAAAAAAATTAGAATCAAAATAAGTTTTGATTCTAATTTGATAGCTTAGGGTTTCTGTATATTAAATCACTCTTATAAATCATATGTTTTGAAAATCTATGAAAAATTATGTCTATTTTCTCAAAACTTGCTGTCGTTTACACGGAGAAGCGTCACAAAATAAAAAATTGTATCTGTTTGGCGTTACAGAAAGACATACAGACATACATTGAGATAACACCCATTTCGGTTTTTCTAGTGTATGAAACCTACAAAACTAAAAATATCATATTTTTATGTACAGAAAAGACTCGAATTTGATCTAAATATATTTCTTTTTTTAAATTTTATTGTTTAAAATAATAACTTCCTTAACATAGTGCTAGATTAAAATTGTTATTACTGGCAGGAAGTATAATGTTGCTAGTTACCTAACAATGTTGGAGCGGGATAATTGGTCTCTTGAGGTCTGTTATTAGTCCGACAACGATGAGATTGAGTAGGCTGTCACTTTGTTACTTCAATCACAAAATGAGTGCAAAGAATGAGTGAAAAGTTAAAAAAAACTGAAAGTGGTTAGAATTGTGAGAAGATTGTTTCAACCTTTTAGATTTAAAATTATATACGGTATGTGTTTGAATCTTTCTATAAGTTAAGCAGATGTTTGAGTACATTTTATAGGAAGCACAATGATTTATTACTGGTTGAATTTTAACAAGGAATCAAATTGAGGTAATCAAGGTATTTATATTACCTGTAACATTTTTTTAACTAGGTTAACCTATACTGTGTGAATCTTGATGAATACTAAACAAATTAGTTTTAAAATATAAAAATCTATTTTAATTATATTTAAAACATTTATTATTGTTTTAATGTAGGACCTATTACCGGTACATTAATGAGTTTTGTATCGAATATGTTTTTTATCTGGTTTGTGGGTCACACTTGAAGATTGATGATTAGGCAAGACAAGATTAGGCAAAAGTTGTTTCTTGATAACTGTAGTTTTCTTAAGTAAACCAATCAGAGGATAAAATCAGCCTTGTAATTGTTACACAGGCAGGACAAGAGTCTTTTAATTTGAGTTCCAACAGTGAAAGGATGTCATAATCTAAACTAAATATATCTCTTAGGTAAAATAGTATACCCTTTGTAGTATATGTTGAAAGTATTCTAAATAGTATATGTGACGGTGGTTACGTCCTGTAATCCAGCTACTTGGAGGTCACGAATTGTGGATAGTTGTGAGCGATGGTCGGTGGGTGTAGTGTTCTCTTGTGTGAATTAATGTCCGCACTATTGAATACTGATATAATCCATGAAGACCATCCAAATAAATAGACCGATTTGTAATTCAGAGGCCGTGGTTTGATTTCCACGTTAAGCTGTAAGTCCCTTAGTTGTCATCAGCTGTTGGGCTATTAATTAACAGTCCTGTCTAAGGAACATTTCGGCCTTAGTCAGTAACAAGTCTACAAAATCGCGCCACAATCATCCTACACTCATATCTTATTTATACTTGGTTTAAAATACCTACCTGGGTAGGTTGACATTTTAATAATCCAATCTAATCTAATATGATATTTACACCTTTAAATGGATTAATTTCCCGTGATATTATAAAATTCCGAACACTCAATTTACATACATTTACTTTATTTTCAAATAAACTACACTATGAGTCACATTACTTCTCATGTAATGTAAGACATCATAGTATTATTTAGTTAGACCTATTACTCTATATAATTAACTATCAAGGTGTAACAAGTAACAAATATTTACCCGGCGGTTAACCAAGATGGCCATATTCCCCGAGTGGGCCTTGAATTGGCCATTGTGATTGGCCATTACACCAATCACGGCCCTCAAGCACCCAGTCAGGTAATCGTTGCTTCAGGGGTGCATAACAACCCCACTCCTGTTTCATTACAACCTTCTCGAAAGTACTTTGGCATCTCATAACGATGATTTTTCAAACAAAGGTGAATTTTATATTGTATTTATATATTCTACTATCTGTTTCGGCAAATTTCTTAATGCCCTACAGTAAATATGAGTTAACTTTAAGATTGGCCATGTTCCGAAGTCAAATAGCATTACGGTTTCGTTGTGAAAGAGTTAGATATTCCAATATTAAAACATAAAGTAACTTTAAAGTTTTTCCTTACGGTCATTATCAATCAATAAACATTTGAACTAGTACCAATCAATAAATCTTCATTTTTAGTATCTGTGATACTCAAACTTATTATCAACTAGCTGACCCGGCGAACTTCGTAACGCCTCACAGTAAACACATGTTAACTTTAAGATTGGCCATGTTCTGAAGTCGAATAGCAATACGGCTTCATTGTGAAAGGTTATATATTCTGGGTCGCTGCATAGTGAATAACAATACTGAAACGATAAAACATATTAATATCATTCCCATAAAACAAATAAATCTGAGTGGATTAATTCACAATTTTCAAATCCAATCCAAACCCAAACGAACCCTAACTGTAATACGGCTTTTATTGGAAAGATATACAACAGCTGATTATTATAATAAACGTAATAATATAAACATTGTAATTATCATATAAACACGTGACTTTAATCAGACAGAAAATAAAAATATAAATACATAATCCCCCAAAACCGTTAACTATTAACGTGGTGAATAAAGCTGTTCATTTTTTACAGTACACATTTACTTCATAGTTTAACACTAATGAATGATTCAGATGGCATTGGATAGTAAAGCATACGGTATTGCTAATGGAAAGTAAACCAATCAGCTGTAGCTAAGAAATCAAATGTTTTCATTGTAGACAATTTGTAAATAAACTTACTCTCCATAAGGTTAACATTAGAAATTTAAAACTCCATAAAATGGAAACTTATGGGGTTTTCGAAAATATTTTTTCACTAAAACCTTCCCGGACACATATAGAGCAACTTCCTAAAATTTCATGGCGATCGGATGAGTAGTTTGGCAACGCATAAAGGACATACATACATACAGACATACATTCAATTTTATATATAGAGATATCATCTACTATGAAACAATAACTACTTAAACAAGCACAGCCACTAATTACAAAAAGATTTAGTAATTGTAATTCTCAGATTGGTTGTCACTATTATCTATTTTTGGTCTCTATTCTCTATTATCAATCATTGAGCAAATATACACATAAATGAAGCTAAAGGTCTAGTAACGACGATTCTCAGATTGTACTTCTATCTATTTTTAATCAATAAATGTTTGAATAAGTATAAATACTAATTAAAACTGCAGGTGCTATTGATTCTTTGTTTGACTCGTCGTCGCAAGAAGTTCATTGTCACTGAAACAACACAAGAGGCAATCACCAGAGACAATACACGCCCACCGAGACACAGACGACCGCCTCCATTCAATACTACAAGGATCGCTGTCATACCCTGTGTTCTGGTGGGATAGGAATAACTCGACCGGAGAGGTAATAGGCCTTGTGTTTATATTTTATCTATGCTACTCAGATAGATTGACTGGGATGGTGGTGATATCCTGTAATCCAGCTACTTGGAGGTCACGAATTGTGGATAGTTGTGAGCGATGGTCGGTGGGTGTAGTGTTCTCTTGTGTGGATTAACGTCCACAATATTGAATTCGCAAAGACCATCCACATAATTAGACCAATTCGTAATTCAGAGGCCGTGGTTCGGATGCCACGTTAAACTGTAGGTACCTTAGTTGCAATCGGCTGTTGGGCTATTAATTAAAAGTCCTGTCTAAGGAACATGTCAGCCTTAGTCAGTAACAAGACTACAAGATCGCGCCACAATCATCTTACACTCAATTCTCATTCATACTTGGCTTAAAATACCTACCTTGTAGTATGGTCGCCATTTCAATAATCTAATCTAATCAGCTCAGTTGGTTGTTTTATATTTTGTTAGGTAATGGTAAACGTCTTGTTTAACAGATTTCACATAGGGAAGAAGCTATTACCGCAGGTCTCATGGGAAGACCTAAGCCCGAGATCATACTTTTTCGTTTTGAGGTGCCAAGTCACAAAAATAGTCGTTAAAAACTGTATATGTACATATGGTAGGAGATGTGTATTCCTAAATTTACTGGAAGGAGTTTTTAATCCAGATATTATTATATCAGTAGGTCGGAATGGGTGGTTTGGGGGGTTTTGTATCCCAAAATTGGTATTTCTTACAAAATTTGAAATGAGGAACATTGTAAAAACACCATCAAAGCCGATATTTGAGATTTTATTATATATTTTTATATTTTAGTGGATTTGAATGAGTAATACTAAGTTCTCTCTCAGGAAACGATCTACTATTTTCTCCAAACTTGAAGTCCAAATGTGAAAATGAGAAACCAAAAATTCATGTTAAACACAATTTACCTCTCCTACTCTATTTTATTATTTTTATGTTTTTTATCTTAAAATTGAATAGAATTTAAGTATATATTTTCTCAGTAAGTAAACTAAAATAGAAAAAATGTTTTTCTAAAATATAAAAAAGGGAACATTTTTTATGAAATTCTTATTATGTTAATTCCATAAGAAAATGCAATATTTTGAGTTTTTAAGTAACAAAATCGCTGATTTAAGTTTTATAAAATGGCTATGTGGAAATTACTGTAAAATAAAGCTCTGAAATCGTTAAAAGTCGGTACATTTGATTCAATTTCCATACATTTTAATATTTCCTATATCCCATTGACATTCTACTGAATAAAAAGTAGGTTGCTGATTCCTTAACTGATACGAAAGAGACGAGATCTTTGACATACTGTCGTCAGCTTTTCACAGAATAATAAAAATCTGCTTGGTAAGTTTATATTTAAAATCCCCTAAAGTTAAGTATCACATGCGAGTATAATTTACACTAATACTGCTTTTTGCTGGATGATGTGAACTAAGTTTGCACGCAATCAACAGCTAAGTTTATATAAACAAACAAGCAGACTTGTGGTAGGATCTTGGGGTGAGACTGACAACGAAAACAACTTCTTGTGTGACACTAGGATTAAGGATTAAGTTCATTGTCTCATTAGGAATAAGGTATTTACAGTTTGTCCTAAATATTGGGTATCTACAACAGGACTCGACATTTTGATGGCCAGTACTGATTGATACAAGAAAACTAATTTTAATATTTTAAACATTTATCTAAAACTAAATCACAAAAGTTTTAGGTTTTGTTTTTTAAATTTTTTTAGGTTTTGGAGTTATAGTAAGTTTGAACTAAATTGATAAGTTTAAGCTTTAAATAAATGTTTAAAACACTAAAAGCCATTTTCGTCATACTGCTTCAAAATTAGATGTTTTAGATACGTGTGTTGAAGAGCAAAAGTTGTTCTTTTTGTTCCTATGACTAAACATATTATTATTTTTATTATTATGATTTTTGAGTCCTAGGCCACAAAAGAAATCATTGATGGTACTTTTGATTCGGATTCAGTATTTGCATAACCCAAACAACCAATCAGGAATCAAGAAAAAACTGCTACATCGTAAGTAACATAACAGCTGATTAGTCTAAAGCGACGAAAATGTATCGAACACTGTTTATACTAAATCAGGAAGTAGTTTTTTTTATCTCTAACTATAACGCCCAAAATAAATGTTTGTCCGATTTTTATAAAATTTGATATCATTGTTTCTTTCTGTAATACCATGGACGAGTTCGTTTGGCAACGAAATTAGACTAAATTAACTACACTTCTAGGGCTATTTTGTATCCCAAAATAGTTTGTTTTCAATTTTGTCTGATATAATTAAAAAAATAATATATATATAATATATATTACCATTGGATTCTGCTCAAAAAACGTTAAATTTAGTATTCAACAAACAGTCACTTTAGGTTACAGATCTTGTACTCAAAATGGAAAACACATTACGTTGTCTAATGTTATTCTTACAAAACACAAGTAAAAATCAATAACTCAGTTATTTTCTTAAATATTCTACGAAAACCTGGTATGCATGCCATATTTATATTGCATCAATATAGAAATTATCCTCAATCTAATGTTTATTCTGGCAGGAAACCTACGTAATAATTATCCATGTAATTCTTAAAGAGAATAGATGAATTGGTATACCTTGTTTAGTTATTGACATAATTTTTCATAATTTAGTACGTAATATTACTCAGTTAAACACCTTGATGTAAAGGTAGAGCCGCTCAAGGCAGCAAACCTGCATGCTCAATACATTGGGAAATGCATTAACATTTTAATTAGTGAAGGTCCAAAATAACATCAAAATAAAAAGAAAAGAAGTGGCGCCTCTCCAACGTTGAAAAAAATAAGATATTGCTTAGAGTGAGGGAGTTTATCATTGTCACAAAAAACGTATTACGCTACTCTGTATTACTAAATGGGCTCTTCTCACGCCAGCGTGCTGCGTGAGATCTAGTTTATTTATTGTACTACTGGATAAGACAGGAGCAGAATGTACAATCTTCTTCTTATGTAATGCAAACTAGTGCAGATCTAACTTACAGTTATGAAAGTGATGCAGACAGGAGCAGCATTTCATCTGATTTACAATGTATAAATATAACTTCGCCACTTGCTCTCCGACGAATCATAAACTTGAGTGATGTTTCATGTCCTGGGGAATAAACATTTTATGTCTTCAACAACGTCTATTAGCGTAATGGGTAGAATGGATAACACTTTGAGTAGTGTTGCTCTACTAAAATAGTACCAGATTCATTGTAATTAGTAATGAATTTGATTAGCTACTATAAATATTGGTGTAATCTATAGCTATATCATAAGCTAAACTATAGTTATTGGTGTAAAATTAATTGGTGTAATATATTTATGGACAATTGTTCAAACTCAGTAGTACAAAATCGTTCTAAATTTAATTATTGATCACATTTTATTCCAACTAAAAGCTTGAAATTGAATTTAAATTTTAATATTTTCCATTTACATTATGTCATCAATGAGTATAAAACTCATTCACAAAAACCTTCAAATCTTCCTAAAACTTAATCGATTAGACATTTACTTACAAAACAATTTTTGTTGTATCTTTTATCGTACTTAACACAATAAATAAAATATATCTAACATTTAAAAACATATCGAAAAAATTTAAAGGTCCAAAAATATTTATGCAATACATTTGATGAATATAATGTGGATATTTTATTAACAGTTGATTTTGTGTTGCTTGATTTTTACCAGTCGACAGCTAACGTCATTGTGTGTCATTTCCAGCGAATTTTCGTGATTGATTTTAAATAAAAATATAGATTACTGGTTGGTTTGTTTTTCCCAGTGTAATTAATTACTAGTTGTTTATTTGCGAGTGGATTAGTGAGTTTTAGATTAAGCGAGTGCAATGCCGCAATTCAGAAAATTTAATATTTCCTATAAAAGCCGTATTGCGCAGTTAAATGTGGTTTGGGTTTAGTTTGGATTGGATAATTGTAAATCAATCCACTTAGGTTTATTTGTTTTGTGGGAATGTAATTATTATGCCTTATCGTTTCAGTATTGTTATTCACTATGCCACGACCCAGATTATCTGATTGTTCACAACGAAGCCGTAATGCTATTCGATTTCAGAACATAGCCAATCTTAAATTTAACACTTAACATGGTTGGCGTTACGAAGTTTTCCGGGTCAGCTGGTTATTTGATAAAAATTAAATTAATTGATTCTGGGGCATTTACACTTCTTGCAGGAACATTGCCTCTTAACCACGACATTTTGTTGTAGTACAACAAACTGTATTTGGTCAGCATCGCCGTGTCAGGTAACTTTCTAGATGAAAATGCCTACTCAAGCAGTACCTGCCCAATTGCCTTACAGGGCTGGGTGACGCCGGGGGATTTGAGATTGCAAATGTTGTAACAAAGGCAACTATTTGTTGCAACCGGAAAAGCTGGGATTTGAACCCACAACCTCAAGTTCTGTAGACTGGTGATGAAGACCACATGGCCATCCAGGCGTCTCCTGTCAAATTTATAACATTAAAATATGAATACGAGTTTGTAATAGTGTAAACAAAATCTGATAGGCATGCCATATATTTGTATCAAATTTCTGTTCGTGATTTTGTTTACAGTATTAGAGAGTCACATAGTCATATACGTACTAAAGTTATAAATTAATAAATGCTGATCTATAGAGCATTTTAAATTGGTCTCGTTACAATGGTCTTAAGCTCAATTCTGATTAAGGTAAAGATCCTTAGTGTTTTTGTTTGATTTAGTTATCCATTTTTTATTCATACAGTAAATTTTAACATTTATTTATTTTCAATAATGCTAAATAGATTGTAAGTTACTTGTGATTGTACGATTAGTTGTTCTTAAAAGCTACCAGAGAAACATTCAAAACTGTAGACATTTTCATTTATTTCATTATAACAAATTATTTTAATTTAAACATCATTAAACCAGTAAAACATCACCAGATTATAACAGTAGACACTTTATTATTTAGATTTTCACTATGAACATTTTCCATCACGTTTTGCGACTTTCCTAGATCTAGAATCTGGTCCCTACGTCGTGAAACTTAGATTTACTTAAAATCACAATGAAAATTTTCAGAAATAAATATCTAAATGAAATAAATCCGCCATCACCAATAATGAATTTTAGACAGTACAGTGTATGACGTCACGAGCTGAAGGGTTGACGCTCGCAAGTCCCGAGACGAGACGAGATCAAAGACAATCCTGGTCTTTGTATCCAGATGATCCTTAGAAATGTCGAAAATAAATATGGAAAAGGGGGTTTGTGCTCTCTTCACGCTCCTCAGCCGAACTTTTTAGATGTGCAAATAATATTAGTTTTTCCCCAATGATCTTAAATGTATCACTATAATTTTTGTTGAAAGTTATTCATGACGTTATTTTGACTTCCCGGGGGAAAACGTCTTTAACTGAAAAATAATATAAAATTGTTTGTATTTACCACCCTGCGGGAAATAGGTTAGATCATGGATGAGTCTAAAGGGAATATTTTCAGTTCATCTAAACAGCTGTTCTTACTCGTATAATCAAAAATTCAATACAATAGCTCCGGTATTGACATATGTCTTAGCTCTGGGGGGGATTGGTGATTTTTAAGCTGGAAAACATGTAACAGGTTTCCATAGAAACTACGTGAACTATTGTATTTAATTTTAAATATAAAAGAATTAGAACAGCTGTTTAGATGAACTTAAAATATTCCCTTTATCCATGATCTAACCTATTTCCAACAGGGAAGTAAATACAAACATTTTTTCGATTGAAATGGGATCCAAACACTTTCGCTGCACCTTTTGCGTCTACTTAAACAGATCCAGATCCTAGAAACATCCAAGTAAAATATGTATAGTAATTATCGATCTGATATTTTTAATTTATTTAGGTCAAGAGAATAAAAAATAAGACTCAATTAAATGAGTATTGGATCATATAATATAAAAAGCTTGTTAGATTTTATTTTATTTATGGCTAGGTTTTTTCAATTAAAAAAGTACCTAAATTATTGTTTTATTATTATTATTACTATTAATATTAATATAACCTTCCTGAAATGGTGACCTATACATGTAGGTATTTTAAGCCAAGTATGAATGAGAGTTGAGTGTAGGATGATAACGGACATCAACACAACAAGATCGAGATCTTGTAGTCTTGTTACTGACTAGGGCTGACATGTTCCTTAGACAGGACTGTTAATTTATAGCTTAACAGTCAATTTCATCTAAGGGATCTACAGTTTAACGTAAGATCCGAACCACTTTGCATCTGAATTACGAACTGGTTTTAGTAGTTTATGCAACGATTGTATTATGAATGCCTTAACGCCATGAGTAAGATGTTAGTAAAAACACGAGCAAAGCGAGTGTTCTAAATATCTGACGAGTGGCTTTAAGGCATATTATAATCGTTGCATACACTATTTTTTATCTACAACCAACAACATTGAGACTTTTATAAAAACAAGACTTATATATTTCATTTATCTACGAATTTTGCAAATACTTAATTATTTCACTTTTCCACTTTAATAACTGGTTATATGTATTTTCGTATGCAGGTTTAGATTTTGTCACTGGTTAGTAGGTTGTTATTATGGCATTAGCTTGTACATTTATCTCTTCCGGATTGAAATTGAACTCCTGACTGCTTAAATACCCCATTTTGTGAATGTTTCAAAACTCACATTTGAGGTCGGCCACTAAAACGCACTACCTTTA
This sequence comes from Nephotettix cincticeps, assembly GCA_023375725.1. Taxonomy (NCBI): domain Eukaryota; kingdom Metazoa; phylum Arthropoda; class Insecta; order Hemiptera; family Cicadellidae; genus Nephotettix; species Nephotettix cincticeps. The sequence goes on from CM041788.1 coordinate 54,091,730, forward strand.
TGGATAAATCAGCTGATTTTGCATTTAATTATATCCATAATGACATTTTCCGTAAAATGATGAGCTCTGATTGGTCTAGAGCCTGTATCGTTATGAACTTATAATGCGACGGTTTTTGATTTCCGTTTAGTAATGAGCCTCTTAATGGTGTTACTTCCAGTATTTTTATTGGTAATTTTGCAATGGTCGTAGAAAAAATTATTAAGATGGTCCTTGTGTATGTACGTAGTATTCAATAGTGCAGACGTTAATCTACAAGTGAATACCACATCTACAAACTATCGCTCATAACTATCTACAATTCGTAATCTCAGAGTTGCTGGATTACAGGACACGCCACTGTTTCAGTACATATGGATAGTTTTATTTAAACTAAAAGTCTAAAAATCAGATTTTCATCTTTATGCTAATTACTAGACCTATTATGTAAGCAATGTGTATATAATGTAATTCAAATATTTTAAATAGCCATCCATCGCTATATGTGAAATAGATATTATCACAACAGTTCCTGCTGGAAAATTGTTTTTATGAAGTAAAATATTTCTCAAAGGTCTTAAGAGTTAATTAATGAAGTAATATAAAAATATATAATGTATTTAGAGTTTTGCTTTGCCAATGATATGTAATATTTCTATTACGGGAAAAAATCCTGACTTGTTTATAAAACTTTAATTTAACCAGATTTAAAGAGAAAGAACATTGCCTTAAAATTGACACCAATGAGCCATCTGGAGGGTAACGTGATTTATAGCCAATAATTGAATTTTTATTCATTCAAACCTCATCTTATCTAGACTTTTATCTAGCCCTCCACATAAATACGAGTAAAACATTGAAAAACCTACTTTCAGATACGAGAACAGTACATAAAACGTAAACTTACAGGTCGTAAAGACATTTTAACGTGAGAGAGTAGAAAGAAAAGCACACATGTTGGTCGTTTACATTTACATACAATGTGTAATAAAATGTAATTCAACCAGTTTGAATAACAATGGAGGGTCCCTTGACACGGGTACTAGGAAGGCTATTCATGGGGACTTTAGTGTTATTATCACTTGACAGATGGGAATACAAAATAAACCATTCTTATACAGTATGATTTATACGTTTATAAAACAAATTGCAAGACATGTTTTATGTACTCTTTAAATTAAATACTATTTTTATGCATCAATACGTTTAAGATAAGCTAGTTTGTGTATAGCAAAATTCATGTACAATTAGAAAAAATCTGGATAATATGAATTAACTAAAACTGAAAATTAAACTGTCTCCAGGTAGATAAAAAATTGTATCACAATCTTTTATAGAAAATATAAATATTCATATATTTCATATCATAATATTTCTTGACGCACTTTTTCGAATCACTAACATTTGAAAAAGCCTTGTTTCAAGTAGTATCGTTTGTGGGTGCGTTTTCAAATAAGTTTGACAATAAAACAAAACTAAAAGTATGGCAAACTCTCATAGGCAAACACACTTCTCAATGACATCGATGTCACACATTAATGAACGTTGAACATTTTAAACATTGAATTAGATGTCAGAAGGTCAAGTTTAAAACGCGTGGTTCTGTGTACAAAACCTTATCGCCCTTAGTCTGTTTTATTGATTGATAATTATTAAGTTGACATGGACAACTTTTGCTTGCTTACCTACTCATGTGATCACTTAATTTAAATGAGCTTTATAGTCTCGTCAACAAGGTACCACCAACTTTTAATATCCTCTGCCAGATAAACCATGTAACATTTTCAGCATCCTGGTCATCACATCTGATTCTCTACCTCCCCAGATGCACCTTCCTTCTGGTTTCCTCTCCACACTCTTCTTATATAGCTGTCCTCCTGTGACATGTCCATTGTCCAAGCTATCTAATTCACTTAACTCGAATTACATCTACAACATGGGTGTTCTATAACGTTGCCTCACCTCGTTTTTCTTTTTTTCTCCTCCACACCTCTGATTCTATACTTGGCCTATATTATCTTATTTGCACAGTTTTTAATTTTTTTGTTCAATGTTGATACTTATGATCCAAATGAGAACAGTTTCAATAATTATTGTCAGATATATTAGAATATTGGTGTTTCTTGATATGGGTCTGAATAGCTTTAAAACATTGAAATAATGAAATCCATCAATAAATTCCACTCATGTATCCAGTTAATTGAACAACAGTTTAAAGGTATGCCGGCTTACGAAAATTTACGCCAATAAACAGGAATTACTGTCTGAAACACATGAAAACGTGCTTTAACTTATAAATAGAACATCCACTATCCTTAATTTAATATGGAAATAAGAATAAAGACTGGCACTCTTTCTAAAAAGGCTTAGGATGATTTAAAAAGCGACTCGTATAAAATATGAAATATGCACGTTGTTAATAGAAAGAGTAGGGAGATCGTATATAAAGTCACCTCTAATGCTCCGGGCGGCCAGTTCAGCCCCACACGAGGATTACACTTTTGATCCACATAAACTCTGTCCCATTCTCATATCATTCTTACCGCATTTGCTGAACAAATATCACATGTGTGCGTATGTTTATAGTGTACCTAGTATATAGTATTAAGCTTCACAAAATAAAAATTATTGTATTTACTAAGATAAGGTTAATAAATAAATAAATAAGGGAAATAGGTAAGAACATGGATATGTCTAAAGGGGATGTTTTCAGTTCATCTAAACAGCTGTTCTTATAACCATACGACGGCTACGCCAAAGCTTAGACATATTCATGTCAAAATAAATTATAATTCATATTTTTACCTCTTACAAATCAGATGTCGTATGTTTATTAGTATTAGCACAAGGATATAAAAATTTTACCTTCATTAAAATTTTAGTTTTAAAAATATTAAATTAAAAATGTTTTAAATAATAGTGAAATAGGAAAAATAGTGCCTGATGATGCTAATAGGGATATATTCAGTTCATCTAGCTGTTTTGAATATATCATTAACTTTATTAAACACTTCCGCTGCGCCAAAGCTTAGACATATTCATGTCAAAATAAATTATAATTGTTTTACACACTCTTAAAACTTGATCTAACCTTGTTGGCATTTTGATATTTATAGGTGGAAGGTGAGTTTTATTTAATAAATTTGATAATTTTCTACCATATTGTTATTTTTTAAAGTTTTTTTGTTAATATTTTAAACTCTGGTCTTGTTTTTGATCTTGTTGTTTTATAGAAACCTAAATAATAAATTATATGTGTAATTGATTTGGTTATCCGTGGGTTTGTTAGCTATAAAAGCTAGCTTATGTATTTACCAGGGTGAAAATATGAATGAACTAACATATCTGGACGAGATCTTCAGGTTTTTGAAATGAGACAACATCCACTAAACCATCAAACCTTTTTGAATGAAAATTTAAAGAAATTCGTCATTTTTGGTACATATTAATACTTTTCTATCATTAATTTTATACTAAATTAAAGTCGGTTTTATTATTGCATTATATGTTGAGCTGATATTTTTAATTGTTAATTATTTAACTTTTCATACAGAGACTAAATGCCTGTTATCCTACAGTTTTTTCCTTATTTTTGATTAATATTATTTCTTATTATATAGGTTTGTACTTTTAAAATGGCTTATATACTACTACTCCATGTAAAATGTACAGTTAAAGTCTTAGTTTAATTTAACCCCATTTATATTAGTTATAGAAAATTAGTGTTTAACCTATATTTTACTTCTGTGAACATGGGACGTGGGAATTGGCTCATATATTAAAACAAGACAAGTATAACAGTGATATCGATACATATATATAAATATACCTTGAAGTGTTGTGGGGTAGATTTAAGGAAACGGAAACGTGGTTACTCAGGATGACCTAGAGTTAATGTAGAAGGCAGTGGCCGGTGTAGTTGAGGGTCGTAACCTCATTATGAAGGCAATCACAGCCCAAGTGACTCTACCCGATGCGACTCAGGCCACTTGAAAAATAACTTAACCATCTAGTTATGCAGCATTATTTCTTATTTGGTATTGTGATTTCAACCAAGTACCATCTAATGTAAAAGTAATTCTATAATACTGTTGTAAAAGTATTAAAAAATGTGTTTTATTATTAGACAATTTTTGGTGGAGATAATCAAAGCTGGAAAAGAGTCACAAGTTTTCATAGATTGATTTGTCATTTTGTAAGAAAATACTATTTAGGGAGGACATAGCCCTTACTTGAAACGATTCCAAGAGTTACTTTACTTTGAGAATCCAAAAAAATAGATATTATTTTACCCAAAAAGTATCATCACACGTCTAATATTGATAAACGTGAACGATCCAAATTTCTAACAAATAGTTTTAACGATTTTGGTTAAAATTTTATAGTTTATAGTGCATAGAATACTAAATAATATGAGAATACCTGCATGTTTATAAAAATTACAGTTCAAAAGCTAAGGGCTTTTAAATTTTTATATGTCCACGTTAACAATAAAGGTAAAGTATGATTTGACTACCACCATTAAAACCAGCTTCCAAAACTAAAAAATCCCCCACTGGTAAGAAAAAGCTTTGTGTAACCGGGGGAGGTTCCCCAAAATATTGTCGTTTTTAAATTCACTTGTTGGAGAAAGTATGTGTCAGTCTACTGATACCGTTCACTATCAATGTTTGTTTAAGAACGTCAGCACTTAACGATACTTTGAGAGAGGCTAGTGTCCGTAAAAGTTTGTATATGAAAATAATAATATTAAAATAAATGGAATTATTATATGTTCTACTTACACGTGATTATGAATAGCCAATCACGAAAGCTTACGTAGCTCCATTTCTGATTCCTCCCAATTAAGAGAACGTTCTTGACAAAAACTTTAGAAATAAAAACATACATTGTAAATAGAGTTTGTTTTAGTACTTTATTTTCCAGACCAAATAGCTGGTATAGGTTTTTAAGCATTGTACACCGAACATGTATATGTAGTCGCTGGTATTGTAGAGTGGAGTGCTCATAACATTGAAATTTCACTTGGTGGTTTGAATGACAATAGATCTTGCAGAGGTAGAACTCCATACTGTGTCGTTGAAAAACCTTTTTGTTACTCCATTGTTGGGGAAACCTAGTCTTCAGCTGAATTTTGGCTTTGTAGACATAGAAGAAAAAAATTTAGCTATATATTTAATTTCAACAATATTAAAAACAGTTTCTACTTGTATTTTACAAAACTTAAATAAGGTATAAAGTGGGTGGCTGCTGGAAAATAATAGCATTAAAATTAGAATTTATCTTTGCTGTACAAAAAAGTTTTTCTTTTCAACTGTCAAAATTTATATTTTCGAGGTAGTGCTTAACATCGTAAAATCAGCTGTTACCTTATTCAATCACATGTTGTTTCATTGTTATATTCCAATCAGTAATGACAATGATGCGACACATGCTAGCACAGCGTGTCATAATATGAATGTCACAATAGATTAATTTAAATGGTCTAATTTAAATTATATTTATTTTAATTTACCTAATTGTAAATAAATGCTAAATAATTTAGCTGAGAATTTGTTATTTTTCAAGATTTCATGTTTATATTTTATCATGATAATACTATGTTCTCTTCTTAGCCCTAAATAACGAGGAGTGTGGCATGTCCTATAATACAGTTACTTGGAGGTCACGAATCCTAACTATCCACAATAGTTAGGAACGACGGTCTGTGGATGTGATATTCTCTGGTGAGTATTAACAACCGCACAATTGAATACTCCACACATCCCCAAAGACAATACTTATAAACTGGTTCGGAGGTAAAAGTGGTTCGGAACCTACGTGAAACTGTAGGTCCCTTAGATGTCATTGACTGTTAAATTATTAATTAACAGTACTGTCTTAGAAAATTGTCAGCCTTTAAGCCTCAATATTTATATATTTTTTATGCCATAGCAAAATATACTATTTATATGCATGCATGCATAGGTTTTCTCACGTATTTTTTTTAATATTTCAATTTTTGTTTGTTAACATAAATTAATTCTTAATTATTGTTTTTATATATTTTCATGTTTATACGTATTTTCATAGGTGGAAATATTAAGGACTCGTTCTCCACCCATAGGCTTGGTCCCATGTGGGGAACCTATTTTCAGTATACATGTTTATTTTGTATTTTCTGAAAATATGTTAATTTTTTTAAATAAAGAATTATCATATATGTTATATTATCAAGTAACGAGATTAGAAAATCGCTCCACAATGATCTTACACTCATATCTCTTTCATGCTTGATTTAAAATACCTACATGGGTAGTTAACCATTTCAAGTGATAAGCTAATCTATTCTTTGAAAGCAATAAAACCCATTTAAAGGACAGACTTAGCTATAAAATAAAAAAATATTACAATTTTTTTATATATCCTAGTGGTAGAGAGCTTAGTTTATGTATGGGAATGTTTTAAATACCTCTACACAGCTGTTCTCATAAACATAATGAAGTCACTTCCGTTACATTTTGCGACACCCAAATTAGCATTTCCCCCACCCCAAGAGCGTTGATTAATCCATATCGAAATATTATAGGTTAGTTAATAACGTTCCAGTCTAGAACATCTTTATCTTTTCGTTTAATCTTGAATTTAATTGGTAATTCAAAAATATAAAAAAAATCCGGAGAAAAAAAATCAGTTGAGACTATTCCATCAATGCGTACTATTGATTTTCACCAGGGGCCAACACTTGACGGTGGAGTGACATGAGTGTGACGTCACATACGTAAGCACTCTCCATCATAAAAATCCAAACCTAGCCGTTGGAAAACGTATGACATAAACGACTGATTACCCAATTAATATTAATTAAATATCGCAGGAGAAGCTGTTTTCGGTTGTCAAATCAACCACGTCATCGAGCTTGTAACTGGCAAGGATTTAAAATAAACCATCGTAATAACTACTAAAAAAACTTAGTTACTTTTGTTAGCCATTATTTCTTAGCTACAGCTAACTGGTTTACTTTCTATTTGCAATATTCTTTACCATCCAATGCCATCTAAATCATTCATTAATGTAAAACTATGAAGTAAATATGTTCTGTACAAAATGAACAGCTTTATTCGCCACGTTAATAGTTTACGGTTTTGGGGGATAATGTATTATATTTTTATTTTCCGTCTGATTAAAAGTCACGTGTTTATATTTTGGCAAAATAAAAAATAATTACAGTGTTTATACATTACGTTTATTATAATAAACAGCTGTTATATCTTTCCTATAAAAGCCGTATTACAGGGTTTGGATTGGATTTGAAAATTGTAATTAATCCACTCAGATTTATTTGTTAGCATGTATTTACTGACAGTAACGCCTGTCAGTTCACCGGGTCAGCTAGTTATGCATAAAATCAATTTGTATAAAAATTAGACATAAATTAATGTATTTTTTAAGCAACAAGGATCAGTTTATGTTATAGAGATAAAGCCTCTAGGAGTAAGATGATAATTTGAAAGCCAAATATACGATGATATAGAGATAAAATTTAGTCATAACTAGTATAAAATAATACCGCAAATCTGACCGTGAAAGGTTAAAGCAAAACAAAATGGTGGAGGTGTGAAAATAAAGTTGGTTTTATAACCACCGCCATTTTGTTTTCCATCGCATCCTTGAGATCCTGTTTCAGGTCTTTTAAATTGTAGATACTTTCAGGCTAAATGGAATACAATACCTGGAATCAGATCTCAAAAGCCTGATCTAAAACGAAATGGTGTCAGTTTTAAGTTCAAAGCCTTCAATTTTTCTACCGGCCACTTTTTTGTTTTGGATCAACCTTTATAGGTAGGGTTTGCAGGATTATCGACTACTAGTTAAGACCTCTAATTTTATGTCCATATCACCTATGATTACCTAAAGGGTTTTTAGATTATGCTTTATGGATGGCCCTGTCAATTTTAAAATCATTATAGCTCCAGTATTTGTAATTTTTTCACATATATTACATTTTCACAATCATCTAAAAACAAGCAATTTTTAAAAAGCTATAATTTTAAAATTACAGTGTGGTGTGGCAGGTTAAAAAATGTGTTATCGAGTCGTATTTTTTTAGAAAGGAGGGCTAACAATAGAAAAGAAAAATAGCTTTAAAACTGTTTTTCTCCAGCAAGATGTGCTGTTTCAAGATGCAGATGCAGCAAATGAGATGTAGTTCTCATCCAACAAACTTCCTCCTCAAGTAATCACATGACATCAGCATTATTTGAGGATGAAGTTTCAGGCGTCATCTCTCGTTACAGAGACATTGCTTTGCCCCCGCTCACCCGACCTCAGAATTTGTGTTTTTTGTCTAAGGTTACCTCAAGTCTACGAGGTCAAAGGTGTCATCATCTCTAAGCCCACATCATCATCTAAGTCTATATCAAGTCTAAGTGTAGGAAACGATCCCTATACATTGGGAGACTTAAAAATTCCCTGAAATATGTGATTGGGTTGATTACTAGGTTCAATGTTTAAATTTTACTGCTAGATTAAAAAAATATAGCTTAGAATAAATATCACATTACAAATATAACTTTGTAAGTATTTGTCGTCTCCAAAAAACGTTTTGCAAATACAATTATTGTAACGGCAATAATATTGTTTTATTAAATCACTTGTTTTAAAGTGTATAATCTATAATATTATAAAGAAGAGGTGGTTTCTGTATGTTTTTTTGTGGGTTTGTGGGTTTGTTGTGGCAAGTAAATGCGAAAAATACTGAACCGACCGGTTTGAAATTTTACACAAAGGTAGATCTTAAACTCATGCAACTCATAGGCGTACTCATTTCCTTAAAATCCTCTCGGGCTACGCCCTGTGAACGTCCTAAGCATTTTTACATTAGAGATGAATTTACTTGAATGTCAACAGCTGTTACTAAAATTTGACAGTTCGAGAAGAAGGAGAAGAAGAAAAGAGCCCGTGAAGTCTAGGTTTCAATGTTTCATTTTCTAATGACAACATGTTTGCACTATATTTTGACAGTTCAAGGAAGAAGAAGAAATAAATTGATTTTCAGTAAAACTGCTGATCGAATTGGTGTTATGTATACTGGTAGATTTAAGTTTTTTTTGCTGCATATTACATTAATCCTTATCTTCATATTACATATGTTACTTTGAAATGTTTTGTAGACTCTCGTGTATATTTTGTACAATAAGAATTATTAAAATAATATGTATAAATAATTTTTTTTAAAACGGGTACTTTGGCTAGTATTTAATATTATAAAGAAAAGGATGTTTCTGTATGTTTGAGGGTTTGTTGTGGCAAGTAAACACGCAAAGTACTGAACCGAACGGTTTGAAATTTTGCACAAAGGTAGATCTTAAACTCTTGCAACTCATAGCCATATTCATTTCCTTAAAATCCCCTCGGGCTACGCCCCGTGAACGTCCTAAGTTTCAATGTTTACATTTTCAAAGAATGAAAACATAAAATTACTTGAATGTCAACAGCTGTGAACACTAACATTCGCCAGTTCAGGAAGAACAAGAAATAACTGCCGTGACCGTCCTAGGTTTCAATGTTTACATTTTCTAATGTCAACATCTGTTTACACTACATTTTGACAGTTCTGGCAGAAGAAGAAAGATGATTCATTTTCCATATAAACTGCTGGATCGAATTATTAGTTCAAAATAGTGGTATATTTTAAGTTTCATCCCGATGTATGTCTTTATTACGTTATTCCTTATCCTGTTCCATTATTACTTAACATGTGGTACATTTTCATGTTGTAGACACTCGTGTTTATACATTTTTGAGATCGTGTTTAGTATAAAATACTATTAGTAAATACCTATTTTAAAGTGATTAGCATTCTACCTTAAATAAAACATTTTTTCAATATTTATTTCATGACAAAGAGAAAAGGTAACCTCTCTCAAACCGTTTTACCCATGTGAAGAACGGGTACTTTGGATAGTATAATATCAACTGTGTGAAAAACGTTTACAAATACTTAAGTTTTAATTATTCACAAATCGCCTGATTTGTCTTCCGCACCCTGTATGTTGATGTATATACTTAACATGCTTCATACATTAAACTTTGATACATTCAAACGTTAACGAGCCGGCCAAACATGTTCAAGTCGACAAACTTGCGAGATGTTCACAAGCATTTCCGTTTCCTGTGTAACTCTTTGATGCGACATGATTCTTTGAGAGAACATGATTAAATGTCAAACTTGATATTGCATTCGCACCTCCATAATAGTATGTCTTTGTAACTGAAATATTACTGGAGTAAGAACCGAGGCAATTCATTATGTTTTAGTTTTGAAGTGTTAATCATGAGTTCGTTTTTACATTTATTTGTACACAGTTTATTGTATACAATCCAACTGGATCGATAAAGGTTATATTGTCAGCTTTTATTTTTGAATAATTAAAATTAAAAAGTTATAATAATGATAATGATAATAATGAATAATTTATTCATATAGTTCTATAATTATTCTTTTTTGTTCTATCTATACCAGGCATTTTGTAATCGAGTCAGAGAGAGATGGTACACACAAACACTTTTTAGGTAAGCGGTCCAAACCCAAATGGGGATCCCGGGATTTGAACCCGTGACCTCTTGCACCGAGGTCCAAGACGCTGACTACTAGGCTAGCAGGATCCCCAAAACTCCCTCACACCCTTAAAAACTCTTAGTTATCCTTTAACTTGATTTTATTGTTATTGTCTAGTAGATAGTCTTATAGATATTCTAATTTACTGCATACCAATGTGACTAATTCAATTATTGATCAGCTGGTCGAATCATTTCAATGGGATTAGTTTGTCCTCACACCATGTCACTACATCCAAGATGGTGATGTTCTTCGGAACTGATTATTTTTATGATACTCCAGTTTCTGATATCTTTCGTGGCAGGACTTGAATAAATTGCACAATTATTCCAAAAGTTTATCAACTAATTATTTATTAACCAAAAATATATACAGTTATTACGATTCTGCTAGCTTTTAATGGATAGGGTTTTCTGATTAGCGTTAATTTTATTTTCCTTATTCATTTAGGTAAATCTATAGTGTCTATACATTATATTTTATTGTGAACATTATCATTTAGTATTGATGATACAAATAGTTTTATGAACCATAACCTAGAGAGTAGCAGTTACATAAACATATTGGGGCTTTGTATACGTATATCTTACATTAACTTAATTATTTATGCAGATTTTTTTATCATTGTAAATGGTATATAGAGCACTCAATGACAAATTTATAAATTTGGTGGAACTTACAAATTTTCTGTTTTTTTTCTGAAATAAACGATTTCGGCTCAGATTTTGATGCACCTCTACTGAATTTTATTTCAGTATATGACAAAGTCGAAGATGAGTTTAAAATAAAAAAATTCTCAGGTGGTTAATTTGTTTGAGAAAGGAAAGGAAATGAAGGAAAGGAAAGGAAAGTATGAAAAAGCCCGTATGGCGTTGCAATAAATTGCTTATTATTTTAATTTTTACGAAATAAACAGAACTGAAGTGTGATATATCAAACTTAAAGATAGCTATATATAGCAATATGTCTAAAAGTAGACAATACCTTTTAACAAATATTTCCCAGCGAAATGATAAATCGCGTCTTTATGCAAAGTGCCAACTTTTTAAATGAGTATTTTTGTGAAACCTAAAGAATACCCGTATATTAATAATATTACAGTAACATTTCAATTTCCGCGTGTTTCCGGATTCAAATAAAAAAAATCCTTGGTCTGATTCTACAAGCCACTGCAGGTAGGCTATAATGTTTTATAGATACCAGAACTCTTATAAGGTTTAAAACTTTTATTCAATTTATATTAAATAGTATAATGAACTACTGATAACCATGCAAAATAAATCTCTATAAAGAAACATATTGGTATGATTATCCTCTTGATATGTGTTTTGCAAGCATGAGTTCCAGCCTGTGAACAAGGAAGCGTTCCTTGCTCACAATGTTAAGAAAATCCCTAGGATAATGTAGAACGAAACTCCTCAACAATTTGTAATGGAACTCAGTTGTCTCTGTCCACTCTTCAACAACTCCCGACGTTTGTGCATTGTTGCTTTAGTTTCTGTTATTTTCATTGAAAATAAATGCCATTTCTCAACCTTTGAAATAACACTGGAGGGTAAAAATAATCCCAAACACTAGGATATAAATCTCCAGATTATATTGACTTTTCATAATCTTTACATCCAAAATGTATTTTTGGGTATTAAAAGTGTGTTTAGTATGTTCCAAATAAATAAATAAGTTTAGGTAGTTATACAATTTTATGATAAGAAATTAAACTACATTGTATTACATTTCGTTATAAATATACAGAGGTTATAAATTATACGAGAACAGAGGTTTTCAAAAAATATTTAATTGGTGTTCAAATATGTTATTGACTCCAGATCTAAAAATGATCGATGAAATAAAATTTTAAATAGTTGTTAAAAAGATTTTCATTACTAAGTTATAGGTGATGTTACTGAATATAGTGATATTGGTATAAAGTTTAGTATTCACCTTTTAAGAAATTTTCTCTCTAGGAAATGCTTTAGGTGCTCAATAGTACATAGCCATAAAATATACATCCACAGAATATCAAATGACGTAATAACATAGTATAACAAAATAATAAAACACACCTTACAAATTTTACCTTTCATTGGCCCCTTGAATATTAAAAATTTCTACCTAACTTTGAGTTTTTAGTTCCTATTTTAATGTTCTTTAAAACTTGTAAACTCCTCTCATTGGTATAAAGTTATATTATCACCATCTGCATCCAAGCATGAATTTAAAAAACTGTAAAAATAGGAGAAATCATAATTGTTTGAATAAGAGTATTTTTACCATAAAAACCAAGAGTAAGAGTATTTTTACGCAAGATGAATGAAATATTAATAAATCTTTATGTAATCTAAATATATAAAACAAAGCCGTGTTAGTTACACGCATTATAACTCGAAAACGGCTGGACCGATTTTAATGATCTTTGATTTTTTGGATTCGTCTCTGCTCCGGTCATGCTTTAGGCATATTCAGTTTCCATAAATTCAATTAGTTTCCATTTTATAGCGTTTTAAATTTCTAATGTTAACCTTATGGGGAATAAGTTTGTTTACGAATTATCTACAATCAAAACATTTGATTTCTTAAACCAGCTGTTTGTTTACTGTCCGTTAGCAATATGCTTTACTATCCAGTGCCATCTGAATCATTCATTAATGTAAAACTTTAAAGTAAATATGTGCTGTACAAAATGAACAGCATTTTTTGCCACGTTAATAGTTTACGGTTTTTGGGAATTATGTACTGTATTTATATTTATTTTTTCTGTATGATTAAAAGTCACGTGTTTATATGTTTGCCAAATAAAAAATAATTACAATGTTTATACATATTGAGTTTATTATAATAATCAGCTGCTGTATACTTAAAGCTTTCACAACGAAGCCGCAATGCTAATTGACTTCAGGACATGGCCAATCTTAAAGTTAGTTAACATGTATTTACTGTAGGCGTTACGAAGTTCGCCGGGTCAGCTAGTGTATCAATTATATTTTTTGACTTCATTTTATTTATCTACTGAGTTAATGAAAAAATTTCAATTTAAAAAGACAGACATTATAGAGCCCTATCAAATAACAAATTGTACAAGGAGTTCCGCTGCTGAATAACGTCAAAGCTATCGTTTGAACTTTATATTGTTCTTATAAACAGATAGTAATAAGAGGCTAATATACTGCAGACAACAAAACTATGTTTGTTGAGACAAAACCTACAAATATGGAGACACAAATAACAGCTTGCGTTGAAGCGAGTCAACTGCCGGATTATTGTACGTTATTATTTTTATGTCATGTGTAATGCGAGAACCAAAAGATACTGTTCAAAAGCTTTCAAGTTTTAGTTATTTTTGTTACTACACGATTCACACACACAAAATATTTACAGCTTTTACTAATCCTATACTAAGAGCAAGGTTTGTAAATATGTATTTATATTCACACAAATCTCAAAAGTGATGGTACATATTTTTTAAAACTTTTAAAATAACTGATTTATTAGTAACAGTATCCGCTACTCATACGAACAGTCTATCCAGCTTTCATATCCAGGGAAATCCTGGGTTTCTTGTAAAATCTTGTTTTAAGTTAAAAAAATAAACTTTGGGCTTTTAGGAATTAAAATTCAAACAAAAAATCAAACGGATGTTTCCAAACAATGTTGAAATTTTTTATCAAGGTGACTAAAAACATACAGGAAGATAAGGGTTACACAACGTAAACACAACCGTGACGTCACTGGTACAGGAATGTTTATGTTTACACTCCAGCTGCCTATTTCTGTATATTTTTCTAGTTACCTTTGTTTTGATAACAGTTGCTGATTGAAGTGTCCATACCATATAGTGTATCAGATGTGAATATGGTAACTGTTTTTAGGTATGCAAATTAATAAATAAACACTTAAGAAATGAGAAAATTAGTAAAAATATTGTAGAAACTAAACAGAGATAAAATACTCATGTAAAACAAAGTAGAGTAATTATTACTATAATAATTTTAACAGAAAACTATTTTTTCGTAAATATACCGACCTTAGTAAAAATAACCAAAAAGATGTCGCCGTAGCTCGGTAGCTTTTTAAAGTGTTTTGTAAAAACTTTTCAAGTTACAGGGTAGTTAATGCGAAAATGTGACGTTTTAGGTGCAAGGAGTGTAGGAAAACCGCTCATGTTTTGAGCTGAAATTTTGGGAACGTAGATAAATATCAAACCTTTTATATGTAATCAATGTGAAATGTTTAAATAAAAAAAATTAGTTTACTACAGGAAATGATTTTCAATGCCACATTTTTGACCCAATAATCATATAAAATATGTCATTTTGGAGGTTAAAAATGTTTACAACTGTACAAAAAACATAATTGTTATCTTAACCAAGTCATTGAGGAAGCTTACACGAAACTATCACATAGGTGTACTTACTGTTTCAGAAAACCAATGTGTTTTTTTGTACATTTTTGAACATTTTTAGACCTCCAAAAACGTGATTTAAAAACAATTTTCTTTAGTTTTGTAATTTTCTTCGAATGTTTCTTATTTAAAAATTGTACATATGTTACGTAAACAAGTCTGTTAATTATCCACGTTTCAAAAATTTCAGCTTAAACGTATAAGTATTTTTCCCGAACCCCTTGCAAGATAAACGCAAAATTTGTGAATAAATCACCCTTTAACTCAAAAAGCTTTTACTAAAACTTCAAAGTTATGCCAAAGCATATTTATGACACAATCAACAAGTAAATTTCTTTTTTCGCACGCATCACCTTAAACATGCAACATAAACTTTCCTTTTACTTCTTCTTGCGAAGTAAATTGATTAAATAGTTTATAGCTCGATGTCGTTGGAGTTTGTTTTAATAGATCTTAAAATTATTCACCAAGCAACGCTCGTTTACCAGGTACACTAGTTAATAAACAAAAAAATATATTAAGTATTTCGAAAGAAGATGATAGAGGTGGAAGCCCATATTAACATTTTTGTAAAATATTTTATGAACACGTCACATCTTCGACTCCTTGTAAGCCCAAATCCATGTTCCCATAATACATGAGCTGCGTTCTCTACTACCGATGCTTTTAACCTTAACAGAAGTCCATTTGAACCTCAATAGAAGATTGGGTGGGGAATGGAAGGCATGAAACATAAATGAGACCCTAGTGTTCCTCCGGGTTCTTAGAACCAATTGTAACCTATTTGGCCATCTCACTTGAGAATTTATGCAATACTGTTAGTAATTCTCTGGAACAAAGAGTGAATTTTTCATTAGCTAATGAATAGTATGGCCATAAGTGCAACACTAGACTCAGGTGCCTTTTTTCTATCCTAGAAGTAAACGGTATCAGTGGACTGACAGATAACTTTCTCCCTTAAGTAAATTTTAAAACGAAAATGTTTAATACAACTGACATATTCGTTGAGTTTTATCCAAATATTATAACAAGAAGAGAAACAAAGTTAAATTATTTGTTACAAGTTTATGAGAAAGTTTAGAGAACATATATTACCTCATATTTTTATTGATGATGAACTTTTAATGTTTTATTAATATGCTGTAAAGGTAGGCCTAATTTACTCTGACTTGACTATTTGATTGTAATAAATAACATTCAAATTGTGTGCATTAAAATGTTTTGTATTGTAATCACCAAAAGACGCTTCATTAAATAAAACAAGTCCTTAAGGAGAACGTTATAGACATACTAAGAATATTTTATTTATATAACTTTATTCGACGAACTATAAAATACTATGTTTTGTTGTAAAACGTAATCAATAAATAAATTTTTGTCTATAGTAGCTATTGTATAAACCTAAATCTTTTAGGGTGAAATTATTCCTCCATTATATTTTTCTTCGTTACTACACCTGCGAAAAATGGTTTGGGGATGATCTGGATAAAAATTCCTGTTTATTTATAATCTGCAGGACAGAAAAGTTGAGCAGAAATTATGCTGAAATGAAGAGGTGGGTTTTATGACAACACTAAAGATAAGTCGTGAGATACCTCTGATGTTGATATTGTGCTTCTTCGTCCAAGTAGTTAATCTAGCATGTGACTGAAAACTTTTAAATTAATAATTTAAACTTTTATTTCATTTTTCATTAATATTTGCCTTAAAGATCATTGAAATATGTCCATCATTTTTTATTTGGGGATTCTCCTATGAATAAGAATCAATAGTGCTTAGTTTCTCAGTGGAATAAAACTAACAGTTATTAAAGGGGAATATTTACCGTGTTCAAAGTGATTTTACCTACCAATTCTTCTTGCAAATATTAATACTGTATATTTTTGACTGATAATTAATTGTTTATCATAAATAATAGTACTAAAACACTTTATGACTTACCTAAATATCAATTTTTTTCTTATCCTTTTTTGTAAGAATATGTGTATAGATGATTACCTGAAACAAAACCACATTATTAGAAGTTTGAATCCCTTTGACAAACAATTCTAAACAACGTCAATGATTTATTATAAGGGAGTAGGAAAAAATGATAAAATTCAACTGCAGTTTTAATTTATATTTTTGGTATATTTTAATTTTAATAATAATTCACTTACTTTTAACCTTGACTGGATATGAGAATATTTATTTTGAGCTAAGTAAATTGATATCGTATAAATTATGTGTTTATTGCGTATAAAATCCCAACGTTTAAATAATTCTTAGCTTTTGTCTACAATTTTTGAAATATGTAATTCAAGGTAAAATTGTATTATCGTTTAAAAAGGTTAACGCTTTCAAACTTAACGTTTATTCCTTGATAGATAAACTCGTTAAAATTACTGTGATATTCATGTTTACAACATTTAATGACAAAAATGTTGCTCCATAAATGTCAGGTTTTTTTATAAATTAACGAAATAGAAATGCTTTAACGGTTTTTTATTATTTCTTAAAAATACAACCAGCAGTATATTGACATGGATATGTTTTAACTCCTGGGGGATTGTTAGCAATTTAAACTACCTATATTTGAAACATAATAAACAGTTGCTTAGATGAACTGAAACATTCCCTGTTGTTCCATCCATGGTCTAACCTATTTCCCACAGGGAAGTAAATACAAACAGTTTTTCTGAGAGAATCCTATCTGAGGAAGTTTTGTCTTCAGATTTGTCTGCACCTGTCATCTCTTTGCTCCAAGACAAGACCAATTCTAAAAGAACCCCGGTGACCATTCTTCAGCATATTTATAAATTAGAGAGGATTGGACCACGCAGGTTTAGCCAACCCTTCAGAATTTCAAAAACATTTCGGGTAGAATCTACTTGACTCGGCTCCAAGAATACACAATTGCTTATATAGATAAATTCGTAATAGTGTAGCTACTTTAAAAATCATCTGCAGTTGAGAACTGAACATTTCAGTTGTGGCATTATTGACATATGTCTCAGCTCTGGGGGGGTGACAGTTTTTGAGACCATCATTTGAAACAGTGACGTCATAAGGCTATAATGGCATTTACCTACAACGATTTAATTACGTTTATTTTGCACAGTATAATTATGGAAATATACTATTATGATTTGTATTTATTATTTTTTTATAATTGCAAGCTAAAATCTGAGAAAACCTTTCGTCGACTGGAAGCTTTATAAATCAAAAATATTTATCTTCTTGAGGCAAACATTGGAACTGCACGGTTCTTTCTTGTAGTACAATTTTTTATCTCGGGAAACAAAATAAAATGTAACCTAATTAGGTTTTAAAGAAAAACAACTCATAAAACTTGGTATACAAAAAGAGTACCACATTCACCACCCGCTACAGCTAGGCCTTAAGGCACATCCTCCCGCCTCGCTACGGTCATCCTGACTAGGAAATATTCCTTCAACCCCACCATCCAACGACAGTAAGCTTTGACTTTGGTTCAATTTAAAATTCTACGTGGCGTTTTGAGTATTGCAGTATTGGGTGTACCAGTGTACTTGAGTATGTCTGGTGCCCCCTTCACTCAAGAATTGTAGTGGTTTGCCGGGTTATTAGATTAGATTAGATTATTGAAATGGCAACCATACCACAAGGTAGTCATTTTAAACCAAGTATGAATGAGAATTGAGTGTAAAATGCTTGTGGCGTGATCTTGTAGTCTTGTTACTGATTAAGGCTGGCGTGTTCCTAAGACAGGACTGTTAATTAATATCCTAACAGCCGATGGCAACTAAGGGACCTACAGTTTAACGTGGAATCCGAACCACGGCCTCTGAATTACGATTTGGTCCAATCATGGTCTTTTTGCGGATTAACGTATTATTCAATAGTGCGGACATTAATCCACGCAAGATAACACTACACCCACCACCCATCACTTACAAATATCCACAATTTGTGACCTCAGAGTAGCTGGATTACAGGACGTCACCACCGTCACAGTCAAAAATGTTAGTATTTACTTCCCTGTGGGAAATAGGTTAGATCATGGATATGTCTAATGGGAATGTTTTAAGTTCATCTAAACAGCTGTTCTTATTATTTTATATTTTAAATTCAATAAAATAGTTCTGGTAGTTTCTATGTAAACCTGTTACATGTTTTCCATCTTAAAAATCACCAACACCCCCCCCAGACCTAAGACGTATCGATGTCAAAAAGATAGTATGGAAGTCCATGATATATCCTGGAATGGGTTATTTTGATCATATACAATTATCATTCCAAAGCTACAGTAATGTCATAATTGAGTTGCATTAGCTGAAGAGGGCGGAAAGACGAGTGATTTGGTCAAAAGTAACACGATGTGAAAATACAAATCTGTGCATACCTTTGCACCCTTATACTAGTTTTTACAACCGCATCAGTCCAGTAAAGTGTGCTATTAAAGATTGAGAATGCAATACATAGTTCTGATATGAAAGACCAATCAATGTCTTCGCTTGACAGTCGAGCTGTGACATTCAATGATGCCGTCACAGCCACCTGTAACTTACTTGCTTCTCGGTAGTGCCAACCTGCCAAAAAGGAATATTAGGTTTCAAACACTATATTGAGACACATAGTTCCAGAAATTTGATTCGCGTACTCCCTGCACAAAATTTGTTATCAGTTTGAGTAACAGTAAACATGTTTTCATATTTTTAAACAGTTTATATAAAAAAAGTGGTTTCCACTTTTTTAATTCTTTTTTTTTATAAAGTGTTGTGGTCCACACTACTGGCTTGCGCGTAGCCCAGACTTTACGCCCTGTGATTTCTTTTTGTGGGTGTAGGCAAAAGAAGAGGTCTACAAAAAGAACCCAAAGAATATAAACTGGAGAACTGGAACATGAACACTCCATGAACTGGAAATTGCCATTTTAGATGTCCTAAGTAACGTTTCACAAGATTTTATCAGAAAACATTCTGTTGACATTGTACCAGTAACATTAAGAATGTGTGTTGACAATGCAGATTCAATGCAATCGAGGCTCTTATCAGACCCAACTACAACAGGCACAACCCTTGACCCTAACTTTCTCCACCTCAACACGATGAATTTCCTCACCAAGTAAAGGATTTTTTAAATTTGAAATGGTTGTTGCCATTGAAGAAGGGATATGGTATCGAAATATACTACACACTCACTTGCACCGTATTACATTAAACTAGTACATGAACACACAATCAATAATTTGTCATCCCATTAAAAAAAACATAAGTCAAATCATTCTTACAACTAAAACCAATCCCAAAGTAAAATTATTACCTCAGTTAATTGTTTAGTTCTCTTTTTACCTAAAATTACCATTAAAATTTATAATAACACTACACACAGGCATCTGCCCACGTAGACCTTTTCTTGCTAAATTGTGGCAAATTTTGAGATTTGCATTTGTAACTTTTACTATTATTATTATCAACGTCACTCTGTATTTACTGTATGTTGACTGATGGGAATAAACTATTATTTCATTTCATTTCATTATTTTAGCAACAAAACGATTCTAATTTTCCTTATGAGGTAAGATAAAGACGTTGGAAGATTAAAGCAGTCCTAAAGGCACTCCATCGTAAAACATTAGAAACACGCTGTTCCCTTTCTTTTCCTGAAGAATACCATTGTCATATTTAACTAATGGAGTATTTGTTTAACTTGATTTGTAGTTAGTTGTGCATAGTTTGGTTTTAAAATCCATGATCCAACTACAAAAAAAATTACATAGTCAGTTTTCTTTAACCAAGTAAAAACCAATTTTTGGTGTTTAAAACTTTACACCACCAACTTTTGGTTAAACACTTTAGACACTCTTTACACCCAAGGTATCACAAGTTATCAAAGTTTTACTTATACATTAGTCTATAGTCTTATAGTTTTGGTCTATTTAATACATTGCTGTTATAGTTTTTAGATATTATGTTTGAAATACGATTGTTAAATATTGTTTACAAAATCTTGGTTGTATTTATAACATGTATTTTACAATGCAACTGTGTTGATAAGAGGTAGTTATTTCTTAACACTTCCAACACAAACACTTTGTATTTGTTTATTTTAGTGTATAAGTGACTGTAATAGACGCAGTTAATATTTCTACGTCCATCCATCGAAAAGAAAACTACAATATTTGAAAAAATCTCTACAATCAAAAACTTTTAGTTGAGTGTCGTTCTATATAATTGTATGGTATAATTCCAAGTTCAGAGTAAGAATGTAGTTTCACATGAAGATGTGAAATGTTTCGCACCTTTTTTAATTTTTTTAAACGCACTTTTGCAAGTTCGCTGATAAGTTAGAAGCAAGTAATGAAAACATAAAAATTCGTCATTCCCGACAATACAGTGGAGACAAAGTAGCGGCAGATCTCATGAAATATGAATGACAAGCGAACCTTGTTCCGCGGATGAGGAATTCATCGGTGAAACCGAGAGCGAAAACTGTGCACCAGGTGGAAATGTTATATTTCGGTTGAAAAATTTGATGTTAAAAATTTTAGCGATTTTAAGATTGTATTTAGTTTATTTATTTCTAACACTTTTATTATTAAACCTCTAACTAAACTGAAAACATTTCATGTTCTCAGTTATTAAATTTTATTAAAGTACTAGCAGTAAGCCCGTCCTTTGTACGGGTTGTATAATTCAGTTTAAAGAAGAAAGATATTATCATACCAAAATGTATACCTGAAATCCTAAACATATCAATACAAAGATAATAAATCAATACCCAGCTTTATTATTTAGCATTACTTTACAATTGAATAGATTAGAACATTTATACCATGATTATAATTGGTTTATAATGATCGAAATTGGTTTAAAATCAATGACCAATATAAACTAACTAATATTGATTTGACAGCTGTTTGTTTTATTTCTATTAAATATTTAAACTAAAAAGACAGCTGATTATTACCAGTAGGTTATAGCTGAGTGGGTAGAGTACTGGCCTACCACCCAAAAAAACCCGGGTTCAATTCCCGGTCATGACACATGAAATTTAATTTCTCAGACTGCCTCCGTGCTTCGGAAGACACGTTAAGCCGTTGGTCCCGGCTACATAAGTAGTCGTTAGGTCACGTTAGAGGCAGTAGTGCGACCTGAAAACTCTAACATTAGACCTTGGCCAGAAGGTTACACGGAACTTTACTTTACTCTACCAGTATGTTATTCATTGAAAACTGAATCAAAATGCGAGTAATATCGCGTTAAATTGAGGGTTTAAATGCTCGTTATTTACTTTTTAAGGGGTGGCGGGCGCTTTCAAGCATTTACAAACCTTCTCTGGAATGTAGAGAATACGTGAAATAAGTTTCATTGTAATCAGTTCTCCCGGTGTTTTTGGAGAAGACGGCGTAAAATGCCTCCTGGAGCGTCACAGACAAACAGACAAAAATTGAGATAAGACCGGTTTCGGCTTCTCTAACGCACGAAAAGTAAAAATAACTAAAAAATGAACTATTCTGAGCAATGTTCAGACAAAACTCTAATTTTATTTATATAGATATGATATCAAAACTGAATTCGTCTACAAAAACAAAACAATAATAGTTTTATGTTCATATTTTGACATATTCCATCATCAATGTCTGGATGCCTTCTGTCTTATTATTCTTCACTAACGAAAGATTCCTCAAACCAATGTTGGATCTCCAGTTCATAGGCTAATTCAATCTCTATAAACCAAGGAGCTATTAAAACCACTATAGCATATTCTAATTGTTTATATTTTAAGGAGATTTGGGTTAAAACTATCCCCGAAAATTCAGATGAAACACTCGTACAAATAAAATACAGTATATATATTCTGGAGAAACAGTCAAAGTATCTTTTTTTATAATTTTCATCAAAAAGGAATTATTAGTGTAATCTTGGAGTCCATACACAGACAGACAAGCCTTAGCCAAATGTTTTACATGGATATGTCATAGTTCTGGGGTGTTGGTGATTTGTAAGATGAAAATTTGAAACATAAAAAAAGCTGTTTATATGAAC
Source organism: Nephotettix cincticeps (assembly GCA_023375725.1). NCBI lineage: Eukaryota > Metazoa > Arthropoda > Insecta > Hemiptera > Cicadellidae > Nephotettix > Nephotettix cincticeps. Next base: position 54,114,717 of record CM041788.1, read on the forward strand.
TGAAAACATTCCCTTTAGACATATCCATGATCTAACCTTTTTCGCAAAGGGAAGTAAATACAAACATTTTCATTCAGGGAGCTTAAATCAATTCACTCTAAACTGAAATTCAAAAACGTTTACGAAAACAAAACTTTATCTATAGAGAAAGAGAGTGAAAAGAATGACTTAGTTAGTTACTGGAATGGCAACCTGTCCAGAACCAGGTATTTTAAGCCAAGTATGAATGAGAGCTGAGTGCGTGTAAGATGATTGTGGCACGATCTTGCAGTCTTGAAAATTGTATATACGTGAAACTATTTATTTCTAAAATTAAAAGGAATTCTGTAGAGGCATTTACATTACGATTGTACAAAAGTGTATTCATCATCATTGCAGTATTATAGAATAAAGAGTTGTTTGGTGGCAAAAAGGCATACTGTGTGTTTCACATTTCGATGGCGCCATTCGACGGCATATTTTGACACACGATTAAGCCCGGGAGCAGTTCAGTTTCATGGCAATTACCGCGTAGAGGCCAAATGTTGCCGCCATTAAACAGTAGTTACACGCTGAGCACTTCGTTTCGGCAACTTTATATGCCGTTCGTAGCTTAAGGGCTGTCTGTTACTTTATACTCAATCCACAACTTGTATACTCAACTTAAGCTTATAGTTTAACGCTTAAAATCGATTAGAGTTCCCGTTAAATATTGTTGAGTGTATTAACGCAACCATGTTTTCCTATTAATATGTGTGTTAGTATCTGAAGATACTATGAACTATTAATAACCAAAAATTTATCATTGTATAACATTAATGTTACGTTAGACCTCGTGGCTGCTAGTCATTAAATTTCCGGTATTGTCAACAATATGTAATTCTTTGTGATGTTCCTTATTGTCATTTTTATTTTATTTGATTGTATCCCATATAGATTTGCCTTGATTATCGGCCTGTTGTATTCTATGTAACAGCACGTCGGACTTTAGTCTCGATTTCTTTCTAAAATAGTACTTCATTCTAATGTAGTATTGCCTCATAAATTGTTCCAAGTCAAGATCTTTAGTTTTCTCATATAAATCGATAATTTCTTCCCTTTGTTGATTCGTTTGTTCATCTAAGACTATGTAGGTTGTATTTTTATTTTTTGTAATTTTTTCTTTGTGTAGGGAAAGCTATTCCAAAGTTACGGCGTTTAAAAGGTTTTAAAACATTTAACATTTAAAAAGTTGATTGTTAGTAGAGTTAAATGTTCTGAACATTTTGTATTTGATGGGATTTTTGACATTGGTATGTCTTAGATCTGGGGGGGATATTAGTGATTTTTAAGATGGAGAACGTGTAACAGGTTTCCATAGAAACTACCAGAGCTATTGTATCGAATTTTCAATACAAAATAATAAGAACAGCTGTTTAGATGAACTGAAACCATTCCCTTTAGACATTTCCATGATCTAACCTATTTCCCACAGGAAATTAATAACATTTTTTATAGGGAGAATTAAAACTGGTGCTAGTGATGCTGATGCATTGTGGTCTGAAAGGGCTGACACTACAACTTCACTTTTAATTCTTTTTTACTCCAATGGCGGTAAATATATGACGATTTTATTTCTAGGATAAGTTCATTAGTTATTAAAACATTCTAGTACTTCTAATGTATAAAATTGATCAAAAGTATCTTTAATATTATAATTTAATAAATACTAAATTTCTATTTCTCTTATCTGAATAATTTATAAAGATTGATTCGGTTCATTTATATTCCTCCTTTAAGGTAAGGTAGGAATTTTTGTGTAAAAACTAGAAAGATAAATCCATTATATTTAGAAATTGCTCTTCCCTAGTTAGGGGTGAGATAACACTTCCGTAATGGCGTGCTTTGCATGAATTTACGTAACAGAGGCATTTACATTTGGCCTCAGGATATGCTTAGAGCTACATAGATAAATGCCGTTGAGCTTACGATACATGTATTATATATTTTTATACGAAGAGGAAAATGCAATCTATGCCGATTTAAACCTCAGTACTCCTCAAAGTTTGGTTAAATCAATTCAACTTAACATTACAAGATAATCTAGTCCTTTTTTCTTAGTAAATATTACAAATTTCCTTCACAACCAGTTACAAATTATAGTTTAAGAAAAACTTTCAATGTACCTTAACATAAAACGAGATTGTTTCAAAATTATTTCACTTATAATGGAATGCCACTTTTGCTCTTCAAAACTCCATTAAGTCAAGCAAGCTGCCCCAGAGGTTTTGAAAATATGGTTAAGGTTTTTTACTTGAAAACTGTTTTTATAAAGTTAGGGATTTTATATTGGTTATAATAAGAAATCTAGTCATTCCATAAAAAATTTGGTTTGTTTATTATACAGAGTGCCCATTGAAAAAATGTTTCAGGACTTGGTTGGACTCACCTAACCACGGTGAGTGGTTAGGTACATTAAAAGGAAGAAAGTTCTGCTGGAGTTATGCCCTAAAACGCTTATTTTCTCAGATATCCGCCATTTTGTATTTTCGCAAAATATTTTTTATTTCAAACATTTTTAACGGGCTATTTTTCGCCATTTTTAATTTTGAGCTTGGATCATGCCACTTTTTTTAATAATAGTAGTCTACTAGTGTAAAACACATACAAAATTTGAAAATAATCCGTTAAAAAATATCTGAAATAAAAAATATTTTGTGAAAAATACAAAATGGCGGATATCTGAGAAAATCAGAATGTAGGCAATACCTCCAGCAGAACCTTTTTCTTCCTTTTACTGTACCTAATCACTCACCGAAGTCCTAAAACGTTTTTCTTGGACACCCAGTATAGTTAGCTTGATCGACTTCTTTATTAATGTATTGACTATGTTATGCAGTTTTTGTAAACTGTCAAAATGAAGAGATCTGAATGTGAAACACTTTTTCATTTTTTCATTACAGTACACATTTTTATTCAAACTTGCGCTATGATGGTAAGGTATAATTTATTTCTTAACAACAACGCTGCAGACGAACAGGCATTGCCTATGCCTGCTGATTCTCAAGACCATAATAATCCTGTAGACCCGGTAATTATAAATTACAATGCTTTATATACGTATATGAAACCTACGTATCCATGTCATAAGACATCAAGGCTACATTCAATCATTGTTCCTTTCTTTTAATGCCAACCAAAGTAACATGTCAGCCTTAGTCAGTAACAAGACTACAAGATCGCGCCACAACCATCTTACACTTAATCCTCATTCATATTTGGCTTAAAATACCTGCCTGGGTAGGTCACCATTTCACTAATAAATAAGTAACAACCTTTGATCATTTTAGTCGTAAATAGCCCTTAGTCTGTGTATGTATAATATCAGTCAAGAAAAATACATAATAGTACACATATTTCATAATTTAAGGTTAGTAAAATCGAGAACCTATATCTTTTATGAGGATAGTTTTTTGACATGGATATTTCTTAGCTCTTGGGAGTGTTGGTAATTTGTAAGATAAAAAATATGTAACAGGTTTCCTTAGATACAATCAGAGCTTTTTTATTAATTTTTTTATACAAAAGAATAAGAGAGAAAAGAATAAGATCTGTTTAGATGAACTGGAAAAATTCCTCCAGACATATCTATGATCTAGCCTGTTCCTCACAGGGAAATAAATAGAAACATTTTAAACTGATTTGGTAAGTTTAATACAATTATTTAAAGGGTGTACATGAGATGTATTCTACCACATGCCGCTCCACAAGGATACTAAGCATCTGATCATTTGGGTGGTTCACTAATTGTAGCAGCAATTAATTGCCCTTAATAGCATAAAATTATGTTAACGCAGGTCATGAGTTGCAGTTAGGAAAACAGTTACAACAAAGGCTCCTCATATAGAGTAAATATAATAATAGTTATATGAAAAGTGTAATTTATTGTAACATTTTACTGGTTATATTTACCTACGTAAATCGGGTTTTTAGCATAATTTTATTAGCAGAGTTTTTTATGTGTTATGAAAAAGGACTACTGTATTCTTGCAACAACAGATTATAGTTTTACATTAGTAAAATACCAGTACAACGAATCTATTCCAACAATACAAACTATTTTTATTTATTTATGAACAAAATCACTCGTTTCATTGCACTTTTACATTTGACAAAAAAATATCCGCGATCAAATGTGTGGTTCAGTCCGGACTATTTTATTTAGATTTTTATTACGAACATTTTCTATGACGGTTTTAAGTAAAAGAAAGTTTCAATACGTTTCGGGATCTGGAATCTGATCCCGTCCTCAGGTGAAATAGTACCTAAAACATATCATGATTAATACATAGACCGAGCTAAACTTTAATCTTGTTTCTTTAAACTTTAAACATATAATAACATAACACGATTAATACATAATCCGGAACAATCCGGTATAAAGCTGGATACAAAATGTTTAAAGTAGTCAAAAATATACAAACAATACTATGTACCAATAGTAACGATTCTCAAAGTCAAACACATCCACTCGTCACAAAGACTCAAAGACAACTAAATTAAAATGAAATATTTTATTATTACTGAATTGGAGTGGGCGTGTCCTCCGGAACTGGAAACAAAATGGCTGCGGCAAAATAGTCGCTTAGTTTGGGTTATTGACTAATAGTGTTATGTTTTAGGTTCTACCTCGCCTGAGAACGGGGTCAGATTCCAGATCCCGAAAGTCGTGAAAATTTGTTGTACTTAAAATAATGATAGAAAATGTCTAATTTAAAAATCTAAATTAAAAATCCACCAAAAAATCACTAGTAACGAATATAAAGCAAAACATAAAAATCTCTTTATGTAATTACCAACTAGGATAAATAATAACACGAAAATTCCTATAGGGTAATACGATAAAGTGAATTTTTATGTAGGCTATTTTAAAATATGGTTCTTAATGAGCATGTAACTTTAAATGTTGCCAACAACATTACAAGTGTTGAAAATAAATAAAGATTTTCTTCTATTTAGTGAAACATATTGTCACGTAATATTTAAAATACCACAAAAATTGGTTTAATGTTTAAAAAATAAGTAAATAATACAAACAGTATTAGAATATTAGTCCAGTTTATACATGTCCATGTCTATTCATAGTAAACGAAAAAGATATATTATAATAATACCAACTTAATAAAGAAATGGAGCTCCATTGTACTGTTTAATGTTCTCTTACCGTAATGCATAGTTTAATCAGAACGCGGTATCGATCAATCGATTCATCGATATGTTGTGGTCGTTTTAATCAAGTGTCAAAGGGTCAACATGTTCGATATCGATTCGTCACTCTTATCTGATGTTTTCATCCAACAGTATTGGCAATTTTCAAAGTTACCGTGTCAACTACACCATCCAATATGTTACTGGAGCCTGGCTTTCGTCGTATTAGAATAAATGAAAAGTTTGTTTTGTTTTGGTAGAAAAATTTAATACTTTTTTCTACACTTCTTAGCGTTTTTGAACTTTTTAATAATTGAGAATGTCTACCTAATATCGACGGTCACATTCATTAATATACTGATGACGAAATGGTGAACCTGGGTACAGATTCAACCACTACTTAGTTCATTTGATCATTAGTAAATAATCCATTAAATCAGATAGACATTTTTTACAATTTAGTTTCATATGAAAACACTAATACCCCCGTCACATCAGACCTGAATCATTATTGAATTTCCTAATTAATAATACATGACAAGTTTTATCATTATTTGTCGACAAATATGAGAGTTATATGCCTATTCTCCATAAGATTAACAAGGGAAAGAGTATGCAGGTTTGCTGCTGTGAGGAACATTAAAAGTACATTTATAGCAAAAAAAATTTTTATTTTGACCCTTTATAGCAAGTTTTATTGGCATATTTCCATAAATAAAAGAATTTGCCTATATTCTCTATATGATTAACGTGGGAAAAGAGTATGCAGGTTAGCTGCCATGATAAACAAATAAACTATAATTAAGCAGAAATAGATATATCTTAACAACGTTAAGATAAATACCAAGTTTCATCCAAAAATATTGATTGATATGTGAAATATAATTTTTTTCTTATCCTCCATAAGATTAACATTGGAGCCTCCCAAAAAATGTACTGTTTTTAAATTTTTTTTAAACTCGGCAACCGTTGGTAATAATAACCTAAAGATGATTCTAATGGTAAAAGAAATGGTAAAACTAAAAAATGTTTAAAATGACATATGAAGACGCAAAAACACATTTTTGAATACAAACCCCACCCCCAAACTACCCGTTCCGGTTGACTGATATGTCTGGATTATGAACTCGTCCGAGGAAATGTAGGAATACACAACGATACGTCAAATACATAGGAGAAATACAATTAAAGGTCCGTCTTGCTTAAGCTAAAAATATGCTTAATACAATAGCTGATCAGCAACTTTCCTTTCATATTGATGAAGTATAAATGCCAATATCAAGGTATCAAGTATCAGTATCAAGGCAATAACATTCAATTTTACATATTTTACTACATTAGAAGCAATATTTGAGATAAGATTGTCTTCGTGAGGTTTTTATATTCATCTATAATATTAAAAGAAGAGGTGGTTTCTGTATGTTTGTTTGTGGGTTTGTGGGTTTGTTGTGGCAAGTAAATGCGAAAAATACTGAACCAACCGGTTTGAAATTTTACACAAAGGTAGATCTTAAACTCATGCAACACATAGGCATACTCATTTCCTTAAAATCCTCTCGGGCTACGTCCTGTGAACGTCCTAAGTTTCAATGTTTACATTTTCAAAGAATGAAAACATAAAATTACTTGAATGACAACAGCTGTGAACACTAAAATTTGACAGTTCGGGAAGAAGAAGAAGAAGAAAGAGCTGCCGTGACCGTCTATGTTTCAATGTTTACATTTTCTAATGACAACATCCGTTTGCACTATATTTTGACAGTTCGGGAAGAAGAAGAAATAAAGTTGATTTTTCAGATAAACTGCTGGATCGAAATTAGTGAATTATTTGAAATAGCGGAATTGTGGATTTTAGGTTTTTTCCGACGACTGTCTCTATTACATTAATCCTTATCCTCTCCCAATATTTGACAGATGTTACTTTGAAATGTTGTAGACACTCGTGTTTTGTCATTTTGTAAAAAATGAAGAATTAATTAACAACTAGCGTACCTGGCGCACGAAATCGTGCACTGCCAAGGAGACAATCTGTCCACCAATAACTATGTTTAGAAACTAAGTTTAGATTTTCCAAACAGATTTTCATTTTGATTACGTTTTGGTTTTGTGCAAATAAAAAATGGTGTTTTATTGTTCTGTACGAATGTCTTCATTAAACGAAAAAGAAAGAAATGTTTAACTGTCAGATTTGATTGGTTTATTTACCACTTCTTATAAACAATGATTTCTCGATCGTCGTTTTTTTAGCTCTATTAAGTTTTTTGAAAATCGTGAATTTGAATTATTTTCCATGTCCACGGTGAAATTTTCAAAATTTTTTAATTGATGGCAAATCTACATGCTAAACTTTTAACGACACCTTGGACATGGTGATAAAAAACCGCTCCAAAACAATTATCACAAAAATAGGCCTAGTGTATTAAATATATAAGATAACTTAAATGTATCAGTAGAGCCTACACCTTTCAGCCTTTTTAACCCGTGCGAAGAACGGGTACTTTGGCTAGTTTACCATAAATAAAAGATAACAACTATTATTAATAGGATAATTTATAGTATTCATAATTAAATACTTATATAAACAATCATCTGGATATTTATTTTATTTTAAGAAACTTCAAAATTCCCCACCAACCTAAGTAATATTGTATTTTACTTTTGTTATAAATTAACTATTTTTCACTTATTTTTATATGTGATTTTTTTACATTTGTTTAACACATTTTTACTAAAGTTACAGTATTGACAATGAATATGAAAAAACTTAATCTAAGGTAAGAATTTAGCCTTAAACTTATAATGTAGGTAATTTTTACATGGTTTTTAAGTGATCATAAGCACAGTTATAAACTACAAAAAAACTGTAGTAAAACTGTTTAAACACCTTTAAACATCTTGTAATTTTTACTTAATAAAAACTTTGGATGAAAAAAATATCACAAAACAAACGTATCTTAGACAATTTCTATTATTATCTTCCCACCTCTTGGTGGAAGGGGTAGACATATTATTTGAGAAATTACTCCCTCAACGGAATTTTACGTTTCCTATAAACGCAATTCTTAAATTTATTTTTCAAATGAAGTATTGTTTTAAAATTAATTAGTTGAGGGTGATATATGTTTTTTCCCCTGAATCCAAAAGTGAGTTTGGACGTGATGCAGTCGCGTGTGTCTGTGTGTGTGTGTGTGTGTGTGTTGGTGTTTGTGTGTGTATGTGTGTGTGTGTGTTTGTGTGTGTGTGTGTTGTGTGTGGTGTGTGTGTTGTGTGTGTTATACAGTGCCACAGCCTAATTGGTCGTTTTAGATTAAATTTGGCATGTATTAATTAATGTAGTAAGGTAATATTCACGTATCTCAGGCATTTTTTTTTTTTTTGAATTTTGATTTTTAAGGGTAGTTCACCCCTAAAAACCCTTAAAAAACGTGAAAAATCCAATTTTCTCAAAAACGGCTCTAACGATTTTGATTATAACTTTATAGTTTATAGTGCCCAGAGTAATCAATTATTTAACACCACCCGCGCATGTCTGTAAAAATGACGGTTCATAAGTTATGGGCTTTTAAATGTCAGAAAAATCATATTTTTTTCAGCGAAAACAATAAAGCGAAAGTATAATTTTGACTATCACCATTGAAACCGTCTTAAAAACTAAACAAATTAGTATTTTGAATTATTTGTCTACGACTAACGGTACCAGAGAAAAGTTAAATTTACTGTCATAAACACAGTACGTTGTCTGAAAGCGTCAATGTTATTCTTATGGAGAATATTAAAAATATAAATTTCTTCCTTATTTTTTAACTTTTTCCATGAAACTTGGTATGAAGTGTAAGGTCAAATAAACAGAACCAACTCAAAAAAGCTTTACCGGGGGGGGTGTTTCATACAATTGGAACAATTAATTTAACTTTGTCTCTCTTGTTTTTATTTTCAGAAATATGATTATTTTGAAACAATAAATTATTACATGGTATTTATTTAGATTAACTTTGAAGAACATGATAGTTTTATTACGGATTGTCTTTCTTGAACTTACTTAAGGGAGAAAGTATGTGTCAGTTCACTGGTACCGTTTATTTAAATAAATGAAGATTCAAGTTTAAAATTACCTGTATATAATGGTTTTTTTCACCTAGAAGTAATCCGCATTATATAAAGAATTAAATTACAAAGTCTGAAAAGCGTCGGATCTTAATTTCTGAATTTATCTGCAATATTGCCAGTGATACACTGATCCGTTTATGTAATCGCGTCACTGTGCTAAGTTTAACCCAAACAACAATTTGTTTGTAATATATAAATTAAAGTTTTGTCTGTACATTGCTCAGAGTTATTCATTTTTTTAGTTATTTTTACGTTTCTTATCTCAATTTGAGTCTGTTTGTCTGTGACACTGCAGGAGGCACTTAACGCCGTCTTCTCCAATGAAACAGGAGAACCTGGAAAAATTTACATAATTATTTTTCATTATGCTCATTTTGTATTTAATTCAAGAAAGAGAGACTATAAATATATATGTAGGCTGTAACTATTCTAAACGAAAGCCCAAAACCAATAAAATTGTTCGAAAATAGTTGAACATCATGAAGTAAAAATATATCAAAATACCACCTGTGCAGCCGAGGGATAACTCGATTCCTAGGAATTATCTGCTACGGAAGTTCAGAGCCATAAGAAAACTACTAAGTATTCGGTTTTAAGGAAATTTTAAACTTTGAGAAAGGTGAATATCAGTTTAAAAGGACTTAATAAAACAAATAAAAACTATTATTTATTATATTCAAACGTGAATGACGACATTTAAAATGTCAACAGTGTTTGAAAAGACAACTTTTGCAGTAGTTGAAACATTCAAATAACGAAAAAATAGTAAAATAATGACTTTTGCAATCCCATCAATCCCAGGATTGGAAAATATATTTCTGAACTTTCTTATTGGTTTAAAAATACAAATAAATAAATAATACAATAAAGGAATATATAAGCATGAAAACGTCAGAAGATTATTCTTTGAAAAGGATTCCCCTACATGAACCATAACTTTTTATTCAAAATTTCAACCTTATTGCATTTTTTGGAAACTAAAAACCGTCTTTTAATTTTCTGTTTCAGAGCGCAAATAATTTATAATGTTTTCTTTCCATGTAACCGGGGGTTTTTAGTGTACTTTTTAGCTTCATTTTGGAGTTTAGGGACACCCTGAATACTCAACTAATTAAAAAACAAAGAACTTCATTAAAAAAGTTTATACATAACTCATTGTGTCTAAAGATATACATATTTTTTCGTCAGAACCAAATACCATGTAAGGAAGAAAACATCCGTAGTAAACCGAATAACCAGACATCCGTAATATTCGTATTGTTGATATTATGTTGAATTTATTCTCATCCAATCTTCTTCTTTTATAAATGGTAGTTCTAAAACTTTTACCACCACGCATTTATAGTACTAAACAGTTTTACCTGTATATCATTGATGAATGTATTGTTAATAACATTGACATTTGAAACCTTTAGTAAACACAGAGCTACTCCTGTTCAAAGACTTCTGATTCAAAGAGAAAACGAGGAAGTAAGTTGTCAGCTTTAGCTATCGTGTGTCAATAGTTTCTTTTTGTATGTTTTCCTTTTTTATGTAAAGTCAATTTTCATATGAATAATAGATATTTATCACACAATTGCTTTTTATAAAATGATCCAAACTCAAATGAATATTAAAGCATTTTATCCTGCAAATTTCCGTGAAGCCTCGCATGATAACTAACTAATAAACTAGCAATACACTTGACACTGCAAAAAGTTAAAAAAATATTTAATTGTATATTTTTTGGACAGTACTCCTATTAATTGTACAGTAAATGCAGCCTGTACTCTTGAGGGAACTGGATTTAAATGGTAGATCATTTATAATATTTTGTTTCCATGTAACCGGGTTTTTGGAGTGTACTTTTTAGCTTCATTTTGGAGTTTAGGGACACCCTGAATACTCAACTAATTAAAAAACAAAGAACTTCATTAAAAAAGTTTATACGTATCTCATTGTGTCTAAAGATATACATATTTTTTCGTCATACTGCTTCAAAAACAGCTGTTTTTTTTTCATAGCTTTCTTTTACATATTTTAAAAAAACAAAAATTTTTTTTTCTCACAAACAAAATTATATTATTCACAAATATATTTTTTTAAAAATCACAACTTATAACACCAAATAACATTATAATTAAAACCAACAACATAAAAAACTGCTACAACATAAACATCTATAACATTATTAAAAAAATAATATATAAATATTTAATCATTATAAATTTTTAACTACATAAAAAACATTAAAATATATTTATGTTTTTCGAGTTTTTCATTTTATTTGCAGTATAATGAATAATGAGTTAAACCACATTTTAAAAAATTTTTTTATATTTGTTATTTTGACAGAAAATATTGTGTTTTTATCGCCCGTATTTTTGTATAATACAATGAATGTTTCTTTGTCATATACTGTCTTGGGGGTGTTCTGATTTTTCTCTCAAATTATATGTGTATTTGTGTTTTTGATAATGATTTTTGTATTTGTGTAAATATTTATATTTATCTTTGTTATTTTGTCAGTAGTCTGTTATATATCAAAAAAATATTGCTTTATTTATTTATGAGTGTATCTTTTTTTCTTAATGTGTTAGTTAGAAGGTTAAAAAAATATTTCTATATGGGGAATTGTATATTATTCTTGTGTGTGTAGGTCAAGCCTTTTTTTTATTTTTTTCCTGTGTGTTTATCGTTTTATATGGATATAATTGTGTGTAAAGTTTAATTGTGTGAATGTTTTGGGCAAAAAGCGGTTTGCAGTGTTTTGTGGTGGATTTCACTATACTATTTGAGGATGGATGTAGTTTAATTAATATGAGATTCCTAAGCTTTTGGGGTATAAAATATGCAGTATATACATAAATATTGCATACGAGGACGTTAACTGGTAATTTTTTTTATAATAACTCAAAATCTTAATTTTACTTTTTTATAAAGTAAATAAAGTTATATTAAGTACAAATTAAAATCCAAAATTAATAAGAAATAGCTAAGATAAAACATATATACTCTCAAAATTAGTGTGTAAAACATTGCCTTCAGGATCCTATGGACAATACGAAGTAAAAGAGTTTTCAAGGAGATACCATTACTAAATTATTTGAATACCTCCGGTAATTTCATACAGCCACTTAAGGAGCCTAGTTAACATCAAAGTGTACCGTCAAATAGTTTACAGTAATAAGGAGGAGCTCTCAGTAGACTATCGGCTCATTTGACGCTTTGACGGTCTAATGCTCCCACCACCTCGCCCTCTTAAACTTGGTATAAATGATCGAAATAAAAATTGTTTATGCTAGAAATTCCTACTTTAAATATTCCTAACAGAAGCAAACCTGCATACACTTTCCCATGTTGATATTATAGAGAATAAGCAAATAACTCTCACATTTCTCCACAAATATTGATCAAACTTGTCACATATTATTATTATATTATTGCTTTGGAAATTCGCTGAGTACGCATATCTGCTGCGACGGGGGTATTTATATTTAATTAAGTTTTTAAAAACATACTCGTCGAGTAAAGTTTTTGCGTGCCCGTAAACCTGTAGGACTATATGGTACCTTCTAGAGGTACCATATGTACCCATAATTATAGAACCATATTTTCAAGGTAAATACTAAAATTATAAATGCATATTGAACTCCCGGTGAGCCTAAAGACCTGGATTGATTGGGACGGTGGCATCATCCTGTAATCCAGCTACTTGGAAGTCATGAATTGTGGATAATCGGGAGCGATGGTCGATGGATGTAGTGTTCTCTTATTTGGATAAACGTCCACACTTTGAATACTACGTTAATCCATAAAACATCCTCATAATTAGACCTGTTCGTAATTTAGATGCAGTGGTTCGGATTCCACGTTAAACTGTAGGTCCCTTGGTTCTTGCCATCGACTGTTGGGCTATTAATTAAGCGTCCTGTCTAAGGAACAGTCTTAGTCAGTAACAAGACTACAAGATCGCACCATGTGGTATGGTTGCAATTTCCATAATCTAATCCAACCTAATGAATTGTTGAATGAATTGATAAATGAATGATTGAATGAATCTCACTCGGGATGATAAATTTAGCTGAATCTTGCGGAATTTTAAAACCGATTATGGTTTTACTACCAAATAATTTTTATACTACAACATTAGAAAGTTACGTTCAAGCACCAAGTGTCACTTGATCCGTTCGGATCTCGTATTGTCATCAGCTGATTACTAGAGCTCAGCTGATCAGGGTTTAGCCTCATCCTATTATGTGTGTCGTATGGTAAGCCGTAGATACCAGCCGTAGAGGCTAATGCCTTTGGGGCTTAGCAAGCGTACCACGTTACATGGCATTAAATGTTTAGAGGGAATTTGCATAAATTGTGCAACTTCCTCATACAAAAATTCTGAAATTTGGAAATTTCTAATTTATTCATGTTTGATTACACATTTGGATAGAAGGTCAACAATTTTCAATATTTTCATTTTCATGTTTAACAAATTTACTATTTGTGTAGTAGACGTCCATTTTAAGTCGACTTAATATAATAATACCATGCGTTACATTGCTAATAATAAAATTTAATAATATAAATTAATCAATCAGCCCCAGTTAATAAGCAATAATTGATAATATACCAGTGAAAAGCTAAAATACCTTTAGAAAACAAAATTAGGATCTTTTCCGTTAAATCGACACCATTATTTTTTTGGCCGATTCCGTTAGTTCACCAGCACTTGCGATATAGTATATAGCAATCATGTCGTCATGAGAAATTTGGAGTGATTAGTTTGGGTTTTATCTGCAGGATAGGAGAAAGTCTTATCGTTTAGCGATAACAGGACCACGCAGCTGACACATCGGCCAGTCTGATTAGGATAGGCTAGGTTAAGTAGAGGTTATGTTTGGTTGGTTCAGCTTAGGTTAGGTTGGGTTGGGTTAGGTTAGGTTAGGTTGGTTTAGGTTCAGTTGGGTTAGGTTAGGTTACGTTACGTTAGGTTATTTAGTTTTGTATTGTGAGTGTTTAATAGTTACATTTGTTGTTACAAAAATATATATCGTTTTATTCCTCCTAAGTTCGTTACGTATTTCCCTGTTAATTTTAATTTTTCTGGTAGCCCTCAAATAATTTATACTCAAACATTTTTAATATCAAACCTACTTTAGGTATAAATTGTATTGGTGGTGAATAAATGGAATCCTAAGGTAAAAAGCTGTTGAAGGCGAAATAACGGAAAAGATCATACAAGGGTAGCAATGCCAGAACTCAATCAATGTTTAGAATTTCTATAAACTTAATAACAACCAATGTGTCTTTAAGGTTTCGAGTCAATACAAATTTAATAAGAACGGGTTACAAGTAAAAATACAAAGAGTATGATTAGAGGGACAAACATTTTTATAAAGGAATGACATTATTTTGACGAATGAGGAAAAAACGCAACTAACTAAATGGAATAGTACAAAGGTGGGATAAATATTCAGCTGGATTGGAGTAAAGATTCCTTGTTAGCCTTTGCATGATCTTTGACTCAAAGGACTATAGGCTATATGTATAAGAGCTTTAGGTGGTAATTTATTGAAACATTTTTAACTAATGTAATCTTGAGATTTCTGGGGTTATAAAGTCTAATACAGGGCACTTACAGGTCAATTATATTCTTATATCTGGTTGAATGTGGGCGTCAGAGTCATTTGGGCGATAAGTATATTTTAAAGTCATTAACGACACATTACCAAACAATTAGTCATTTATTAAATTTTAAGTACATTTTCTGCACCATATTTCAAAATCGTTGTGCAAATAAATATAAAAAATTAAGTTACAGTACAGTGATGGTGCCATTAGTCTGTACTTATAACAATTAACTTTATAGCTTTTAAGGGATATAAACATCTACGTTTTCAGTAAGGTAACTTAATTAGTTTAAATTTAACAAAAAATACTGTAAACGAGCATAATGGAGAGAGCATGGGCTTGCACTCTCTACCTCAATAGAGCGGCTAGTAGCGTCAGAGCCACGCGCATAGACTAATGACACCGTCTGTAGTATAGTATGAGAGTATCTCTTCAAGAGGCCATACTACTATATTTTTTTAGGATTATACTACATAAAATTAGATTACTTAAATGGTGACCATAATACAAGGTAGGTAGTTTAAGCCAAGTATGAATGAGTATCGAGTGTAAGATGATTTTGGCGTGATATTGTAGTTTTTTTTACTGACTAAGGCTAACAACTTCCTTAGACAGGACTGTTAATTGATAGCCCAACAGTCGATGACAACTAGTGTAGAATTGCACGATAATCTACAGATTATCGTGGAATTCGAAATTACGAATTATGAATTCGTAATTTAAATTCTGATATCTACAATGATAATTATGAAGGAGTTTGTGATAGAATTCAATAGTCGGACTTAATCTCCACTATATGGTGGCTTCATCCTAAATCCGCAATATTTACACTGTGGATAGTTTATGAGCGTTGGCGTGGATGATCCCCGCTTTCTTCTTTGGTCTTTGACATAACCCGCACTATTAAATAAACATAGACATCCTAAACCCTAACCCTCCTCAGCACAAAAACAAGCTAGATTTTCGTTTGGGCGTGGGATGCAAACTGGTCCATTGATTCTGGCTTCTATTAAATACGTCATAATAAACAATCCACCTTATCAGAACAAACAAAGATCCCCACAACATCTTACACAACACTCATTCTCGGCTTAAAATACCTCGATGGTCCCATTTCAAAAACCAATCACTAACCATCTAACCACTAACCACACCGACCATCGCTCACTATAACACCCGATTTTCAGCCACTTAAAAACACATTCTGACGCCACCACCATCCCAGTCGTATGTCAATTACATGAAAGAAGCCTGTCATAGTACAGCCATAACACAATAGTAACTAATAGTGGTATATCTACAAGTATAGTAACATTTGAGTTTGTTAATTTTTACTACATTACATTAAAATGTATAGAAAAGTTTTAAGTAGAGTTTGCCAAACTGTTAATTATATTTTATTTTGTCATGTCGTAGAGAACTATTCCTTAAACATATTCTTTAAAAACATATCCCCAAAAACATTTCAAGAAGAAACAGTGTTTCTTCATTTAAACTCACTCAATAAAATAATTTTAACTTAAATATAAATTGTAACAATATATTGTCTAGATAATTTGCAACGATCATTTTTATTCAGTGAGATGACAATGCCGAACAACGAGCGAATATTTTTTAATACAATGGTGATGAAATATTACTGGTTAAAGCGTGTGTTGACACATCAGGAAATAACAATGTTACCTCTGCGCAGGACCCTGATGTGGAGTGGTTATGTGATTTTAGTTTGTTAATAACCTGTACACATTTAACACGTTCCCTTAGACCGCTATTACTGCTGGGAAACTGATCGTAGGACTACTGCTACATTGATACGATAGACTCAAATTTATGAAGTAATTAGATTAGATCATTGAAAGGCATCCTACCCAGGTAGGTGTTTTAAGCCAAGTATGAACGAGAAATGAGTGTAGGATGATTGTGGTGCGATCTTGTAGTCCTGTTACTGACTAAGGCTGACATGTTCCTTAGACAGGACTGTTAATTAATAACCCTACAGCAGATGGTAACTAAGGGACCTACAGTTTAACGTGGAATCCGAACAACTGCCTCTGAATTACGAATTGGTCTAATTATAAGGATGGTATTTGTGGATTAACGTCGTGGATCCACACAATAGAAGACAACACCCACCGACCATCGCTTACAACTATCCACAATTCGTGACCTCCAAGTAGCTAGATTACATGACGTCACCACCGTCCCAGTCAAGAATTTCGTAACCCGGTCCGAAGTTGGCTATTTTAAAGAAACTGAACATTTTATTTGAGACAATATTTTTATAAACGCGTTTATGACGACGTTTATAAAAATATTTTCTCTCACAAGATTAATGTTGGTGTATCAAATTTTATGAATGATTTGGTTATATATAATTGAAATCAAATACTGTAAACTTATGTAAAATGGCTTTGATGCTGCTCAGTCAAGAGGACCACTGAAACCGCTTCAGTATATTAATTATTTCAATTCAGTTAACAGCTCTCTCATCTCAACTTCTCATATTTAACTATATTACTTGTGCATTTACTCACTTAAACAAATTCTTGAATTAAAACAACATTAAATTTACATCGTCTTAATATACCTGTGTAATTTCTATTTCAGACCCTTTACAAAAAATTCCTTTGTTAATATTTTTAAATGTGAAAAGTTACCAAAATAAATTCTATTATTAACTAATCTCTGCATCTAAAAACTTTCATTGGCTGATGTGAAACTGCCTTCAATAAGTGAAAATATTATTGTTAGTCTATTTTTACTTTCTCCCCTTATACATAGTATATGGAGAAAGTAGCCTATTGTTTTCGTCAAAATTTTCGAATTTGAGTTGAGGGTGGATATATCCGTTTTGGGGTCCCCTGAATCCAAAAAAGTGGGTTTTGACGTGATGTCTGTCCGTCCGTGTGTGTGTGTGTGTGTGTGTGTGTGTGTGTGTGTGTGTGTGTGTGTGTGTGTGTGTCTGGATGTGTACAGTGCCACAGCCTACCCGTTGGTCCGATTTAGATGAAATTTGGCATGTATATATATAGTCACCGTATCTCCAGGCGTTTTTTTTCATTTTTTGAATTTTTGATTTTTAAGGGTAGTTCACCCCTAAAAACCCTTAAAAAACGTGAAAAATCCAATTTTCTCAAAAACGGCTCTAACGATTTTAATTAAAATTTGATAGTTTATAGTGCACAGAGTACTAAATAATTTGACACCACCCGCATGTCTGTAAAAATGACGGTTCAAAAGTTATGGGCTTTTAAATGTTAAAAAATCAAATTTTTAAATTTTCAGCGAAAACAATAAAAGTAAAGTATAACTTGACTGGTACCATTGAAACCAGCTTAAAAAACTAAACAAATTAGTATTTTGAATTATTTGTCTTCGACTAACGGTTCCAGAAAAAAGTTAAATTTACTGTCCACGATAAACGCAGTACGTTGTCTGAAAGCGCCCAATGTTATTCTTATGGAGAATATAAAAAAATCAAATTCTTCCTTACTTTTCAACCCTTTTCCATGAAACTTGGTATGAAGTGACAGGTCAAATCACTGAACAAAACCAGCTTAAAAAAGCTTGGCATTATCGGGGGTGGGGGGTTTCCCCCCATACAATTTGAACAATAAATTATTAAATGATATTTAGAATAACTTTGTAGAACATGATAGTTTTATTACAGATATGTGTCAGTCCACTGGTACCGTTTATTTAAAAGCAGTGTGAGTAAATTTTTTAATAAAATGTTTAATACTTTTAATGGGAATTAAATACTTGAACCCTGATATTAAATGTCGACATAAAAATTGAGTTTTAAATCTATAGCTTTCAGTTTTCAAGGTGAAATTGATTTCTACTAATTAAGTACTTTTAGTATTTGAACTTAGTCTTCGTGCGTCCTTTCTATTACATAAATGACAATTGTCACTTTAAAATGTTTTATACGCTTCATTGATACATCAATATTTATTATTTTAGGTTAAAAAGTTTAAACTACAGTATACTATACCGTGTTGGGACTTTTCTCACACACTGTATATAAATAGTGTAAGTATTTGTTCACTAGTTCCGTTATTTCCAATTCCTTACATTACCGTTCAAACCAATACGTTACACCTAGGCTAAGCCAAGCCGGCTTAACATGCAAAGCCACGTGTAAAGCCACGCAGATGTGAAGCAGTTGATAACCTGAAAAGCTCAGTCTGTCACCCACGTGACTTCGGTATTCAATCTTGAGAACTCCTGGAACACAATGAAATCCCGGAAATATTCGATTTGAATAGCAACTCTTACAGTTCTACTTTTGTTCCCAGACACGAGATTCCAAGAGCTACATTTGTGCGTTATATATTTACTACTTTATCGAAGCCAAACAAACTGCCTGAATACAAAAAAATTCATCATCCTGATTAAAACAGATGTTTTAAATATACGTGTTGAAGGGAAAAAGTTCTTCTTTCTCTTCTTCTTCCTTTTAGTTTTTTGCGTTTTTATATGTAATTTAGAAAATTTTAAATTTTATTATCAACTTAAAAACATTAGAATCAACTTAAAAAAATACATAAATTATTCCATTCTCTATCTCCAACAGTTAATCAGATATTGAAAATCTAAACACAGTACGTTGTATTTTGGGGCTCCAATGTTAATGTTATGATAAAGAAAAATTAATATTTCACTTATCAATCAATATTTTTGGATTGAACTTTGTATTTACTTTCATGTAGTTGAGACCTATCCATTTATGCTTAAAAAATCATAGTTTATGTGTTTATCATGGCAGCAAACTTGCATACTCTTTCCCCATGTTAATCATACAGAGCATAGGCAAACTCCTTTATTTATGGACAGATGTTGATGAAAGTTGGTATAAATGTTAAAAATAAAAATTGTTTATGGTAGAAATGACTACTTTGAGTGTTCCTCACAGCAGCTAACCTGCACCCTCTTTCCCTTGTTAATCTTATGGAGAATAGGCAAATAATTCCCATGTTTATCGACAGTTTTTGATAAAACTTGTCATATATTATTATTATTATTATGTCATTGATCTGAAATTCACTGAGTACGCAGGTCTGCTGCTACGGGGGTATTTTGTTTCTGGGTGATTCCACAGAATTGTTAATTTGTTGTAAATTGTTTAAACTTCTGTGAATAATATTTGTAACATTGAACAATAATGATTGCATAATGAATGAAATAATGAATAATGAATTAATGAATAAATATGATTGTAATATTAAACATGCCTAGGGCTATAACTATTATTATGATGATTTTTTTGAGTCCTAGGCTGCAAAAGATAATTGGTGATGATACTTTTTATTTAAGGTCAGTACTGGCATAAGAAAAAACTGCATAAGAAGTAATTGACCATGTCAAAAACTTTTTTGAGATCAAAGAAAACTCCTGCTGCAGATTTATTTTGGTCCAATTCTTTCACGAGGAAATTGATCAGGGAAAACAATGGCATCGACAGTTGGCTTGTTCTTCAAAAAACCAAACTGTCCTGGAGTTTATCTGTGGGTTATGTTCATCAATCAATGAAATCAGTCTGTTAACTGCTTTCTCAAAACCCTTGGAGAAGTTAGACGGGAAGGATATCGGTCTGTAATTGTCAAGCACCTCCTTATTTCCTTTTTTGTGAATATGAATTAGGTTAGTTTTATTAGCTGCTTTTAAAAATGTTTGTTTTCAGGCTTATGGCAACATAGTCTGGACTATTTAATAATAAATTGTCAAGTTCTAGGTTCCAGCTAACCTCAAGTCGAAATCAGTCTCCAGATCCCGATACGTCAGGTAACGTTTTTCTAATCGTGACGAAGAATGTTCGAAATAAAAAAAAATATACTACATAAACCAACCATTACCAACAATTAATTTCAAACAAAGAAATAAAAACCGGTTACAAATAAAATTGTAATTTACCATCCAGTACGATGTCAAAGCGCACTTACATAATGATGTTCTTATGGGGAATACGAAAATATCCACTTTAACCTTATTTCTCAAAAATCTTTCACAAAAGTTGTAAGCTTATGGTTATTACACAATAAAATCTATTAAATAGGTCTTTTAATACCTTGAGGAGGAGTTTTTTATTCTACCTACAGCCTTTTAACAATTAGTAAGAGGGTGGAAGAAAGAGTTTATTCTTTAGAGTTTTAGAGAGTATATTTCAAACAACATATTAATAAAATGTTATTTAATATAATTGGATATTGCTTAGTATATTTAATTGTAACTAACTAGTTGAAAAAGTCTGCACCAACAATTTAATTGACATTGGAGACTTATACTTTTGTTGATCAAATTAAAGATTAAGGATATAGAATGTGTTCTATTAGGAATTACATGTTGAGAACTCCGATGTAATGGTGAGATAGAGACACGAATAGCTAATTTTCACTGATTGTGGTAGGGCCTAAAGATGTGCTACCGCTTTAGTTATTCAACTGTATTAAGCTAATTCGACACATTAAATGTTTTTTAAATTGATTTAAAAAACCACATAAATGTTTTATTAGTAAAGAAGAGGTGGTTTCTGTAATTTGTTTTTTTGTGTTTGTTGTGGTTTGTTGTGGCAAGTGAACGCAAAAAATACTGAACCAAACAGTTTGAAATTTTACACAAAGACAGATCTTAAACTCATGCAACACATAGGCATACTCATTTCCTTAAAATCCTCTCGGGCTACGCCCTGTGAACGTCCTAAGTTTCAATGTTTATATTTTTAGAAAATGAAAACATAAAATTACTTGAATGTCAACAGCTTTGAACACTAAAAATTTGACAGTTAGAAGCAGAGACATGGTTGCTATAAATACCCTGGGATTCAATTTTTACAGTTTTTAATGTCAACATCCGTTTACTTTACATTTTGACAGTTCGGGAAGAAAAAGAAATAAAGTTAATTTTTATAAACTGCTGCATCGATATTAGTGAATTATTAGTTCGAAATAGTGGAATGGTAGATTTTTAATTTTCTTGATGCCTGCCTATTACGTTTTGCTTATCCTTAATATTTGACATATGTTACTTTGTCATGTTTAGATATATACTTAGAGACGTATTTGTCATTTTGTAAACAATAAAGAATTAATTATCAATAACTTAATGTATCTGTAGAGCCTACACCTCTCAGCCTTTTTTACCCGGGCGAAGAACGGGTAGGTACTTTGGCTAATACTTTTATAAATTCGTCTAAAATTTATAAAGAAGATTTTTGATAATATTTGAGATTAAATCAAAGGAATGTAGTTTTTGCACTGCCTATTTCTACAAATGAAATATTTACCAACAGTTTTTATACCTATTGAAACAAATATACCGATCGTACATAGTTTAACGAGAAATTTTCTTTAAGCATTATTCGCATATTGATACTAGCAATTTTAATATAATTCATTTGAAAACTTGGAAAACTTAAGTTAATGACTTATGTTATTGAATCCAAAGGTCACAATAATAATATTAGAATAAGGTAAACAAGTAAGCTCAATATTAACAAGAATAGTTTCAACCAAACGTTATGAAACACAGTCAGAAGCATTTTGATGGGTTCGTCGGTAGCTGCTGTATTGGAAATGGAAACCACCAATAAAGGTTTTTACAGCTGCGTTTTCGCAATTCACGATATTCATGGTAGAATTTTGGGTTATAAAGGTTGTTTTGATAAAAAGGATTATACTCTATTTTATACACGGAGTTTTAGGCTCTCTTAAAACTTTATAGATGTAAATTCTGTGCTTATGTTAAATCAAAACATCGCATTTAAATGTCATAATTTAAAACACTGCAAAACCATAATTTTTTACATAAATTTCTTTTACCTCAAAAGCCGTTATTTTTCAATTTTTTTAAATGTTAACACGTAGTTTCAATTTTGAATTGATAATAGTATAATAGTAAATAAAGAGAAATGCATTTTTTCCCAACAAACAAGTTCAAAAGATACATTATAACATTTTCTAAATTGAGTAGCTTTAAAACTGAAAAAGTCTGAAAATTGTCTAAAGATATTTATTATATTTAAATATACTTAAATTTTTAATTTTTAATTAAACATTGAGCTTTCAATAAACATTTTTGGATAGAAATGTTTATGTGAAAAAATTATGATTTTTTCATACGTTAACCTTATTATTATTACTAGGATTTTCACCAAATTTAAGACTTTAAAGTTCAATGGATTTAAGAATCAATATTTTTTGTAAAATAAATGTTGGCTCAGTGACTTAAGATTTTTGCACGATTTAAGTTAGATTAGATCATTGAAATGGCAGCCATACTACAATGTAGGTATTTTAAGCCAAGTATGAATGAGGATTGAGTGCAAGATGATTGTGGCGCGATCTTGTAGTCTTGTTAATACTACTAACTGACTAAGGCTGACATGTTCCTTAGACAGGACTGTTAACTAACAGCCGATGGCAACTAATGGACCTACGGTTTAACGAAGAATCCGAACAACGGCCTCTGAATTACAAACTGGTCTAATTATGAGGATTGTCTTTGCGGATTAACTATTCAATAGTATTCAATAGTACGGACGTTAATCCACAAAAAAGAACACTACATCCACCGACCATCTCACAACTATCCACAGCTCGTGATTTCCAAGTAGCTGGATTACAGGACGTCGCCACCGTCCCAGTCAAATGTTAAATTATGGTTTATAAAAACTAGAAATAAACCCTTAGTATATTCTAAAGCGGTCTACATAAAAGACAACCCCCTTTATTTATTGACTCATTCATTCATCGCTTCCAATCTAGCCAATCTTCTCTCCTTTAAGAATGAGTCATCACGATTTTTAACAAGAACCCTTTCAAACACCAAGTCCTTTAAAAGGGAAACAAACCCGAAACCTTGTACAATCAATCCTATTCGGTTACGTCAAAGAGACCGATGTTGTCGATCCAATCTGCCCTAAAAGGGACAACTTGGAGAATCATTGGCTTACGTGACCCGGCGCTCACAACAAGTCGACCTCAACCTCCTCTGTTGCCGACTGTTTCCAGAATATGTACTAGCCGTTGAATGCGTTTAACTTATTTTGAAACATCTTTCTAAATCGAAAGCATGAACAAAGTGAAATAGTCTACTGCAATGAACTTACATAAAGTTAACGTTGACATCACCGTATGGTTATGAAAGTGAAAATTATCTATAATATTATAAAGAAGATGTGGTTTCTGTATGTTTGTGGGTCTGTGTGTTGTGTTAAGTAAACGCTAAAAAGGCTGAACAAACCGATTTTAAATTTTACACAAAGGTATATCTTAAACTTATACAACAAATAGGCATATTCATTTCCTTAAAATCCCCTCGGGCTACGCCCCATGAACGTCATAGAATTCAATGTTTTCATTTTCAAAAAATGAAAACATAAAATTACTTGAATGTCAACAGCTGTGAACACTAACATTTCACAGTTTGGGAAGAAGACGAAGAAAGAGCTGCCGTGACCGTCCTAGGTTTCAATGTTAACATTTTCTAATGTCAACATATGTTTACACTAAATTTTGACAGTTCAGGAATAAGAAAAAAGAAAGTTTATTTTTACAGACTGCTGGGTCGAAATTAGAGATCAAATTATTAGTGCGAAATAGTGGAATGGTAGATTTTAAGTTTTCTCCCGATATCTTCCTCTATTACGTTAATCCTCATCCTTACCCAATATTTGACAGGTGTTAACTAACCATGTTGTAGACACTCGTGTTTTTACTATTTTGTATACAATAAAAAACTAATTAACAATTTAAATGTATTAGTAGACCTCTCAGCCTTTTACTTTCTCAATTTACATACTATAGAAAGTATGTTTTCGTTAAATCGAATTTAGTTTAGGGTGGATATATCCATTTTGGGTCCCTGACATGTGTTGACGTGATGTCTGTCCGGTGTGTCTGTCTGTGTGTGTGTATATGTGTGTGTGTGTCTATGTGACAGTGCCACAGTACTGGTCCGATTTAGATGAAATTTGGTATGTAATTTATATATAGTACCGTATCTCAGGCGATTTTTTCATTTTGAATTTTTGATTTTTAAGGGTAGTTCACCCCTAAAACCCCTTAAAAAACGTGAAAAATCCAATTTTCTCAAAAACGGCTCTAACGATTTTGATTAAAATTTGATAGTTTATAGAGCACAGAGTACTAAATAATTTGACACCCGCATGTCTGTAAAAATGACGGTTCAAAAGTTATGGGCTTTTAAATGTCAAAAAATAAAATTTTTAAATTTTCAGCGAAAACAATAAAAGTAAAGTATAACTTGACTGGTACCATTGAAACCAGCTTAAAAAACTAAACAAATTAGTATTTTTAATTATTTGTCTACGACTAACGGTTCCAGAGAAAAGTTAAATTTACTGTCCACGATAAACGCAGTACGTTGTCTGAAAGCCCCCAATGTTATTCTTATGGAGAATATAAAAAAATCAATTTCTTCCTTACTTTCCAACCGTTTTCCATGAAACCTTGGTATGAAGTGTTCAAATCACCGGACAAAACCAGCTTAAAAAAACTTGGTATTAGTTTTCCCCCCTACAATTTGAACAATAAATTATTAAATGATATTAGAATAACTTTGTAGAACATGATAGTTTTATTACAGATTGTCTTTTTAAATTTACTTAAGGGAGAAAGTATGTATCAGTCCACTGGTACCGTTTATTTACCCGTGCGAAGAACCGGCACTTTAGATAATATACTTATAATTAGTATAGCTAAACTAATTATAAGTTTGGCAGAAAGTACACCCCTGGCTGACATGTGGAACAACTTCCTTGTGGGTAATGTGTAGCTTAGATCATGGATATATCTAATGGGAACGATCTTTATGTGACCTATATGTTGCCCGTACAGCAATAATGAAAATACTAATTATCATAATTAGTACATGAAATAAGATTAGATTCATGAGGAATTAATCATATTTTTATGGTTTCACACTCACAGCTCTCGTTTGCGGAATTGTTTCATACGTTCACTGAACAACATCCCGTTAGACGCACAGACTTCTAAAAATCACTTTATAGTTGTGAAATTTAAGAAATACACATTTTAAAGAAGATATGTTTCTTTTGTATGTTTATTTATATGAAACCACGTTATTTAGTTTATAGTTAGTTGTTTTAGTTTTTCTTCATTATGGATCTATTCAATTTGGGGGACAATCCATGGAAAAGTGATACTATTCCAGACGTATTGTTTGATAAGAGTACCAATTGTGATGACGACGAATTATTCTCAGAATTATACATAACCTGAACCGCGTAAAGAACAGTAATATCAGCTTTTATGGTTGGTTTCCAATACCAATAACAGTCAGCGAAACCATCTAAATGCTCCTTGCACTCCCAACGGACTGTATTGCATAATCCACAGACATGGTGAATGTTACAGCGAAATTCGAGTTATATCAAAAACACTCTAAAAACTGTTTTCATGTTATTTAGATTTTTATTGCGGAGATTTTTTATCACGATTTTATGTAAAACAAAGTTTCACGACGTTTCGGGATCTGGAATCTGATCCCGTCCTCAGGTGAACTAATATCTAAAACATAGCACAATTAACATATGATCCGGACCAAACCGATATAAAGCTTAAAAGAAAACATAAAAGTTTAAAGCAGTCAAAAAACTTACAAACAAACCATACACTAAACATTACACACATAAGAAACAAAACACGTCTACTCGTCATGGAGACTTAGGCGCGTCCTACATTGGAAGCAGAGTTGTCTGGCCAGATGGCCAGACCAGACCAGTCCAGACTCGGTACTCCAACACTGCAGCTAGTTTTCAACGGAGCAGACGAACCAGTCAAGAGTCACTTCTGTGTGATCTCTCAACGAGGAAAGATGTTTTGTATATTGTGGAAAGTGCCAGTTTTTTAACCTGTAATTAATATAGGCCTATAGTTTTAATTTTTTTATTTTCTAATAAATGGACGACGAACTTTTTGATTTTATGCTATTGGACAGGAACTTATTGTTAAGTGGACGTAAAAGAAAATGGGTCCATGAGTTTAATACAGACCACCGTCAAAGTGAATATTATACGACTTGCATTCCCATGCGCAAACACCCGGACAAGTTCAAAAAGTACCATCGGTACCAAAAAGTACCAAAACAAAGCCAAACGTACGATGTTTCACTCACAAAAGCTTCCGTTCAACTGGTCTGGTCTGGAGGAAAACAAACTTGTTTGGTTCTTGTCAGACCAGTCCCGACTCGGTCCGACCTTCCGGAACGATAACTGGCGCCAGTGTAGGAGGGGACACGGCGCGGCGTGCGTTTGTTTTCTCCAGACCAGACCAGACCCGCCCAGACCGTCTGGTCTGGAGAAATTCCAGCTTCCAATGTAGGACGCGCCTTAAAGATAACCCAAAGGAGTGGGCGTGTCCCACCGGAACCGGAAACAAAATGGCCGCCGAAAAAACCTGAAATCCAGGTGAAATATGTCTAACAGATTTATTTATTATTATTTTTTTAATTCAAATTCAAATCCTCCCTAATATACCTGAAGAATGTTAGTACAAAGTTAACTATACAGAGAAAACCCCATTATTTTTACATTACAAACAAAAACCTAAAGCCCCTTACAAACAAAGAACAACGAAAACAAAGAACTGTTTTTATGTTCTGTAACTTAGAATGGTTGTGGAGTTCAATGTTTAGAACCAATATACATTTTTATATGAAAAAATGTTAATATTAACCTTAATTTATAAATAAATAATAAAACCCTCAGCACAATTTTTTGTATCAATTTTAAAATAGATTAATTATATTGGATTACAGCGTTTACCATTAGTAAAATTCGTTATAGTTAAAATTGTATGTTACCTTGTATAAAATACAAAATGGCGGCTAGTGGCTAAACGAAGGATTTTTTTGACATATGTTTACAGGACATTTTTTGATGAGTAATATCACCCCTTGAAGTTCGTTCACGACTTTAATGAACGCCCTCTATATGATGAAGTATAAGCATAGGAAATCTACATTACTTCATAAAAACCTAGACTAAGCTAAAAATAATAACCGTATTGAAATTACTCACCAAGAGGAGATGTTTTGTGACAAACTCCTTACTTCCGATTAACTAGTTTATACCTGTAACAAACGGAAGCCAAATAAATATATATTTAAGATATGTATTTATCGATGTTTATTAACTACGGTATATTAAGCTTTAATTCAAAAAGCCATACCCTCTGGCCTTCATGATAATAATTAGAGGTAGTTAATACAACTCTAATAACTTTAGACTTTTTACCTATTTAAATGTCCTTTTAGATAATTTCGTAAAATAAAATACATCCCATTTGGTAGTTCTTGATTAAAATATCATTTTTCTCTTGGCTTAAAATTTGTAATTAAATAAATTATATTTTAGAACTTGTTTATAATATCTAAGGTAACCCATTGTAATTTAAGAAAACGACGTGATACCAAAACCTTCCCATACTACACACTTCTTTTTCTGGGACATAAAACGGTTTAATATTTTTAGAAAAAGTACAATACAGAAGAAGCTAAGACGCAAAGTAAAATAATCTAGCCTGGGACGATAATTTTACCATCTTGATTCTAACTATTATATTTTACAAGCATGTACAAATTGGCCAACCGAGACCAAGTTTGGCTGAAATGCTGAAATGTGGCAAAATTATATATTTATTTGGAACAGTTTGAAAACAGTGCGAAACAGTATATGTGAAGGGGAATTAGAGAAAGGTACGGTATTTGAAATTAAAAGTCGGGGTTTGTTTTTTTGGGGGGAAAAGTAATTGAAAATTAAGTTTTGACTAACACCATTCACCTCAAAAAATCCTTATTTTGAATTTTACTCTTTGATGAATTTTGCTCAAAATTCAGAGTTTCATAATTTCATAACAATGAACTCGTATCATAAATTTTTTATATTTAGTTTAATATTCTTTTTTAAAGTCTAACTAATCATTAAAAAAAATAATAATATTCGACCGCCTATTCGATCGACATGGGCAGTTTGGATCAAACATTTCACTTCAAACGTAGGACATTTTCAGTATATATCAATCACCAATCAGAAGATACGGGCTATCCTGCATACTTCTTTTTTCAACTTTATCCATTCCAACAGCTAAAACTCGCTGCTGAATTATCATTTCTGAAACAGTTTTTGGAAGTCATATGTGTGTACCAGGGTTGTGAAACACGCCGTCAAATGGAAAATTTTAAATATCAACAAACAAATGTGGCAGTATTTGCAACGTGAGTTTTGCTTACATTCATGTTACTCAGTTCCAGAATTGATTGTTGATTGAAGTAATTAAAGCATGCCTTTAAATTAGACTATCAGTAAGCAAGTCCTTTACAAGAGTTTTAGGATTCACTGTATGAAGCAATATACTTATTATCATGGCAATATGAAAGACAAATAAAGAATAAAATCAGCTAATTATCCAATCTTAATTTAAATTGAGATATATTAGATTTAATTAGAAAACTTTATAGTGCAAATATAGTTCGAAGTTAAGATAAAAACTTTTTTCTCTAGTTATTTTCAGAAATTGCGTGATTATTTTTAAAACAATAAAGTACTAATTGATATTTAGATATATTTTAAAGAATAGTTTTACTACAGATTGTTGTTTTTAAATTAACTTGCCAAACTACTCTTCTAAACTACTCAAACTTGCGTTGCCAAACTACTCATCCGATTGCCATGACATTTTAGGAAGTTGCTCTATATGTGTCCGGCAAGGTTTTAGTGAAAAAATATTTTCGGAAACTCATAAGTTTCCATTTTATGGCGTTTTAAATTTCTAATGTTAACCTTATGCGGAATAGGTTCATTTCAAAGTTTTCTACAATCACATTTGGTTTCTTAAGCTATAGCTGTGGGTTTACCCATCTGAATCATTCATTAATATAAAATTATGAAGTAAATACGTGCTGTACAAAATGAACAGCTTTATTCACCACGTTAATAGTTTACGGTTTTGGGGGATTATGTATTTATATTTTTATTTTCTCTCTGATTAAAAGTCACGTGTTCATATGGTGGCCAAACAAAAAATAATTAAAATGTTTATATATATTACGTTTATTATAATAATCAGCAGTTGTATAACTTTCCTATAAAAGCCGTATTACAGTTAGGTTTGGTGTGGGTTTGGATTGGATTTGATAAATTGTGAATTAATTCACTGAAATTTATTTGTTTTATGGGAATGTTATCAATATGTCTTATCGTTTCCGTATTGTTATTAACTATGCCGTGACTCAGAATATATAACCTTTCACAATGAAGCCGTAATGCTATTCGACTTCAGAATATAGCTAATCATAAAGTTAACAGGTATTTACTGTCAGGCGTTACGAAGTTCGCCAGGTCAGCTAGTTTTTAATATAAAAGAATAAGAACAGCTGTTTATACGAACTGAAAACATACATTTCAGTCATATCTATGATCTAACCTAGTTCCCATAGGGAATTAAATACAAACATTTTTACTTAAAAAGCTATTCTTATTTCTTCTCGCAAGTAATGTATACCCGATTCTCACTTTCTCTCTCTCAGAGCAGCTTACGCGTCATTTCTCTCTCTTGACTGACAGCTTAACACTCGACAAGAGGCTAAATCTGGTTCAATCAATATAACAGACGCATGAGGAGGCATATATAGCGATGATTTGATTGAGGTGCAATCGCCATCTGCATATAATTGATATAATTCTGAGAACTATACATTGTATTTATTCATTATTTTGAATTTCCAAAATCCAAAATCTCAAAATGCTATTTCAGAGTTCCAAAACACTCTGTAAGAATATATTTTATGGACAAATGGATTCTACTTTAGTCATAATCTTCAAATAAAAACTCAGACTTGTTATAACTGTTTTAAGGCTCTGAACGAAAAAATTTACCATGGATTTCACAGGCTCACTGTGAAATCATTTAAAAAGTTTACTATTACCTCGTGGAGTGGGATTAGTATTGCATCTATATTCTTTGATATTATTTTTATTATTATTTACTATTTTATTATTATTTGTTATCATTATTTATTATTATTTATTTTATTATTACTATATTATTTTTTTTCTTTTTTGACTGGGACGGTGGCGACGTCCTGTAATCCAGCTACTTGGAGGTCACGAATTGTGGATAGTTGTGAGAGATGGTTGGTGGATGTAGTGTTCTCTTGTATGGATTAACGTCCGCACTATTGAATATTACGTTAATCCACAAAGACCATCCTCATAATTAGACCAATTCGTAATTTAGAGGCCGTGGTTCGGATTCCACATTAAACTGTAGGTCCATTAGTTGCCATCGGCTGTTGGGCTATTAATTAACAGTCCTGTCTAAGGAACATGTCAGCCTTAGTCAGTAACAAGACTACAAGATCGCGCCACAATCATGCTACATTTATTCCTCATTCATACTTGGTTTAAAATACCTACCTGGGTAGCTCGCCATTTCAGTTGAAAAGTATTTTAGGAAGTGGTCGTGATACAAATTTTAGTATTTTGAAAAGTAAATTTAGTTAAATGTATTAATTAAGCATTTAATAATCGCGTGTTGGGGGCTCGGCCCCCGCGGTTACTGTCCGCAGTCCTTAGTAATTAGAATAAATGTAATGGCGGTGTAGGAAATGTACATGTTAAATTTCATACCATTGTAAACTAAAATAACGTAGCATAGTAGCAGAATACGCAATAAGAAGTCACAGTTAAAATTTTTAAACTCTTTAGTCACTCGCATAACCTCAAAACCAAAATGGAAACGAAATAAAATAAACGGTATCAGTGGACTGACACATACTTTCTCCATTAAGTCAATTTAAAAAAGAAAATCTGTAATAAAACTATCATATTCTTCAAATTTTATCTAAATATTATTTAATAATTTTTGGTTTCAAAAATAATCGTCCCATTTCTGAAAATAAAAACAAGAGATACAAGTTAAATTAATTGTGTGAATTGTATGGGGGGAAACATCCCCCCCCGATAATACAAAGCTTTTTTGAGTTGGTTCTGTTCGGTGATTTGACCTTACGCTTCATACCAAGTTTTATGGAAAACGGTTGGAAAATAAGGAAGAAATTGATTTTTTAATATTCTCCATAAGAATAACATTGGGCGCTTTCAGACAACGTACTGCGTTTATCATGGACAGTAAATTTAACTTTTCTCTGAAACCGTTAGTCGTAGACCAATAATTCAAATTACTAATTTGTTTAGTTTTTTAAGCTGGTTTCAATGGTGCCAGTCAAACTATACTTTACTTTTATTATTTTCGCTGAAAATTTAAAAAGTAGATTTTTTGACATTTAAAAGCCCATAACTTTTGAACCGTCATTTTTACAGATATGTGGGTGGTGAAAAACTATTTAGTAGTCTGTGCAATATAAACTATCAAATTTTAATCAAAATCGTTAGAGCCGTTTTTGAGAAAATTGGATTTTTCACGTTTTTTAAGGGTTTTTAGGGGTGAACTACCCTTAAAAATCAAAAATTCTAAAAAGTGAAAAAAACGCCTGGTGATACGGTAACTATATATATATACATGCCAAATTTCATCTAAATCGGACCAACGGGGTAGGCTGTGGCACTGTACACATCCAGACACACACAGACACACGGACGGACAGACATCACGTCAAAACCCACTTTTTTGGATTCAGGGGACCCCAAAACGGATATATCCACCCTCAACTCAAATTCGAAAATTTTGACGAAAACAATACCTTCTCCATATAGGTACTATAAGGGGAGAAAGTAAAACGTAAACAAATACAAGTATTTCAATCTTTCGAGTATATCTTCAACTATCAGATGTAGTAAAGCAATCAGCTGTTGAAAATAAAATATTTATATTGTAAACAAATATCTGGTTCCTTAGTATGGGATCCTTTTTGGCCTTCTAGGGAGAAACCCAATTGAGCTACAGCAAAATTGATGATCCATAAACCTTTTCCACGATATTTCACCTAAGTGTACCACTTTTCATGGCAAATCGTCCTACGGTGTCAGAGTACATAAACTTCAAACATACAAAATATACAGGGTGTTCATGAAAAACCTTTCAGGACTTCGGTGAGTGATTGGGTACATTAAAAGGAAGGAAAAAGTTCCAGTAGAGGTATGGCCTAAAACGCTTATTTTCTCAGATATGCGCCATTTTGTATTAATCACAAAAAATATTTTTTCAAACATTTTTTAACGAACTATTTTAAAATGTGGTACGTGTTTTACACTAATAGATAAGTATTATTTAAAAAAAATAACTAGCATGATCCAAGCTCAAAATCCAAAATTGCGGCCATTTTATATTTTACCGTTAACACAGTATTTAATTTTGAAATTTTAAATGGCAGCCATTTTTTATTTTGAGCTTGGATTATGCTAGCTATTTATTTTTAAATACTAACGTATTAGTGTAATACACGTACCAAATTTTAAAATAATCCGTTAAAAATGTTTGAATTAAAAAATATTTTGTGAAAAATACAAAATGGCACGTATCTCAGAAAATAGGCGTTTTAGTCCATTACCTCTATTGTAACTTTTTTCTTCCCTTCACTCATCGAAGTCCTGAAACGTTTTTCATGGACCCCCTGTATATATACAAACATCCTCTTTCATTGATATAGACAACTTTTATTGAAATTTAATTTTCAAGATTAATTTAAATTGAGAAGGTATTTATAAATTCACTGATAACATTGATTTAATCTATTTAAATATATAAAATCCACTAATTGAATTAGTTTCTGCTTGGAACTTGTTGAAAATATTGACAAATTTGACTAAATTGTTAAAAATTTGGTTATTCAGTTTTGGAATGTTGAGCATTAATCGTTTAAATTGAATATTCTATTACTGTTATCAAGCCTGCCTACTCCAGGAATTATATCACATTTTATTACACTCAGTATGACATTTTTGATTGGATTAAATGCACTGATCGTGATAAAATATTCCACAATAGCAATATAATAACGTAAATCTACCATCACTACTATTGAATTTTAAATAAAGATATATCTGTTTAAAAGTTATTCTGGGTTAAAATTTTAAATGGCCACAGTTTTTTATTAAAATGTTAGAAAAATTGTATTTTTCCAGAAGTTATTCTTACTGTTATATACACTTTTGAAAATATGTGTAATTTAAGATTTTTCATATTTATAAAATAAAATGGTGGCTCTGTGAGTAAAAGGAGACTTCCTAGCTGTTTGAACGTGATATTTAGGTTTTACTTCCGAAACACCTAGCATAAAGAGGAAAGTATAAATTTAAAAATAGTTTAAGTAGACTGAGATAAATGAAGAAAATCAGGAGAGTGTAAGTTGACACGTTCGGGCGAGAATAACGAGATGAGGTCGAGTTACTGACATAACATGAGCATTCTCATATCCTGCGGCGAGGTCACACATGTCTTCCGTGAATATTTCAGTGGCACGCAGTAGATTGGTCCTTTAGACTACGTAGTCCATTTTATACAACGAATGCTACTTTATCCGCAGCTTCATCATTAGTTAAGAATCAAATGTAGGAATTAGAGCAACGAAAACTTACTTTTATACTGTTTTTGCATACATTTATCAAGAAATCTAAATAAATAAAATTAGAGTTTTGTCTGTACATTGCTCAGAATTATTCATTTTTTTAGTTATTTTTACTTTTTGTGCGTTAGAGAAGCCGAAAAAGGTCTTATCTCAATTTCTGTCTGTTTGTCTGTGATACTTCAGGAGGCATTTTACGCCGTCTTCTCCGAGAAATGGGTAAACTGATTACAATGAAACTTATTTCATGTATTCTCTACATTCCAGAGAAGGTTTGTAAATGCTTGAAATCGCCCGCCGCCCCTTAAAAAGTGCATTTTGCTTCAGTTTTCAATTAATAACCTACTGATAGAAATCAGCTGTCTTTGTACTTTTAAGATTTAATACAAATTAAGTCACGTGTTTATATTTTATAAAAATAATTTATTTACATATTACGTTTGTTATAATAATCAGCTGTTGTATATCTCCTATAAAAGTATTACAGTTAGTTTGTTTGTTTGGTTTTAATTGGATTAGAAAAATTTGAATCATAATCAGATTATTTGTTTTGTGGTATGTTATTAATATGTTTATGTTTCAGTTGTTTTTTGATTGATTATTTATTTCACAACGATTGTAATGCTATTCGACTTCAGAACATGAATCTGAAAGACCGACAAGGACGGATCTCTAGTAATAATAGATTGATATAATTGTATAATAGTAAATATGTAATAGGGGTTTTCACACATGTAATATGTTTTTATTATAATTATTGGTGTATTTAAATGTAATTTATTTGAAGATTTTTAAAGTGTATTTAAAAAAGATAAAACTGAGTAAATAAAATCATTTATTACAGTAATATGACCGGTTCTGCATCTGAGGGGTTACGCTCGGGCCGAGTAAGTCAAAGGTTGCTGGATCTAAACCTCCGGCTAACGACTCCTATCAGATCATGAGCCACTAAGGGCTATAACTATCTATAACTTACCAAAGATTTTACATTCCTTCTCTTTGTTGAAATTATTGTATAACATTGGATATTATCTTCCTTTATTTATTTTTTTGCATATTTCATTATTCTGTGAGTATGAGCCATAATTGTTTTGATTTACGAGTACATGTGATTCAAGAGAAAATTAGTTAATTCCGTTATATTCTATTCCTTAAGAGTCTGCATCAGTGGTAGGCATCTTGAATTGTAGTCCCATAAGGGCAATGTTAAATTCTGGCGGAACATACCTTCACTTTGGCGTGTGTAGTGGCTTTAATTATCAAAGTCTCAATGTAAAACTTTGGAAGTACATTGATGAGATGTGGCTCAAGGGCATGACCTTTTCAATATGTTCAATATGTTCGAAAATTTAGCTTGATATAAAAACAAAAATCCAGGAATATTTTATAAAATAAATCATTATTTTTTTTTATTGAGAGCGAAAATAAGGAGTTCTGTAAGGTGGTGCCCTGGAGGACTGTAATACCTTTAATTTGACACATCTTCCAATAATTTATGTCAATAGGTCAAGGAGATATAGGCGCCAGAATTTAACATTGCTCTTACGGGACTAAAATCCAAGATGGCTACCACTGATGCTGACTCTTAATAGGTTCTTTAGGAGATAAAAATAATTTAGAAGGAATGTAAAAGAGTTTACACCTAAGTTATACATAAAACTGTTAATTGTGGCATAATACACAACATTGTGTTTTATTTTTTACATCTATCAAAACAGTATGCCACTCACTTTTTTGACTTACGTAAATACGTTAACTAAAATTCAGAATAAACAAATAATTGGAATGCTAATTAAATATAAAGCGTTCCAACTATATATGTAAAACATTTTACATATTTCCTTTAGTATTCCCACTCTCCCACATCGATAGATTTAGATTATTGAAATGGCGACCACATTAAAGGTAGGTATTTAAAGCCAAGTATGAATGAGGATTAAGTGTAGGATGATTGTGGCGCGATCTTGTAGTCTTGTTACTGACTAAGGCTGACATGATCCCAAGAACAGGACTGTTAATTAATAGCCCAACAGCCGTTGGCAATCAATGGACCTACAGTTTAACGTGGAATCCAAACCACGGCCTCTGAATTACGAATTAGTCTAACCATGAGGATAGCTTTCGGATTAACGCAGTATTCAATAGTGTGGACGTTAAATCACACAAGAGAATACTACATTCACCGACCATCACTCACAACTATCCACAATTCGTGAAATCCAAGTAGCTGGATTACAGGATTACGCCACCGTCCCAGTCGAATTAGATAATATCGAACGCAAGTAGTTAAATTTTAAATTAATTATCACTAAATGTTAACAGTCATTATTGTTTATCCTTGCCATTATAATAGAGAAGTGAATTTTGATTGTTATATGTCACAAAGAGGTTTTTATAAAATTAAATATCATTTTATCTTCAAGGATTCCGTTCATTTTATTCCAAAAACATGTGAGTTGCACGGATTAGCGGCTTGATAAAGCGTCCGGATGATGGATTTGTGTTGTTTCCCGACTAAGCTGCTGTCAGGTTTGACTGATACTTCTTAAGAGGGATATCGAAGCAGATGTTACAAGAGTGAATGTTTTCCTGTGTTACTCGTCAAACAGCACTAGAGCATTACCTGCTTTCTACATTATGAGTAAGTTTTCTTAGATGTTTTCTTAGGAAGTGAGGACATTTGATAACTTTATTACTTTTGTGTTTGAATTCTTTCCCAGTACCCTGTATAATGTCCAAAAACTTTAGATGAAGAATAGTGTACTATCACTGTGTGGCTGACAGACTATAAGTTATTATTTTACTAGCTGATCCGGTGAACTTCATAACGCCCAAGTAAATACGTGTTAACTTTAAGATTGGCCATTTTCTGAAATCGAATAGCATTACGCTATTAGCACATACATGGATATTTTCAAAAGGACTAGTTAGTCAGTTCCTTTAATCATACAGTTTTAATTAAAATAAATTGCAAGTTAAATATCTAGTGTTTACTTGTGAATGTAATAAATTACATAAAATGTTTCTGTTTTAGTTGAAACTATTTGAATGATTGTAGTACGGTATATTCTATTAATGTTTTTATTTGAAACAATAGGTTGAACATACTAGTCAAAAACAGAGAAGGATTGATTTCATTGACTACATAATATACCAAAGGACACAGTCCATAATCTTTGTTAGCAACCAAAATAGTCTTTGTTTCTACGAACGTGAATTTTGGAAATAGATTGTTAATACCAACGTGGTATAGGTAACGCGCTGTCCCAGTCAGTCTTAAGTTCCTAGATCGAAACCAGGAGTTGGGAACTCCTGTCAGGTCATGAGCCATAAGTACTACTACTTCTGTAGTACAAAATTAAAAAGGGAAGGGTTTAGAAGATACTAATTTAATTCTTTTCACTCATTAAACGTTGCTAGCATCCGCCTATTATGCAATACGCTTAAAATAATGAATATATTTCATTTAAAATAATGTCTGACTGATGTGAGCCTAAAAATTAAAATTCGTTTAAAAATTTGTTCTTTTTTTAAATTAAAACTAAACAAATACCTACAAAAAATTATATTTGCACAAATATATTTCATCCTAGAAAATCATGTGGGATATGTAAATTCACAATACGTTACAACGATTTTCAACACTAAACAAGATTTTCCACTGGGTAGTATTGTTCGAAGTGAGGATATAAAACGTATTGAGATGGAGTTATAAGTTTATAAAGAGGTTCTAGATGTGGTATTTCTCCCTCAGCTCGGCTGCATTGTTCAGAATTCCAACACTGTAGTCAGTTATGGTATGAACTACAAATATTTCTCAGTATTTCCCAGGATCGGTATTTCTTTCGTTTTTATTGTACTTTAATTTAAACTTTTAGTAAACTTCTTTGAAAGATTAACTTTTCTATAGAATTATAATTTTTCAAAATTATTTCTAAGTGGTGAAGGAAGATTTATGACGACTCAGTTCGAGTGAATATAAGACATGTTTGCTGGATGGCTCAATGTGAGGCGTAAGCGCATGATGAATTTTAAGTGAAGAGTGGTAAGTATTATATAACGTATGTAAGGATAGATTATCTCCAGTTCCAGCGACGAAATTACCGTCACGGTAGAAACCGCCTAATGTGTAACAAGCGTTAGTTCCAGCCTCAGCTCATAGGTGGCGGTGAGTCGTCTAAAGATTTTACAAAATTGACGACAGATGGCACCACCTGTCTCTTGTTCAGCAAGAATTGGTACCAGTTGTTGGATCAAAAATATTAAGAGTCTGCATCAGTGGTAGGCATCTTAAATTTTAGTCCCGTAAGGGCAATGTTAATTTCTGTCGGAACATAACTTCACTTTGGCGTGTGTAGTGGCGTTAATTATCAAAGTATCAATGTAAAACTTTGGAAGTACATTGATGAGATGTGGCTCAAGGGCACGACCTTTTCAATATGTTCAATATGTTCAAAAATTTAACTTGATATAAAAACAAAAATCCAGGAATATTTAACAAAG
The DNA here is from genome assembly GCA_023375725.1 of Nephotettix cincticeps. Taxonomy (NCBI): domain Eukaryota; kingdom Metazoa; phylum Arthropoda; class Insecta; order Hemiptera; family Cicadellidae; genus Nephotettix; species Nephotettix cincticeps. Next base: position 54,153,666 of record CM041788.1, read on the forward strand.
TAAATCATTTTTATTTTTTTATTGAGATCGAAATTAAGATGTTCTGTAAGGTAGTGCCCTAGAGGACTGTAATATCTTTAATTTGACACCTCTTCTGTTAATTTATGACAATAGGTCAAGGAGATATAGGCGCCAGAGTTTAACATTGCTCTTACGGGACTAAAATCAAGATGGCTACCACTGATGCAGACTCTTAAGTTAATGACCTTGGGATAGTTTTGACATAGATGTGTCTAAGCTAAGTGTGTGTTGTAAACGCAACAAAAGTTGCAGCGGAAGTGCTTGTTTTGACCCCGTTTCCATAGAAACTACCAAAGATATTGTATTGAATGTTTGATATTTTTGCTATAAGAACAGCTGTTTAGATGAACTGAAAACATTCCCTCTAGAAATATTCATTATCTAACCTATTTTCCAAAGGGAAATAAATGAAAACATGTTTAAATAGGTTTTTAACATTTTCACTGTTTAAGAAGTTTGTGAACATAAATATTTCTTAATTACTTTGTCGTTGACTTTATCCTTTCTCAAAATAAACATTTTACTATTTTTATACTATATTTTGTGGTTTCTGTGAAAATGTTATTTTATGATTGAAGGTACTCGTTTATTTTGAAAGAACGATTTTCGAGGTACGGGCATGTGTAAGAATATGTTTCGTTACTAAATTTCTACTTAACAAAATTATAAACCCTTTTAGAAATTTATCCAGCTTAAATTGCTTACTACATTAGCTGACTAGCCGAAATGAACACCAAACGTAAACTGTGACAGATATTCCCAGAGAAACCTTTGCCTACTCTATGCCATCCCGGAATTTCACAGACCTGCTTCCTGTTTACATCCGGTATAACTCATCTTATATCATACATTGCCAAGCTGCCTGATGTAGCCTATAATAAAATATCTCTTTTTACATTCTTCGTTTATAAGATATTTTTCTATAAATACATTAAATATACGTTACTATATATTATGTTAATAGAGTAGGTTGTCATTAATGGAAATTTTTTTATCATTTTATTCCATTTTTCACATAGCAATCAGTGTCAGTGTAAAGTTTGCTTCTATGAAAGTTACGTTTTCTAGATTACAGACTAAGACGGTGGCGTGTCCTGTAATCCAGTTACTTAGAGGTCACAAATTGTGGATAGTTATGAGTGATGGTCTGTGGATGTGATATTCTCTTGAGTGGATTAACGTCCTAACGATTAACGAATACTATGTTCATCCGCAAAGAACATCTTCATAATTGAGCAAGTTCAAAATTCAGAGGAAAAATTGTGGTTGAAATTCCACATTAAACTGCAGGTCCCTTAGATGCCCTTGCCTTTTGCCATGTCTTAGTTAGGACCATGTCAGCCGTAGTCAATAATAAGACCACACCACAACCATCTTACACTCATTTCTTATTCATGCTTTTCTAAAAGTTCCTACCAGGGTAGGTCGCTATTTCAAAAATGTTGTAATAATATTATATTTACAAATTTCCTAAGTGTTAAATGAAGCAACAGTTATAGATCAAATTTAAACTACAATAATTATAGGGCAGTGAAGTCGTAGTTGTAAGAGGACTTCACTTGTTACAAACTTCATTAAGTATTTAATCCTGAGCTATCACAAAAAAACTAATTGGAACACAGCACGTTCACACGACGTTTGACGAGAAAATATGAGGACAAGGATAAAGCTGTAAATTATGAACGTGATCAAATGGAAGGTTTTCCCCTGAAACTTTGTTCTCTAGTTTAAACAAACTGAATGAAGTCAGATATGATCTTCATTATATATTATCTTAATAAAGATAACTTAATAACTTTATTGTTTTAACGTTATCAACTTATTATCACCTACCTTAAAACAATACTTTTAATTATAAGCATATTAAAGTTCTTAATTAAATATCTTTGAATAAAAATTCCTTTTTTACAATTAATCTATTTTTGACATGGATATTTCTTAGCTCTGGGGGGGAGGTGTTAGTGATTTTTATGATGAAAAATGTTTGTATTTACTTCCCTGTGGGAAATAGGTTTGATCATGGATATGTCTAAAGGGAATGGGTTTAGTTCATCTAAACAGCTGATCTTATTCATTTACATTAAAAATTCAATACCATAGCTCTAGTAGTTTCTATGGAAACCTGTTAAATGTTTTCCATCTTAAAAATCGCCAACACCCCTTCAGAGCTAAGACATATCCATGTCAAAAAATGTAACAGGTTTTCATAGTAACTACCAGAGCTATTGTATTTAGCTATTAATATAAAAGAATAAGAACAGCTGTTTGGATGAATTAAAAATATTACCTTTAGACATATCCATAATTTAACCTATTTCCCACAGGGAAGTAAATACAAACTATCTTTTTACATTTGAGATATTTGTTATCTTATTTATTCTTCCATTAGTAAAAAGCTAATAAAATGGCCTTGACATAATTCTAAAAAGGCTTAAGATTTAATTTCAGTTTACACGTCCATTGACCATGGTTTACTGCCAATTTTATAGGTGAGCTCAAAATCCCCAAGTAAAGATAACATTTTCATTTTCCCAGTCCTTTACGATCATTTTCTGTCACCAGAATTTACGGCTTACCATGTAAAGGTCTTTGCCAAACTGGTTTAAATGACTACTAGAATTATATGGGAATAAAGTTAAAAGATTATTTTAAAATTACTATGATTTGCATAATATACGGTATATTTTCTTACCTTAATTACCGCTACGTTGCCTATGACCAAGTTCTCCATGGTAGGCCGGGAAATAAATATACTAGTAAAACTGACATGGATACCGTTATTGAAATAGTAGCTTAAGTTTATACATTAGCTACGGTTAAGTTTATATCTGTTAGGTTTAAACCTGTTAGGTTTATACCTGTTAGGTTTATACCTGTTAGGTTTATACCTGTCAGGTTTATATCTGTTAGGTTTATACCTGCAAGGTTTATACCTGTTAGGTTTATATCTGTTAGGTTTATACCTGTTAGGTTTATACCTGTCAGGTTTATACCTGTCAGGTTTATATCTGTTAGGTTTATACCTGTAAGCTCCCCTTTATTTTACTTTTACTTATTATTTACTTTACAAAAGAAAATACTATAAGTATTGTGAAAAATATATATTAATATACTAATCAAAATATTTTTGTACGTTAATGTAAAACTACTATAATTAGTGACCTAATTAATAACTAATATGCTTCTTGTGAGAGGTAGTTGGTTACCTACAGATTGTGACGACAGAATTTGTTATTTTTGTAAAACAAATTACACCGAACCAGGTACAAGGCTACCTTGGCCTCAACTAAACTTTATGTTTTGTTTACTCCAGTTTAAACGAAGTGACAGAGAAAGTCCTATTAACCTCCCACACCCGACCTGCCGTGAAATATCTAGCAAATGTGGCGGGCGTGAACACGTTTAGCAATAAGACTTTTAGATAAGGTTCGATTACCACACAATAATGATACTACTAAATATCTATCTCATTCATTCAAATAGTTTTTAATTCCTAAACTACATAAACAAAATTACGATAAATTTTATTCACTTTCATTTAACTTACGTCAAGATACAAATGTAATCATTTTTATACACTTATTTATGCTTGACAAATTTAAAAACCCATATTTTAATTTAAAAACACAAACACAATTTTGAAAATAGAATAGAAATCTAAATTATACTTTAAGAATATTTTTCTCTTTAGCCTATGTATGCAAAGTTTGATTTCAGTAGCTTAAATAGTTCTTGAGATATAAAGAGTTTTATAAAAAATACAAAATGGCGGCTTGCGGCTAAACGAAGAATTTTTCGTCTGTTTTTTTGTTTATAGGATTTTTTGTTTAATTGGATGAGTACTATGACCCCTTGAAGTTTTTTCTCTACTTTAATGAACACCCTGTATAATTCACTCGTACATAAAGTAGTGTGCCTTACAAATATATTCAATTCAAAATCTAAATCGAAAAAGTATGTATAGAATGCCAATAATTCCCCATTCAGTAATAAAACTTTATTATCGTGCTAATCAAGAGGCTACGTATTATTTTCAAACTCCATATTAAATATTAATTTAGTTTACAGCATTTCCCCAAACAGTGTACAAGTATGTCTGTTGAAACCAGTAAAGTTGAAAAGAACAGAGGAAAGCTTTTTCTAATTTCACCCGTGTTAGAGGATTGTTACTTGTTAATTAAGTCAAGAATGTAATTGTCCATTTCGTCTTTTCATTAACCTGATGTAACCTCTCTGTTCTCACACGAAAATTCAGTGCTACCAACCTTCAAACCTTTTCTTGTTCCATTGTTGCAGTTTAAATTGTCGTTGCCAGTTAAGATTTAATTAGTATTATAATTAAAAAAGTATTTAATAAAAAACATTATTTGCAGAGATTATAAAGTCATAATCAAAGCTATAAAACAACATATCGATTTTGAAAGATAAATAAACGATATCAATGGACTGATATATATTTTTTTCTCCTTTAAGTAAATAAAAAAGACACTTCTGTATAAATAAAATGTTTGATAGAGCTTTGCTTGCATATTACTGGGAATTATTCATTTTTAGTTTTTTTTACGTTTCGTGGGTTAGAGAAGCCAAATCAATCGTATCTCAATGTGTGTCTGTTTTTATGTCTGTGATGCTCCAGGAGGCATTTTACGCCGGCATCTCCGAAAAAAACGGGAGAATAGATAAAAATGAAACTTATTTCATGCTTTCTCTACATTCCAGAAAAGGTTTTTAAACGCTTGAAACTGTCCGCCGCCCCTTGAAAAGTAAATAGCGAGCATTTAAAACCCCACTTTTACTCAATATTAGTATCATTTTGCTTCAGTTTTCAATGAATAACCTACTGGTAACAATCAGCTGTCTTTGTAGTTTAAAGATGTAATAGAAAGAAAAACAAACAGCTGTCAAATCAATATTAGTTTATATTGATCATTGATTTGAAAACCATTTTAAAATCATACTATATTAAAAAGTTATTTTAACGTATAACAAATTATAATAAGAAAAACAAACAGCTGTCAAATCAATATTAGTTTATATTGATCATTGGTTTGATCAACGTATAACAAATTATAATATTGGTATAACTGTTGTGATCGATTCAATTGTAAAGTAATGCTAGCTAATAAAGCTATCTATTGATTTATTCTCTTTTACTGATTTGTTTGAGATTTCAGGTTTACATTTTAGTATGATAATCTTTCTTCTTTAAACTAAATCCTAAAACCTGCACAAGGACGGGCTTACTGCTAGTCTTTTATAAATTCTTCATTGTATAAATATAGTTTCAAAATGTATTGTGTTAAAAAATCATCTGATTTCTCAAACTAACTCCAAGAGAGTACAAGTTAAGGTAATTGTTGAATATTTGGGGACATAACCCCCCCCCCCTATCACACAGGTAATGCTAACCTTTTTTGAGTTGGTTTTGTTCACTGACTGTATACCAAGTTTCATGGAAAACGGTTGAGAATAAGGAATAATACTCCTTAAGAATAACATCTGGCGCTCTCAGACTGCGTTATCATATCTGTAATAACAGTAAGTACCTGGTGACCGGGCTTTGCTCGGATAGAATAAGAAATGTTTTACAAGTTAATTAGCAAAATTAAAACAAATTTACTGCCCAATGAAAACATTTATGTGGTTGAAATAAAACCGATTTAATACACCATAATTAATATAGCACTAAAGAAAAAGTATCGCCCCTGGTGGGGACGGAACTCGTGGCCTATAGTTCTTGAGGCCGACACGCTACAACTCGGCTACGACGTTAGTCAATTGAGCGATGCCGTTTAACGTCTTTTAGCCAAAGCCGATCATTTACTGTTTAATTATCCATACCGTTATTATTAGCCTGTGATCAACTGATTTTGTTATAAACGGAATGAGGATTGAAAAGCAAAAGAGAAATTTAATTTACATCAATTAATTGGTTTGTTACAGTGGCTTCAAGCAATACAACGAATACGTTTTCTATCAAAACACGGAAGATTTTGGAAATACTTTTTTCTGCTTTTATTTCGCACAGCTATGTTATCCTTAAGTTTTTACAAATTGTTTAGTAACCTGATAATTTTGCATTTATTTAATTCATAAAATAAATATTAATGCATAACCTCTATATTGTTCCCCGCAGTCTTCAATCAAGAACTGTCAAACGGTTATAAACAGCTGTTTTGGTTTGTATTGTTTACATTTTATTCTCCATAAGCGTAATGTTAAATTTTTAGATTTTAAACTTAATATTACAGTAAAACACGAATTTTCCTGGACATTAGACCTATCTAGAACTTATTTTCTACTTGGAAATTAGTTATTTCCAAAATTTAAAGAAATTCCTCGGTGCCGTTTTCGAGATCCGTATGCAAATATAACTCGTATATATATACAAACCTTGCTCGTATTATAGTATTGGATTGGATAATTCACTGTAAGTAGTACCATCTCTATACTGCATATACCACTGACGGTAAATTTAACTTTAACTCGAAACATTGGTCGTAGACTAGAGATTAAAAAGGGGTTTTTGCTTTTTGAGCTGCAAACGGAGGTTGTCAAACTAATTTACAGATTTACTATTTTGCCTGAAAATGTTTTAAATTATTTATTTCACGTTTAAAAGGCCGTAACTTTTGAACGATTTGTTTTACAAGCATACTTTATACTTTTTACTTTATACTTTTAACTGAAATGGCGACCTACCCAGGTAGGTGTTTTAAACCAAGTATGAATGAGAAATTAACGTAGGATGATTGTGGCGCGATCTTGTAGTCTTGTTACTGACTAAGGCTGACATGTTCCTTAGACAGGACTGTTAATGGGCCTCTGAATTACGAATTGGTCTAGCTATGAGGATGGTCTTTAACGTAGATTAACGTAGTATTCAATAGTGTGGACGTTAATCCACACGAGAGAACACTAAATCCACCGACCATCACTCACAACTATCCACAATTCGTGACCTCCAAGTAGCTGGATTACAGGACGACGCCACCGTCCCAGCATACGGGAAGGTTCATTTTGTTTGAGTTTGCGAGATAAGTTTACTAAGGGTTTTTACGGACAAACTAATCTTAAAAGTCTAAATTTTAAAAAAATGCGTGAAGATGTAGCCAAAGTTTACCTGTCAAACTAATTTTATGAAAAAACTGATCAATGTAGTTACGGATTTGTATACAGATAAACTTTAGTCCGAACCCCATTTTTCTATTCAGGGAGCCTCAAAACAGATAAATCCACTCTTAACTAAAATTCAAAATAGTTTACGAAAACAATACTTTCTCAATATACTCTGTACTAGGGGAGAAAGTAAAAATAAACCATTGCCTTTTCATGACTATTATGCACACTGATAAACTAAGAACATTGTCAAATCACTTCTACAACTTTACAACAGATACAACTGAAAATATTAATTTAATCTTAACTTGGCGTTATTTAAAAAGTTCTCTTTTGTCAAGAATTCGACTTCACGTTAAGATAAAGGAAAAGTTCATAATTTTACTGTTCAGTAAGTATCTTTGCATTTAAACTTTGAAATAAGTTTGAAACTCTTTATACAGAGAAATGAATAATTAGAGATATGAGGTTTTTACAATATTACAAACAAACTAAAGAACAAGCTCTATTATTAACCTGTACAAAAAATTAAAATTTTATTCAGTATGAATTTTATGAAACTTTCATAAAGGTATTAAAAATTGAAATTAACTATTCGTTTTGGACAGATGGTTAATTTAAATATTGAAGTCTTCATATTTCTTTGAGAGTCGTCTAAACCTTGTGGAATATCGGTTAAAACTAACTAATAACCTTTTCCTAAAATTTGTTTAAATCAAACTACTAGTGCCTGTATGAAATATCTGTTTAAAAAATTTTGAATCATTTCAAAATTTTCATTCATTCATTGTCATTCTATTTTATGAGTTATTCACTTTATTTCATTAATTTGCTACTTTTTCTTTAGGAAACAATCTAAATATCTTCTATTTTTTCTTAGAAGTCATTGTCAGTTCAAAGGTAATGTGCCATGCGGGATTGTGAGAACCGCCTGAAAGCCAAATATATTTGTCTGGGTGCATGCGAGAATGCTTGGTCGATTTTTAAACATAATATAAATTTTATTCGAAATGAACAACAATATAGTTAAAATAGCTTGGGAAAACTTAAATACAATATAAAACATGAAGAGTTTTTCAAATATTTTACATAGGTACTAGAATATTTTTCTTTAAAACCCCTTCATTATTTTAAGACAATTAATAAAGTTCAAAAATTATAAAGTTTTCAAACAGATTTTAAGCTCCTTTATTTTTTTGAGTTTTTAAAAACTGATTTGTATTTGTATAGGGTATTTGATAATAATGAAAATTATATTTATTTGTTTTTAAGGAAGTTGATGTATATAAAGTTACTAGTATATAAAATAAAAATTACAATTTAATGATACCCCTCTGTGCATTGTTTGGATTTATTTGATAAGAGAGCTTAATTTCGTGAGCATATTTTTAATATTTTGTTTAATTAATAAATTAATATACTTTCTATATCCCATATTCCTAATGTAATCTATATTTTTTATTATTTATCAAGATATTTATTGAAATTGTTAAAATGTTTAAATTGTTTATTGTTGTTTTCATTGTTAAATTGTTGGATCTCTTTATTATTCATTCTCTTTTGGTAGCGTTTATTATAAAAATTATAGGAATAAGATATTTGTAAGTGGCAGTGAAGAACTAGTGCATGTGCTTCCAAATAGTTTTTAACTCATTAATGCAACAATGCAATTGGGCGTAAGCCTGTTTTGTAGCATTTCAAATAATAAAAAATAGTAAAAAATACATGATGGTGAGTTTTTAGAACAATAACCAAATTTTTGTTTGCTATTTTAAAAGTGAAATTCAACATTTCTTTTTGCACTAGACACTGATGGAAAAATTCTTGATGGAAAAATTTTCTTACTCTCAGGTCGACGCCTACAACAAACAGGAAGTCCACAAAACCTTATTCTTCTTCTCCCGATGGAATTAACCAATTATGCTAATCAGTTTTTCTTCAGCGTGAACCGTCCGCATGTCAAAATTCTGTATGTTGATTTTATTTAATATTTCTTTTGATATTTTCAAAATATATATTTATATTACAGTTAATATTTAGGGGAAAACTATTTTTACTTACGACCAATTTAGGGTTATTTTATTTTTTCTTTAAATACTTTCCCAAAGAAAATAGGATTTTCATAGAATCAATATACACAATTACCTCAAATAAAACATGTAGTGTAACTTATAAAATGTTTCTTCTAGATCAATAAATGTGATGAATTTCAAAAATAACCTCAGTCTGTTTTTATGCGGAGTATTAATTGTAATTGTGTGAAAGAAAAGAAATAATAACCATTTATTGTTGTAAAAAACTATATATTGTTATAATAAAAAACAAAAAAATAAAAAATTCTCCTTAATCCATACAAAGACAGTAAAGATTGTATACAATAAGGAACTTCGTATTCAGTTCCTCATTTTTTAAAAGGTCTGTAAAAACATATACTGTGAAACCAAAATGAAAATAATGATTTATTCCTTCAATGAATACTCATAAAACAAATGTAAAAAAGACTTAGGAATTATTACTGACCTATTGCCAGTATTTGGTCAGTAATGGTCTGATAATACTTTGTTTCACTTTGGCACACATATTTGCTCGCTCCCCTTTATATAAGTTTAATATAATAAATAATGAATTTCCCCAAATATACTAATTTAATTTCGTCCTATCTACCTCTCACTACACCCTTTCCTACTCTGAAATAAAATTAACTATTATTACAAATATTACAAATAAACCGAATTATTGAGCCAAAGATTTTGAATATCGTCTCCTGAAATTGATGTAGGGGAAGATAAAAGGTTTTGGGTGTTACTATAAATTCTTAAATTATACTTATTCTTTACATTTTGCATCAAATCTATATAAATAAAATTACTCATTTTTTAGTTATTTTACGTTTCGTGCGTTAGAGAAGCCGAAACCAGTGTTATCACAATTTGTGTCTGTCTGTTTGTCTGTGACGCTCCAGGAGGCATTATACACTGTCTTCTCCGAAAAAGACAGGACTAATAACAATGAAACTTATTTCATGTATTCTCTACATTCCAGAAAAGGTTTTTAAATGCTTGAAATTGTTCGCCGCCCCTTGTAAATTAAATAACGAGCATTTAAAACCCCACTTTTTACACGATATTAGTCGTATTTTGCTTCAGTTTTCAATGAATTACATACTGCACTGGTAATAATCAGCTGTCTTTGCAGTTTACAATTTAATAGAAAGAATACGGACAGCTCTATAGCATTTAAATATTATTTTTTACGTTTCATTTCTTATGTTTTTATTCTCCATAAATCAAAAATAAAGTTTATTTTTTGCTTAAAATAATTTTAAATCAAAATTTTATTTTTCATTTTAATTTTCATTATAATATATTTTTAATTTTATATATTAACTAACATAATTTCTATATAAAAATAACTAGATTTTTTTAAAATGTATATCTAACCACTGAATTAAATATCGTATCCAAAAATTTGATAATAATAAAATTAATTTTTTTAAATATACATGATTAACATTGGAGCCAAAAATAAATTATTTTTAGTTTTTTATATCTCGTAGCGTTGAAGATAGAGAAAAACTAACGATTAATTGTGTATTTGTTTTTATCTTGATAAAATTAGGCATTACACTGTCTTTACAAAAAACAGGACTAAAACAAATACTTATTAATAGTTTCATTCCAGTTGTAAAATTTAAAATTGTCTGTCTGTCAGTAAATTAAATAACGAGCATTTAAACTCTTTTTTACAGATTTAGTTTATTTCGTATTTGTCATTGTTTTTTCAATAACGAGTAAAATAACAGTCTTGTTTTGCATAAAATACTGGTAATATATTTATAAAAAAAACAGATAAAATCAATTATTAGTTAGTTATTTAAATAGCCATATTATGTTAAAAAGCTATTTTAATGTATAACTAATTATAATAACGGTATATATGTTTTAATCTAATTAATTGTAAAATAACGCTAAATAATAAAGCTGAGTATTGATTTATTTTCTTTGTACTGATTTCTTTTGTATTTCAGGTTTACGTTTTGGTATGATAATCTTTCTTCTTTAAACTGAATCCTAAAACCCGTACAAAGGACGGACTTACTGTATTGTACTTTATAATATGTTAGTATGTTATAAAATAATGAACTGTGTTAAGTGACATTACAATCAACGGTGGGAAAACCATTTTAGAACTTAATCATGTAAATTTTTGAATTTAAACTCGTAAAAGTAATTTAACTTTAACTAAAAACTCAAAATTTTATAATTGAAAAGTCAAATGAATGACTTAAGGCTAAATGTAAATTTCCTAACCAAAGTTAGCAACGAAATCCCTGTGAGGGTAGAAAGGGACAGTCAGGAACAATTTAACTGATTACATCCTGGATATCTCAAGGGTATTTACAATACCACACTAGAGGGGTTCTTTATTCTTCTTAAATCATAAATAAATCATCAATTGATCGTATCATATCACCTGTCATCATTTAAAATCATCATTATAGCTATCCCTTAAAATTGGAAAGTATAATAAATTCCAATTAAATTCAAAGAGTTTGTTTTTAGTGTGTGTAATTTATTTTTAGTCTCTCGTTTTTAATATTATTGAATTTTCCATAGAGAAGACGCTATTACCGTTGCGTTGGTGACGTGGTCAGATTTAGGTCGTGGACTGTGACCATTTTTCATTTTGACGTCGTTAATAATCAAAAATAATAATATACATAATATAATATAAATTTGTCTGTGATCACAATAACTCTCTTCAAAATGGTATAATCGAGACCAAGTCCAGCAGAGACCTTTACTCATATATTTATTCAAATGAGTTCTTAAAGCAGGTATATATGAAGGGCGGTTTAGGGAAATGTTTTACGTCAAATTGAGGTTTTTGTGATTTTTTACATAAATATAATTCGTTAAAAATAAAAACTTTCCTAAAATTAGCTTAAAAATAAATTTAAAAGTATTATATTCGTCTTTACAAAACGGTGTCTGAGATATAGACACTTGTTTTATAGAGCTACAATGTTGATTACAAAGAAGAGGTTAAAATTGATATTTCGCCAATAATTTGTGACAAAACTTGTTAGCTTCATATGAATGAGTTGAAATAGTCTATGCTGGAAATTATTTAGCCAACGTACTTATTCATTCCTTTGTTATTATTTAGTAGGATAAGCAAAGTAATTTATTTATTATTTGCAATATTGTGATAAAATAGTTATAACGATTTATCAAGTTAAAGTTTACCAAAAGTAAGATATTACCTCAGTATTAGTTTAATACTAAATAATATTTATTATATTACTAACTACATTTATTAGTATTAAATATTAAATTTAAATATTTAAATTATTTTGCTCCTCGTGGCAAGAAACCTACTTATTCTTTACCCATGTTATTCTTTAGGGGGTTAGATAAATTAATATTGCTTAATTTTTTACCTATGATTAAATTCTGTTTGGACCATCTCAGTTAATTCCTAAATCAATGGAAATTCACTGTATACAGGCTAGTACCGCTATGGAGGCGTGTAATTTCACAGGAAATTTACCTATAATTGCTTTAAAGGGTATAAACTATTGTAAAGAGAGTAGCTGCTTATTTTATAAGTACTTTTCGTGCTCAGAGGGACTATATACCGTATTATTAGGTGAACATGAAAAACTGAGGGAGAGCTGACAAATAAATAGGTAAAAAATATAAAATGATGTTTGTATTTACTTCCCTGTGGGAAATATGTTAGATTATGGATATGTCTAAAGTGAATATTTTCAGCCCATTCAAACAGTTGTTCTTATAACCAAACTATGACATCACTAACCATATGACGTTACTAACGAAATGACGTCACTGTTTCAAATTTCGGTCACGGAAATCGCCAACACCCTTCAGAGCTAAGACATGTCCATGTCAAAAAGTGACTAGCGGCTCCTGGATATGAACCAGGGTTTCCCTTAGGCTCAGTGTTGTTAGTGTTCGATAGAATTGCCTGAATTTTTTTTTAAAGTCGAAAAAACACTTTAGTCTCTAAAACTGCCTTTCTACAGGAGTATGACGAGAAATATAATGGCGGTGCGAGTGGCGTTAAGGACATCTGAAATCCGCTAGGTCGGCGCTAGTGTCGCTTGTTCGTTACGCATACGTGATTATCTCATGTAAGCTTCCCAACCTGGTTCAGATAAAGATTCTGTTTTTTGTACATTTTTATATATTTTTTAACCTCCAACATGACAAATTTTACAAGATCATCAAATCAAAAATGTGGTTTCAACAATAATTTTCTGAAGTATAAGAGATTTTTCTTCTTATTTCACATAGGCTACGTAAAAAAATCCGTTATTCATTAACGTTCCCAAACTTTCAGTTCAAAACACAAGTAGTTTCCCACGAACCTTGCTTAAAAACCACTGAAATTTCAAATGAATCACCGTCTAACTCAAAAATATTTCATTAAAAACTTTAAAAACAGAGCTGGAATGTTCTGTTCATTCTTACTTAATTGTTCTAGCCACTCCAAGAGGTAATCTAGAAGCCACAGCTGAAAACCTAATGCTGTGAATGAAGTCCATTTGCCCGTATGTAAGCTGTTTATACATGTCTGGACGGATGGGGGAAGGTGGGTTTAGTTTGGGTATACATCGCTTAACGGTGGAGTCTCCACATAACCCTTGCAGGAGCGGAGGTACTCAAAAGAGTTACCACCTGCCACAAAAAACTTACAAAAAAATTCTGAAACCATGAGGTGACCTGTAACTCAGCTGTTTGGAGGTCATGAATTACTCCTGAATCATCTTACACTCATTCCTTATTTAAACTTGCCTTTTTAGAAACCTACTAACTAATGCAAAAGAATATTAAGAAGAATTAAGAATAAAAACAAATGTTAAACATAAGTCTTTTTAAGATAGCCGATTTTTTCTCGCACCATCTAAAATAAATCCGTATCATATTAATTTATTATTAATTTATTTTCCTTCACCAACTCCCTTATTTCTTTGCTATTATTGAAAATTAAGTAACGAGTTTAAAATTTTCTTTTACTAAAAGATTATTTTTTGAAGGATGGCAAAATATTTCACCAATTTACTATATTTTTATCACAGTTAAAAAGGTATTCCTAAATGTGTAGCCGTGGTTATACTACGTGTTTTAGTACGATACATAAACTGATATTTAAATTGAAATCTGATGTTATGTATTCACTCTCAGAATATATGGATTTCTGACTAATAGTAAATTCCCCGTTAAAATGTAAAGTATTTTGATACAGTCGTGTATAAATATGTATATAATATACATTGATTTTCATCAAAACATATAAAATATTCTAGTATAGAAATTTTAAACACACCAATTACTAAATAATTTTTTACTTTCTCCCCTTATACATAGTATATGGAGAGAGTATTGTTTTCGTCAAAATTTTCGAATTTGAGTTGAGGGTGGATATATCCGTTTTGGGGTCCCCTGAATCCAAAAAAGTGGGTTTTGACGTGATGTCTGTCCGTCCGTGTGTGTGTCTGTCTGTGTGTGTGTCTGGATGTGTACAGTGCCACAGCCTACCCCGTTGGTCCGATTTAGATGAAATTTGGCATGTATATATATAGTCACCGTATCTCCAGGCATTTTTTTCATTTTTTTGAATTTTTGATTTTTAAGGGTAGTTCACCCCTAAAAACCCTTAAAAACGTGAAAAATCAAATTTTCTCAAAAACGGCTCTAACGATTTTGATTAAAATTTCACAGTTTATAGTGTACAAAGTACTAAATAATTTGACACCACCCGCATATCTGTAAAAATGACGGTTCAAAAGTTATGGGCTTTTAAATGTCAAAAAAATCAAATTTTTAAATTTTCAGCGAAAACAATAAAAGTAAAGTATAACTTGACTGGCACCATTAAAACCAGCTTAAAAAACTAAACAAATTAGTAATTTTAATTATGTGTCTACGACTAACGGTTCCAGAGAAAAGTTAAATTTACTGTCCACGATAAACGCAGTACGTTGTCTGAAAGCGCCCAATGTTATTCTTATGGACAATATGAAAAAATCAATTTCTTCCTTACTTTCCAACCGTTTTCCATGAAACTTGGTATGAAGCGTAAGGTCAAATCACCGAACAAAACCAGCTCAAAAAAGCTTGGTGTTACGGGTGGGGGGGTTGTCCCCCCCATACAATTTGAACAATTAATTTAACTTTGTCTCTCGTGTTTTTATTTTTAGAAATTGGATGATTATTTTTGAAACAATAAATTATTAAATGATATTTAAATTAACTTTGTAGAACATGATAGTTTTATTACAGATTGTCTTTTTTTAATTTACTTAAGGGAGAAAGTATGTGTCAGTCCATTGGTACCGTTTATTTAATCAAAGAAAAGAAAAAGATGGTTTTGTAATTTGATCTCAAATCTAAATATGTTATTTTTACTCGTATTTTTGCAGTAAGGCAGATCTTCTTTACCGTGAAAAATAATTATTAAACCTAATTAAAATCTCAATCTATGTATAACAATAAAAAGTCGTTCTAACAGTGAATTTCATTTACCCATGTTTACGCAGCCATAAAAATAATCAAATCTAAATAAACCCATGTATGATAATTATTATAATCGCAAATTAATAAACATTTTAATGTGTATCTTAATTAAAAATTACGCTTGTTTAACTTGACTGTAAGTATATATAAATATGATTATGAGTAAGAAATATCAGTGTGTAATAGTTGTTGGAACTGAGGTAAGATTGTGAAGTCATACTTTAGTGTAACGATCTATACTTTTGTAAAATTAATCAGAATAAGTTTTTATTGAATTTATTTTAAGGTTTTTTTACATTGTAATCTTTTTCATCATGATTCTTACATACTTACTCTTACTCCTGTGGCCATGTAAACCCAAGATGGTTTTTAGCCTCGCCAACGTCTCGCCTCCATTCTTCTCTCTCTTCTGCCAATTCCACTGTTGCTCCCAAAAATCTTGTGTCCTTTAACACTTGATCTCTCCACCGCAGTCTCGGTCTTCCAAGAGGTCTTTTACCATCGGGCCTGCCGTTGTAAACCTGTTTTATCAAGCTGGAGTTGTCTCTTCTCTATATGTGGCCCAGCCACCTTAGGCGCTTGCTTTTTATTAACGCAACTATGTCCGGCTCATGATAGTTCTCTCTTAGTTCTCTATTTTTCCTGATTCTCCAAACTCCTGCTTCAAAAATAGGTCCAAATATTTTTCTTAGAACTTTATTTTCGAAAGTTATAAGCTTTTTTCTGAAGATTTTGTAAGTGCCCAAACTTCACAGCCATACAGAATTATTGGTTGTAATATGGTCTTATAAATTCTGATTTTTGTCGTCTTACTTAGTAGTTTGCTGCTCAGCAGTTTGTTCAAACCCCAATAGCACCTGTCAGCTGTTTTTATTCTATTGAGAATTTCATTTTCTTCCTTATTACTACTAACTATTGTTACTCCTAAATATTTAAATTCTTTGGTTAAATTAAAGCTA
This sequence comes from Nephotettix cincticeps, assembly GCA_023375725.1. Classification (NCBI taxonomy): domain Eukaryota; kingdom Metazoa; phylum Arthropoda; class Insecta; order Hemiptera; family Cicadellidae; genus Nephotettix; species Nephotettix cincticeps. The sequence goes on from CM041788.1 coordinate 54,170,308, forward strand.
TAGTTCAGAACTTTTAATGGTGTTGCTTCATTCACCTCTTCCCTACCTATCTTCATATACTGAGTTTTATCTTCGTTTACTACCAGTCCAACTTTCCTGGCTTCTATATGTCACAATTAAATCGAATGTTCTTACTTTGAGGTTTTTATGCTTTTCTAAAAAGCATCCTGATTTTAGACTTACATTTTATTCTTATCAGAAATCTTAAACTATTTTTTAAACAAAATATCTTACGTTTGTCAAATGAATTCCAAAACTGTAGATTCTCGTTCGATTTACATTGTTTAAATTTAATCCTATAAGCATTTTATGGATTATTAGAGGAATTTTTTTGACATGGATATGTATTAGCTCTTGGAATGGGGGCGTTTTTTTTCTTTCTACCCCAGAGGCATTTTGTAAAATTCAGAGAGACATTTGACTCAAACGCTTCCAGGAAAAGCGATCCGAACCTAAATGGGATCTCAGGATTTGCCCATGACCTCTTGCATAGAAGTTCAAGACGCTAACCACTAGGCTAGCAATACACACCAATTGGTGTAGGCAATTTGAGCGAACAAAATTTGAAAGAGTGACGTCATGGTTTTGTTATAAGAACAGCTGATTAGATGAACTGAAAACATTCCCTTTTAACATTTCCATGATCTAACGTACTTCCCACAGGGAAGTAAATACAGACATTTTATCTTCAGTTTATTATTATATTTAAATCAATTTTCGCTAACCTACTTTTTTTACAGATGCCCTCCATCTCCGTTCTACTTGTGGCTCTAGCCTCCTTCAGTGTCTTAGTCACTGTGAGTATGTCTATTGTCTAGCCTCTCTCAAGGTGATTAATTTCACAATCATCAAAACTATGTGTAAGATATATTGTATGGCAGGGCTCAAATGTTAATTTTGATTACTTTTTATAAGATCATTTTCAGTCACGTTACTGACTAAGGATTGTGCTCTATTCTGAACTTTCATTTAACTATAATGTTCTAAGAATTGTAAAAATATAGGTATCATATATTGGGTTTCGACTATGGCACACTGTGGAAAATTAATAACTATTTCAATGCGTTTTTTTTCTTTATACAGTATAAGTACAGGAATATTTTACCACCTTTTTCTGTAGTTACGGCTTTTTAAGCCCACCTCATGCTACATATTAATATTTAGATAAGTCAAATGTTTGTAATTATTATAGTACAATCGTTTTTTCTAAATTATTGATGGTTTTCAAGATAACATGATCCTCGATTTTAAGTATTTGTTTCACATATCGAGGTCAGTATGTAAACTATGTCATTGAAATAAATAGCCAATAATAATAATAAATAAATAACTACATCCTGCATACATTTTAAAAATATTAAAAAGATAAAGCAAATCTATTTATTATTCGTTGAATCCAAGATTGAGTTTGCATCAACAATTCGGTACAATTGTTACACTTGTTATCTAGTCTAACCTAAAGTGTTCAACGATTTTCATCTACTGTTAATTTGTCATGAAATTTAATTTGTAACCACTGATATACATTTTATAGAACTGTTTTTTCCTAAATTTGTGAGTAAGAAGAAGAATTGTTTTAATTTTATGCGATAGGAAAATTTTACGTAGTTATTGGTAGTTTTAATGTTCAGAGGGTTGACTTTCAAAAACAGATATATTATAGAGGTCAAATAGGCCTTTCTAAAACAATTATCGTACATATTACATGTGGGTTCTTGTACTACATGGTAAGAGATTAAAATAATATTGGGGCACTGAACCTTTATATCGACTTTTCTCATCTTAGTGAATTCAAGTTTATAGAGAAAATGTTCTTCCTGACATTATATATGCGTTATTTATAATAGGATAAAGTAAAAAAAATCACGTCTTCCAACACTATTTAATATACCTACACTTATGTTGTAATTATATACAACGGTAAATATATAAATATCTCAAAAATAAATCGGTCTCAAATTTTTGAGATCGTGTTTAGTATAAAATACTATTAGTAAATACATATTTTAATATTAATAGTATTTACCTCAAATAAAGCATTTTTTCTTAATCAAGTTTTCATGTTTTAGAATATTTTTTCCATGCCGAAAACAAAAGTTAACCTCTCTTAAACCTTTATACCCGTGCAAAGGACTACTACTTTAGCTATTTTTTTATAATTTTTAGTTATTACTATTTTTTAAGCAAGTGAGCCTAGATAACACTATGTCAAAGTATTTATTATTTTTCGTATATTGTATATTGTTACTGAAGTGTTTTCTGTTTCAGTCAATTTAGTTTTAACAACTTAAATTAAAGGATAAAACTTAAATTAATTGTTAATAATTTTTTGAGCAAACACTTATACATGGAATGAAAATAATAAAATAAATAGTTTTCGGAGAAATGTACATATTGTACGCAACGAAATAATTGACATGACTAGTTTAGTAGTCATTTATTTACTATGAATAGAATCAATTATACATGGTAAAAATTTGTTTCAGCATTCGGTGACTGATGCCACGCTGTATCCAGAGTCAGGAGAATACTTCCCTGACCTGTCGGAACCTAGCGACGAAGACCGTGCCTCTGATGACGTTCCCTGGTTCGATGACTTGTTGGGTAACAACAAAACTGATCTTTTTGATTCTTCAGAACAAAATCAGATTCTTGACGCATTGGTACGACCTCTAACACAACAAAAGTATCACCCTCATCACCATCCTCCTCCCCATGGCCATCACCCTCATTACCATGTACGTCCTCCTCCCCATGGCCATCACCCTCATCACCATGGACTTCCTATTCTCATTGAAAATCCTCCTCCCCCTGTACATCCTCCTCATAGATATCCTCCCATTATAGGTTTTCCTCCCCTTGGACATCCTCCTCACTATGGACTTGATATTCCAATTGAAAATCCTCCTCCCCCTGTACATCCTCCTCACTATGGATTTCCTCCTCTCTATGAAAATCCTCCTCCTCATGTACATCCTCCTCACTATGGATTTCCTCCTCTCTATGAAAATCCTCCTCCCCCTGTACATCCTCCTCACTATGGATTTCCTCCACTCTATGAAAAACCTCCTCCTTCTGTACATCCTCCTCACTATGGATTTCCTCCACTCTATGAAAAACCTCCTCCTTCTGTACATCCTCCTCACTATGGATTTCCTCCACTCTATGAAAAACCTCCTCCTTCTGTACATCCTCCTCACTATGGATTTCCTCCACTCTATGAAAAACCTCCTCCTTCTGTACATCCTCCTCACTATGGATTTCCTCCACTCTATGAAAAACCTCCTCCTTCTGTACATCCTCCTCACTATGGATTTCCTCCTCTCTATGAAAATCCTCCTCCCATTGTATTTCCTCCTTTCTATGAATATATTTATGAGCACCCTCATAACCACACTCCCCATTATTAATAAGAGTGAAGAAAATTTATGTTCTAAAGATATGTTTTATCAATAAATTATATGCAGAATTACATACAAATGTTTCTGTTATACCCTTATTGAACAACAACACCATTATTTATTTGGAGAATGTGTAGTTTAACGTTTGACATAAATACGTGGAAGCTGTTGAGTGGGGTGTTAGCAGTTTGCATAACACAAAAGTATAATGGGAGTGACGTCATATGGAGAGAAATGGAAAAATTACTATCACTGTTATCGTTTACTATATTTTCTTGAGTGTGTAATACGACTGCTGAAAGCAATGGGTCATCCTGATTACCTAAGAATTTGGATTTAATAAAAGAGAAATATTTCAACATTAAATTAGATTTATGATAAATAATTAATTATTTGGTGCCTGGACGTGGATAAGCCCCAAGGGCCTAAGCGGAATTTAGGCCTAGCCTATTGCAATGTTACAAATCTTTCCAGGTTAGAATCCTAAAGAGTAGAGGAGTTTTTTTTTGTGGGTAACCCCGCTTCTTAGAGGAGTCCCACACAACAGGCAGCCACATGTGTAAAAATCATTTCTTAAGCCTCTCAAAAAAAAAATAGTGAGAGTGAAAAAGCAATGATTTTGTCATTTTCTCTCAACTCTGCACCTCATATTGCACGCGCTTGTGCTAAGGCCAACAGGAATCTTGGACTTATCATCAGAGTATCATGCTTCATTCGTCAGCCTGATGCATTGAGAACTCTATATATATCATACGTTCGTCCTCATCTTGAGCATGCCCAGAAAAAATACCTTGTGTAAATAATTAACAGGATCCAAACTCGATTTATCCGAACGGTAGGCTTACGTTTAATTTCCTCTTTCTTGAAGTACCAGTTGGCCGCTCAACTACGCCTATCTTCCTTGGAGACCAGAAGATACATTTCAGATGACATTTTCCTATTCAAGATTGTTAACGGATTCATTGACTGTCCTGCAATTCTGGAGCGTGTTGACTTCCAACGTAACCTCTGGTACCAGATCTGTTGAACTGTTTGCTAGAAATCATCACGGAACATATATATATCTATTTATTGTTATTGATGTTCATCTTTAAATTGTCTTAATTAATTATCAAGTCACTGATTTTTACTTTACACTTTTGTGTTTTATTGTACTCATATACCAGTATATATATATATATATATATATATATATATTTCAATAGATATCCTAAGACAAATATTTCTCCCTTAAGTTTTAAAAAAGACGTAATAAAACTAATGTTCTACATATCTAAATATCACTAATAATATTATTCACAAAAATAAACATCCAATATAAAAATTAAAAACGAAGACAAATTATTAAACGACAAATTGTATGTGGAAAGTAACAAATTTTAGCTGGTTTTGTTCAATTGATTAAGATAAAATTTCAAAAGGTAAAAAAAAGAAATTGTTATTTTTGTTAACATATTTACAAGTATGCTCAAAAAAAAAACTTTCTCTAAATATAAAAAATAATTCAAAATACTAATTTTTTAGTTTTTTTAGCTGGTTTCAATGAAGAATTATACTTTACTTTTATTGTTTCGCTGAAAATTTAAAAATTTGATTTTTTTGACATTTAAAACCATAATTTTGAAGTCATTTTGATGCAGCAAATTTAGACCTGTAAAAAACTGTAAATTTTTATAAAATCGTATCCGTTTTTGAATTGTTTTTTCACGAAGTATCTACCCTTAAAATAAAAAATTCAAAAAAATGAAAAAACTAAATGACTATTTTTATAAATTTTCATCTAAATAAAACGTTATTAAACTCCAAAAAAAACAAACGGACGGAACATCACTATTTTTTATTCAGGAGACCCCAAAACGGATATATAAAACTCAAATTGAAAATTTTACTAAAACTACTTTTATATACTACATAAAAAAGTAAAAGGGGATTCAGTAAGATATCCTTGTACATCTTAACCAATAAGGTATTATAATTGTAATACAGTAGTACGAATGTTTGACTTGTCAATTCACAATAATAATATTCAGAAGTACTCCACAGCTACCAACAAATTAACGTCCAAAACGTCGGACCAAAATTTTAAACGCTATAGCCATTTACTTGGTGATGTCATATTTGTGACGTCAATAAGGTATATTCAAAACTTCGGTAATCGTAAAAATTATTCAAAGAAAAATTGCAAACAGTGGCAGGCAATAACAAATATTTTTTATGACTTTAAAACTTCTATAATATTTACTTATTGTTTTGTATTTAGAAAACCAGGTGAAATTATATAATGTCAAAAATACGTATTTCAGTCTGATGTCTAGGTCATGCTTTGATTCGAAAGAAAATTATGAATAAATTTAAATTAGCTGTTTTGAATTGCAAGAAAAATGTAGAATGCATTTTATTAGCAAAGTATATAGGCTAATATTGTGAAGTTTTTTTGACATGGATATGCTTAGCTCTGGGAGTGAGGTGTTGGCTATTTGTAAGATGGAAAACATGTAACAGGTTTTCATAGAAACTATCAGTCATTGTATTGAATTGTTTATATAAAAGAATATGAACAGCTGTTCAGAGTAACTGGAAAAATCCCTCTAGACATCCATGATCTAAATTATTTACAGTGAAGTAAATACAATAAAGTAAATTCCAAATGAATCACCCTTTAACTCAAAAAATGTTTATTAAAATCTTAAAAAACAAAGCCGGAATGTTCTGTTCATTCTTACTTAATTGTTCTAGCCAAAGAGGAACAGAAGCTACAGCTGAAAAGCTAATGCTGTGAATGAAGTATTTGCCCGTATGTAAGTTGTTAATAGATGTCGGGACCCTTGCAGGAGCGGAGGTACTAATAAAGAGTTACCACCTGCTACAAAAAACTTACAAAAAATTCTGAAACCATGGGGTGACCTGTAACTTAGCTGTTTGGAGGTCACGAATTACTCCTGAATCATCTTACACTCATTCCTTATTTAAACTTGCCTTTTTAGAAACTAACTAACTAATGCAAAAGAATATTAAGAAGAGTTTAGAATAAAAATAAATGTTAAACAAGTCTTTTTAAGATAGCCGATTTTTTCTCGCACAATCTAAAATAAATCCGTATCATATTAATTTATTATTAATTTATTTTTCTTTACCAACTCCCTTATTTCTTTGCTATTATTGAAAATTAAGTAACGAGTTTAAAATTTTCCCTTACTAAAAGAATATTTTTTGAAGGATGACAAAATATTTCACCAATTTACTATATTTTTATCACAGTTAAAAAGGTATTCCTAAATGTGTAGCCGTGGTTATACTACGTGTTTTAGTACGATACAAAAACTGATATTTAAATTGAAATCTGATGTTATGTATTCACTCTCAGAATATATGGATTTCATGACTAATAGTAAATTCCCCGTTAAAATGTAAAGTATTTTGATACAGTCGTGTATAAATATGTATATAATATAAACTGATTTTCATCAAAACATATAAAATATTCTAGTATAGAAATTTTAAACACACCAATTACTAAATAATTTTTTTTAATCGAATAAAAGAAAAAGACGGTTTTGTAATTTGATCTGAAATCTAAATATGTTATTTTTACTCGTATTTTTGCAGTAAGGAAGATCTTCTTTACCGTGAAAAATAATTATTAAACCTAATTAAAATCTCAATCTATGTATAACAATAAAAAGTCGTTCTAACAGTGAATTTCATTTACCCATGTTTACGCAGCCATAAAAATAATTAAATCTAAATAAACCCACGTATTATAATAATTACAATCGCAAATTAATAAACATTTTAATGTGTATCTTACTTAAAAATTACGATTATTTAGCTTGACTGTAAGTATATATAAATGTGATTATGAGTAAGAAATATCAGTGTGTTATAGTTGTTGGAACTGAGGTAAGATTGTGAAATCATTCTCTAGTGTAACTTAGATCTATACTTTTGTAAAATTAATCAGAGTAAGTTTTTATTGAATTTATTTTAAAGTTTTTTACATTGTAATATTTTTCCTCCTGATTTTAGACTTACATTTTATTCTTATCAGAAATCTTAAACTATTTTTTAAACAAAATATCTTACGTTTGTCAAATGAATTCCAAAACTGTAAATTCTCGTTCGATTTACATTGTTTAAATTTAATCCTATAAGCATTTTATGGATTATTGGAGGAATTTTTTTGACATGGATATGTATTACCGGTAGCTCTCGGAATGGGGGCGTTTTTTTTCTTTCTACCCCAGAGGCATTTTGTAAAATTCAGAGAGACATTTGACTCAAACGCTTCCAGGAAAAGCGATCCGAACATAAATGGGATCTCAGAATTTGAACCCATGACCTCTTGCATAGAAGTTCAAGACGCTAACCACTAGGCTAGCAAGACACACCAATGGGTGTTGGCAATTTGAGCGAACAAAATTTGAAAGAGTGACGTCATGGTTTTGTTATAAGAACAGCTGATTAGATGAACTGAAAACATTCCCTAAAACATGATCTAACTGTATATTAGACCATGATCATGTTAGACATTTTATCTTCAGTTTATTATTATATTTTAATCAATTTTCGCTAACCCACTTTTTTTACAGATGCCCTCCATCTCCGTTCTACTTGTGGCTCTAGCCTCCTTCAGTGTCTTAGTCACTGTGAGTATGTCTAGTCTCTCTCAGGGTGATTAATTTCACAATCATCAAAACTATGTGTAAAATATATTGTATGACAGGGCTCAAACGTTAATTTTGATTACTTTTTATAAGATCATTTTCAGTCACGTTACTGACTAAGGATTGTGCTCTATTCTGAACTTTCATTTAACTATAATTTTCTAAGAATTGTAAAAATATAGGTATCATATATTGGGTTTCGACTATGGCACATTGTGGAAAATTAATAACTATTTCCATGCGTTTTCTTTTTCTCTATACAGTATATGTACAGGAATATGTAGTTACAGCCTTTTAAGCCCACCTCATGCCACATATTAATATTTAGATAACTCAAATTTTTGTAATTATTATAGTACAATTGTTGCTTTTTTCTAATTTATTGATAGTTTTCAAGATAACATGATCCTCGATTTTAAGTATTTGTTTCACATATCGAGGTCAGTATGTAAACTATGTCATTGAAATAAATAGCCAATAATAATAATAAATAAATAACGACATC